>JBBGZY010001462.1:0-405000 GCA_037952925.1 Lithobates clamitans
GTACTGTGTTGGATGACCGCGCAATCGTCATTCAAATTGCAACAGCGCTGAAAGCTGAAAATTGGCCTGGGCAGGAGGGGGGTACACAGTAAGTGCCCAGTAAGCAAGTGGTTAAGGAGCGGGGCCGCCGTGTTCTTAACAACCGATGACTCATTTAGCTGTCAGTGGGGATCCCCTGTCATCGGTTGTTAAGGACACGGCGGCCCCGCTCCTTAACCACTTGCTTACTGGGCACTTACTGTGTACCCCCCTCCTGCCCAGGCCAATTTTCAGCTTTCAGCGCTGTTGCAATTTAAATGACAATTGCGCGGTCATACAACACAGTACCCAAATCAAATTTTTAGGATTTTTTTTTTTACACAAAATACTGCATTCTTTTGGTGGTATTCAATTACCACTGTTTCTTTTTTTATGCTATAAAAAAAACCCCCAAAATTCATAGTTTGTTATTAAATTTTGCAAACAGGTAATTTTTCTCCTTCACTGATGTGCACTCATGAGGCTGCACTGATGAGGCTGCAATGATTAGGCTGCACTGATGACAAGGCACTGATGGCTGCACTAATGGGCACGGATATGCACTGATGAGGTGGCACTGATGAGGTGGCACTGATGGGCACTGATGAGGTGGCACTGATGGGCACTGATGAGGTGGCACTATGAGGTGGCACTGATAGGCAGCAATGAAGGGCACAGAGAGGTGGCACTGATAGGCGGCACTGATGTGTCACTAATGGGCACTGATAGGCAGCAATAATAGGTGACACCGATCATGAGGCACTGATGAGCACTGATTGGCAGCACTGATGGGCACTGATACATGACACTGGTGGACACTGATTAGCAGCACTGGTGGGCATTGATAGGTGGCACCAGTGGGCACTGATAGGCTGCACTGATGGGCACTAATGAGGTGGCACTGATGGGCACTGATAGGCAGCAATGAAGGGCATTGAGAGGTGGCACTGATAGGCGGCACTGATGGGCACTGATAGGTGTCACTAATGGGCACTGATAGGCGAAACTGATGGGCACTGATAGGCAGCAATAATAGGTGACACCGATGATGAGGCACTGATGAGCACTGATTGGCACTGATACATGACACTGGTGGACACTGATTAGCAGCACTGGTGGGCACTGGTAGGTGGCACTGGTGGGAACTAATTAACAGCACTGGTGGGCACTGGTAGGTGGCACTGGTGGACACTGATTAGCAGCACTGGTGGGCACTGGTAGGTGGCACTGGTGGGCACTAATTAACAGCACTGGTGGGCAGAGGTTGGGACCGATGTCCCTGTAACAGAAGCCAGTTACCGGCTTTCTTCTTTCCTCCTCATGCTGTCAGTGTGAGGAGAAAAAAAAGATGATAACCAGCTTCTGTTTACTTCCATGACCAGCTGTCATTGGCTGACAGCTGATCGTGTGGTGACCCGCTATGATTGGCCCTTTAAACCGATCTGTTATTAGCCGAGTCCTAAGGACGTGACGATCACAGAGTGCCCCGCCCGCCCGATGCAGGGGGCGTGCGAGGAGCGCGATCACGGGAGGACATCTATGGACGCCCTACCGGAACTGGAAGCTGGAAAGTAGTTAACAACTGATAATTGCCGGCTTTTTTTTCTTTTTTACATTTCAGCTGTCATTGGGGGAATCCCGCTGACAAATGAAAGTACTGAGTCTGAACCGAGCCTGAAAGTATCAGTTGCAGGTATCAGTGCATTTGCAGGAGTTAATTAATATATAAAAATTATTAAAATAAAATTAAAAGAATAAAAATTGTCTAATATCTCTCCTCCCTCCACCCATCTTACTAAAATGCTGAAAGTATTTTCATTTTTATCAATTACAATAACTTTCTTTTTGGATTGATTGGATTGGATTCTTTGCATCTCATACATGTACAGAGAGTGTCCTATAATTACTGTATAGAGGCACCAAAGAGCGAGTCTTTCGAGGTAAGGATTTGTAAATCCTCCATGTGCTGGGAGTTTATGCTCAGTTTTCCTGGCGGTGATAATTGCAGTAATGATGTCTTGGTTTCCATATCTCTTTTTTGACTCCAAGGGAACTGATAGTGACTCCAGGGGGGGGGGGGGGGGGGTACTGATAGTGACTGGAAGGGGGGGAGACTAATAGTGATTCGGGGGGGGAACTCATAGTGACTCGGGGGGCACTGATAATGACTTAAGGGGAAATGATAGTGACGGGGGGACTAATAGTGACTGGGGGGGGGGCTGATAGTGACTGGGGTGGGACTGATAGTGACTGGAGTGGGACTGATAGTGACTGGGGGGAGCTGATAGTGACTGGAGTGGGACTGATAGTGACTGGAGTGGGACTGATAGTGACTGGGGTGGGACTGATAGTGACTGGGGGGGGAACTGATAGTGACTGGGGTGGGACTGATAGTGACTGGGGTGGGACTGATAGTGACTGGGGTGGGACTGATAGTGACTGGGGTGGGACTGATAGTGACTGGGGTGGGACTGATAGTGACTGGAGTGGGACTGATAGTGACTGGAGTGGGACTGATAGTGACTGGAGTGGGACTGATAGTGACTGGGGTGGGACTGATAGTGACTGGGGGGGAACTGATAGTGACTGGAGTGGGACTGATAGTGACTGGGGGGGGGGGAACTGATAGTGACTGGGGTGGGACTGATAGTGACTGGGGGGAGGAACTGATAGTGACTGGGGGGGAACTGATAGTGACTGGAGGGGGACTGATAGTGACTCAAGGGGCATTGATTGAGACTCAAGGGGCATTGATTGAGACTCGGGGGGCATTGATTGAGACTCGGGGGGCATTGATAGGGACTAAGGGGGAACTGATAGTGACTGAGGGGGGACTGATAGTGACTGGGGTGGGACTGATAGTGACTGGGGGGGGGGGGACTGATAGTGACTGGGGGGGGACTGATAGTGACTGGAGGGGGGGACTGATAGTGACTGGAGGGGGGGGACTGATAGTGACTGGAGGGGGGGACTGATAGTGACTGGAGGGGGACTGATAGTGACTCAAGGGGCATTGATTGAGACTCAAGGGGCATTGATTGAGACTCGGGGGCACTGATAGGGACTAGGGGGGGACTGATAGTGACTGGGGGGGACTGATAGTGACTGGGGGGGACTGATAGTGACTGGGGGGGAATGATAGTGACTGGGGGGGAATGATAGTGACTGGGGGGGACTAATAGTGACTGGGGGGGACTAATAGTGACTTGGGGGGGGGACTGATAGTGACTTGGGGGGGGACTGATAGTGACTGGGGGGGACTGATAGTGACAATGAGCATTGATTGAGACTCGGGGGGCACTGATAGGGACTAAGGGGGAACTGATAGTGACTGGGGGGGACTGATTGTTTGTTTGTTTTTTTGAAAAGCCAGTGGCGTGTGAAACACACCCATAAACTTCCACCCGGTGCCAAAAAAAGTGCACACACATAGAGAGTAAAACACAAAACGTGCAACGCGTGTTACACTTCCCTCCACTAGGAAGGACCTTTCCTTGATCCCCCGGGGCATTAGGCTCCTGACAGGGACTGAGGTACTCACTATGGTCCATCTGGCCGAAACGAGATGGACCCCTTTCTCTGGAGGGTCTGCCAAAACAGAGTACAAAGTACTCGGTGGAACTCCCCCGAAGGGAGACCCCATGAGAGAGGGCGAACCAAGCCAAAAGACCTATGTCCCCCCCCTCCCAAAACTTTCAGGGTAGGCCCGAGGACCCACACCCTCAAACATGACAAAACAAGTACACACCAAACAAAAACTACAAAAAAGTGACAAACACGGGTTCAAAATAAATAGGAAAGTGGGGAAAAGGAAGTGGGAGAAGTGAAAGAAGTGACCATTGTGCAATGCAATGGCCAGGCCCTTCGGGAAGGAATAAAAATTTCCCCTGGTCCTAGCCAAAAGGCTCGGCCCTAGAGGCAGGTGTGAAAAACATGTGTATGGTGCAGTGACCATGGTGCCATAAATCTAAGTGACCCTCACTCACAGTGATTGTACGGCACCCCTGAACTGCCACTTCAGGGGCACATTCACCACAGGCTTTTTGTCCCAACCCCGACCAACAACCCAGACCACAGCAGTCCCCACTCCAGGCAGGAAGGCATGAAGTTCTGAGAGCTTAATGAGAGCCCTTTACCATCAGGCTCTACTGTTGCTCCCATCACTTCTTCCTAATTATATTCGGGGAATACTAACCACTCCTTCCCTCCAGTAAAAGAGGAGTCAGTGTTCTCTCCCGAAAAACTGACCGGAGCTAGAGCTACCCCAATCTAGGCCAGAAGGCCAGGGACCCGACCCTCTAGTCAGACCCAAATGCAGCACCCATCCTCACCAGGAGCACCCTTCCAGACGTCTCAGACTCATCCATGGGCCGGCCCCCAGTATCTGTCGGGCAGCATGGCGTAGTCACTACCGAAACCGCCCTTCCAGGTGCAATGACACCATTGGATTTGCCTGTCCTCCTCTATGGGAGCATCACAGCGCCTCCTCTGGCAACTGATAAGAACAGATACTACACTTGATCTTAGCCAAAAGGCCGAGGGGGGGACTGATAGTGACTCAGGTGGCACTGAAAGTGACTCGAGGGGCATTGATTGACACTCAGGGGGCATTGTTAGTGATTCAGGTGGCAATGATTGAGACTCAGGGGGAACTGATAGTGACTGGGGGGGGCGAATAGTGACTGGGGGGGCAAATAGTGGCTCAGGTGGCACTGAAAGTGACTCAAGGGGCATTGATTGAGACTCGGGGGGCACTGATAGTGACTCAGGTGGCACTGAAAGTAACTCGGGGGAGGGCACTGAAAGTAACTCGAGGGGCACTGATCGAGACTCAGGGGGGAACTGATAGTGACTCGGGGGGGTACTGATAGTTCTAGTGATTTGGTAGAAGGTGTGTAGACAGCCCACCCTTCAGAACCTAGGCCTAACATTCCTGCTGTTGGTGAAGTGTAACGCGCTGCACAGGAAAGTTACACAAAAGTCAAATATCACATTTTCTATACAGGTGTGAAAACTCACACATTCGTAGCTGGATTTTTTTTTTTAGCAGCACATTTTACATCGAGCAACTTTTTGATTTTGGATTACAGGCCCTGCAATTAAAAGCTGCTCTCAATGTCTGGTGAGCAAGACCTCAATGTCAGGCCCCTCACAGTACTCCTTGCATGGATGGAAACCTTCTCTCTGCCTGTTGCAGTGGCTTAGTGGGGATTACCTTTCAGCTCTGAACCCCTTCACCTAATTCCCCATAAATTGCGGATGTTCGGCTTTGGGTTGATTTACGTCACGTGCATTCAGGTCCTGTCTCTCCATCCTACTGCCCCCTGTTTCCTGTGACATGATGCTTTTATGGCCCAAACAGATGGAGAAGCTTAATACCTCACTGCAAGGTGAAGTCAACCTTTCCAAAACAAGGGCATGTCATTATCGCCCTCAACAGAGACGTCGGTGTCACCCGGCTGTGTACGTAGATAGCAAGAAGAAAAAAAAGAAAAGTCCTGGGTGATCAATTCATGGACAAGGTATAAAAGTGTCTATTAATAAGGGTCGAAAATTCTTTATTGATTATAGTTTTCAAGTTATGAGTGCTGTACTAAAAATAATGCAAAAGTTGGCATAAATTATTATTTTTTCTCCTTCTTATTCTTTCTCCTTCTTTTTTTTTCTTCCCTCTCCTTCATTCATCTTCTTCCATCTCCTTTCTTCTTCTTCCTTCTCCTTCATTCTTCCTTTTTTCTTCTCCTTCCTTCTTCTTTCTACCCCTACCTTCTTTCTTCCCCTTCCTTCTTTCTATTCCTACCTTCTTTCTTCTCCTTCCTTCGTCTTCCTTCTTTCCTCTCCGTCCTTCTTCTCCTTCCTTCTTTCTACTTTTACCTTCTTCCTTCTCTTTCCTTCTTCTTTCTACTCCTACCTTCTTTTTTTCTTCTTCTTCTTCGTCTTCTTCTTCGTCTTCTTCTTCTGCTTTCTTCTCCTTCCTTCTTTCCTCTCAGTCCTTCTCCTTCCTTCTTCTTTCTACTCCTACCTACTTCTTTTTTGTTCTTCTTCTTTCTTCTCCTTCTTTCTTCTTTTTTCCCCCTTCCTTCTTTCTCCTCCTCCTTTTCTTCTCCTTCCTTCTTTCTTCTCTTTCCTCCTTCCTTCTCGTTTCTTCTTCCTCCTTCTCCTATCTCCTTCCTTCTTTTTTCTTCTGCTTTCTTCTTCCCCTTCCTACTTTCTTCTTCTTACTTTACCTTCCTACTTTCTTCTCCTTCCTTCCCATTCCTTCTTTCCTCTCCGTCCCTCTCCTTTCTTCTTTCCACTCCTACCTTCTTACTTCTTCTTCCTTCTTCTTTCTACTTCTACCTTCTTTTTTTCTTCTTCATTCTCCTTCTTTCTTCCCCTTCCTTCTCCTTTTTTTTCCTCTTCTTGTCCTTCATTCTTCTTTCTTCTCTTTCCTTCTTCCTTTTTCTTCATTCTCCTTCCCTCTCCATCCTTCTTTCCTCTCTGTCCTTCTACTCCATCATTCTTTCTACTCCTACCTTCTTCCTTCTCCTTCCTGCTTTCATCTCCTTCCTTCTTCTTTCTACTGCTACCTTCTTCTTTTTTTTTCTTCTTATGCTTTCTTCTTCTTTCTACCCCTTCCTTCTTTCTTCTTCCTTTCCTTTCTTCTTTCTCCTCCTTCCTTTCTTCTTCTTTCTTTTCCTTTCTTTCTTCTCCTTCCTTTCGTCTTTCTTCTCCTTCCTTTCCGCTCTTCCTCCTTATTTCTCCATCCTTCTTTCTTCTCCTTCCTTTCGTCTTTCTCCTCCTTCCTTTCTTCTTTCTCCTCCTTCCTTTGTCTCTTTCCTTCTTTCTCCTTCCTTCTCCTTCCTTCTTCATTCTTTCCGCTCGGTCCTTCCCCATCCTTCTTTCTACTTCTACCTTCTTCCTTCTCCTATCTTCTTCCTTCTTTTTTCTTCTTCTTTTGCTTTCTTCTTCTTCCTTACCCTTCTTTCTTTCTTATTCTTTCTTCCCCTTCCTTCTTTCTTCTCCTTTCTTCTTTCCTCTCCGTCCTTCTTCTTTCTTCTTTCCACTCCTACCTTCTTCCTTCTCCTTCATTCTTCTTTCTACTCCTACCTACTTCTTTTTTCTCCTTCTTCTGCTTTTGTCTTCTTCTTTCTTCCCCTTCCTTCTTTCTCCCCCTTCTTTTCTTTTCTTCTCCTTCCTTCTTTTTCCTTCTCCTTCCTCCTCCTTTCTTTTCTTTTCTTGTGTAGGGGGCTCACAGAAAGGGGCTGGATGACTCTTGGCATTGTTTACCCAGTTCAGCCCCGAAAGATTTGGCTTCTCAATGACCAGGCCATTTTTTGAGATTCGGCACTGCGTCGCTTTAACAATTGTGCGGTCGTGCGATGCTGTACCCGAACAAAATTTACGTCCTTTTTTTCCAAAAAATATACATAGTTACATAGTTACTCAGGTTGAACTGGATGGACTGGTGTCTTTATTCAACCTTACTGAGTGTCGGTGTGTGTCTACAATTATCCCTATTTATTTAGGATACCCATATAGCGCCGTCAATTTACGAAGCGCTCCACACATACATCGCACACTCACATCGGTCCCTACCCTCAAGGAGCCCACAATCCAAGGTCCCCAACTCACATTCATATACTAGGGCCAATTTTAGACAGAAGCCAGTTAACCTGCCAGCATGTCTTTGGAGTGGTAGAGCTTTCTTGTGGTGGTATTTATTTATGCGGTTTTTATTTTTTGCGCTACAAACAAAAAAAAGGAGCGACAATTTTGAAAAAAACACAATATTTTGTACTTTTTGCTATAATCATTTTTTCCTCAGTTTAGGTCGATATGTATTCTTCTACATATTTTTGGTAATAAAAATAGCAATAAGTGTATATTGATTGGTTTGCGCAAAATTTATAGCGTCTACAAAATAGGGGATAGATTTATGGCATTTTTATTATTATTTTATTTACTAGAAATGGCGGCGATCTGTGATTTTTATCGGGACTGCGACATAATGGTGGACACATCGGACACTTTTGACACATTTTTGAAACCATTGAAAATTATACAGTGATCAGTGCTATAAAAAAGTCTTTCACTAGACTTTGGATCCACTAGCAACTAGATCCCCTGCGTTCTTCCATTTTTAGCACTTAGTATCTTCCTCAAGCCTCACCCCGCTTCCCTGCTGGGTCCCTGGCTTGGCACTCACAGATACTCTTCAAGCGTCACCCCCACTGACAGGTTAGGTCCCTGGCTTGGCACCTACTTATGCTCCGCAAGAGTCACCTCTGCTGTCTCGCTGGGTCCCTGGCTTGACACTCACTGAAGTTTTCCCACTTCTTCACTGTCTCCGGCTGGTGAGAAGTCAGCTCTGGTACTGTCTTCAGCTTACTCACAGTGGTCTCCGGTAACAAGGTGGATGGTCCCTTAGTGGCGACAGCTTCCCCTCTACCTCCGACCACAGGTGGTTCCCCATCCGTCCGCTACTTCTGTTTGGACTACAAGCCAGTAGACCCAACCCTACGCTGCTCTCCCGCTCCTGGAAAGTCCCTCAGGCAGCCTAGCAGTCAGATGTCCCAGGGATAGGCCTCAGGCTTCCGGCCTAGCATTCCAGGGCAGCATAACACACGTCCACCCAGACAGTCGTCCAGGTGGCACAGAACACAGATCACCTGACTCCACCCAAATAAATAGGCTCTCCCAGAAGGCCAAGGGACAAAAGAAAATTCCTGCCCATTGGCTAGGACACCCCATCTATTCATGTCTGAGCTTGCTAAGCCCCTGTCTTATCTAATTTTACTAGCATAGTGCCACCCAGTGACAGAAGAGAAAGGGTGCAACAAGTCCAGATTTAGAGAGGAATCCTTTGATCTCCTAACAATTGGCCAAGGCAACTTTCGCCTGGCAACTAAATTTGATAGCAACCCTGCCTAAACATCAGGGTGCTACATCATTCAGATATATTTTTTTTTTTTTCAGCTGGCGATTCTCTCTAATGTAAAAGCCATCCTAGCATCTCAATAGCCGCTGGATTGCATTTACAGGCAGCATGAGGGGACGTTCCCCCCCACTCCGGCCGCCCTCCACTGCCTCTCCAGGCTCTCCCATGTGCCGGGAAAGCCGGAGATCTGATCCGGTGGTGGCGCCGGATTACCACAAAGCTGGCTGAGGACCAAATGGTCCCTGGCCATCTCTATGATCCTGGGAGGCCAGAAGTGAGGTCATGACGTCACTTCCAGCTCTGGCAGATGTAAACACTGCCATTTTTTCCCCCTAGAGATCAATTTTTTTTTTGTTTTTTTTTCTCATGCTTTCCAGGGTAGAGGAGATACCTGGGGTCTTACAGACCCCCAGATGTCTACATAAAGAGGACCTGTCATGCCTTATTACTATTACAAAGGATGTTTATATTTTTTGTGATAGGAATAAAGTGCTAGAAAAAAAAATTAAAGGGACGCATAAAAAATAAATAAAACAAAAACATTTTAAAGCACCCCCGTCCCCTCGTGCTCGCACACAAAAGCAAACGCATCCGTAGGTCGCGCCTGCATATGTAAATGGTGTTTGCACTACACGTGTGAGATATCGCTACGAACATCAGAGCGACAGTAATAATTCTAGTGCTAGACCTCCTTTGTAACTCTAAACTGGTAACCTGTAAAAATTGTTAAAGTGTCGCCTACGGAAATGTTTACGTACCGTAGTTTGGCGCCATTCCATGAGCGTGCGCAATTTTAAAGCGTGACATGTTAGGTATCTATTTACTCGGCGTGACATCATCTTTTATATTTTACAAAAACATGGGTTATATATTGTTTTTTTTTTTTTGCATTAAAAATCATTAACCACTTAAGGACCGAGCCTCTTTTTGAGATTTGTTGTTTACAAGTTAAAAACTGTTTTTTTTGCTATAAAATTACTTAGAACCCCCAAACATTATACATTTTTTTTTCTAACACCCTAAAGAATAAAATGGCGGTCGTTGCAATACTTTCTGTCTTCACCGTATTTACGCAGCGGTCTTACAAGCGCTTTTTTTTGGAAAAAAATACATTTTTATAAATTAAAAAATAAGACAACAGTAAAGTTAGACCAATTTTTTTTTTATATTGTGAAAGTTAATTTTACGCAGAGTAAATTGATACCCAACATGTCTTGCTTCAAAATGGCGCCTGCTCATGGAATGGCGACAAACTATTACCCTTAAAAATCTCCATAGGCGACGTTTAAAAAATTCTACAGGTTGCATGTTTTGAGTTACAGAGGAGGTCTAGGGCTCGAATTATTGTTCTCGCTCTACCGATCGCGGTGATAACTCACACGTGTAGTTTGAACACTGTTTTCATATGCGGGCGCTACTCACATATGCGTTTGCTTCTGCACGCGAGCTCGGCGGGACGGGGCGCATTTAAATTTTTTTTTTCTTGTTTTACCTTTTTTTTATTTTTACACTGTTCTTTTTTTTTAAAAAAAATTCTGTCACCGTATTGCACAACTCCTGGCTAGTTTTCAACTGTTCCTGCTTGTTTTGCACAACTCCTCTGAAAAATGGGGCTCAATTATTCACTTAACGCCCCAAGATGGGTGGACTTCCTCCCTCCAACTCTCTTCTGGCTCAGGTCGGTCTCTGGACAAGGTTTTTCAGTAGCCCCCCCCTCAAGCTAAGCCTAGGAGGGACCTTGATGTCTTCACAAGGGCATCTGTAGCATGAACATGGGGTCATCTCCTGCCGGACTGGAACCAGGAACTCTGCTCCTTCCTACCAGGCCTCAGACCTTTTATGGACTCCTCCTCCACCTTCTGGGCACACCTTCCCAAGGATTGGTTGGAGTTCCATAAATATTCAGGCTGCCTGTCCTGCCCTCCCTCCACTATACTTTTAGAAGTCTCTAAAAGACAGAGGGGAGTAGCAGAACAGCAGCCTGTGGAACACTGAACAGCCCTAAGCAATCAACCCCTGCTCCACTGATTACAGAGGTGCTAGACTTAATTTACCTAGCAGCCTATTCTAAACTAGGAGGGTGCTACCCACCTACTATATGTCCACTAACATGTTTGATCTAAAAATCTAAGACTACATTAAGGCTTCATGTACACGGGACGTTTTTACAACCTCTCCTGAACGATTTAACTTGACAGATAGTAACCCAAGTTTAAAACGTCCATTTTGCCGTGTTTACATGCCGCATATGCGTTTAGAAGCGTTGAAAAAAAATAATACATTGTTTTTCAAAATAGCCAAAAATGAAAAACGCCTGTAAACGAAACGCGGCTAAATGCGAGTTACCGCCTTTAGAAGCGTTTGAAATGCCTCTAAACTCAGCTTCTGAACCCTTAAGGCACAGCACACATCCCTTGGGCTCCTAGGAGTCCTTTCCTACCACTCACATTTAGTTGGCTGTATATGGTGGTGGCCAGTTTAGTGGAATAGTGCTTGCCATCACCCCAAGATGAATGAATTAGTGACTTGTATAGCGTTACCTATGCGAACTGAATCGCCTCAGGGCGCTTTTGCCACCGGTGTCCATCTGCGTTATAGCACGGTCCTTTGCCCCATGGGGTCCCGACACGCTTACAAACACATACATATATTTGGCCAATTTTTTAGACAGGATCTAATTAACCAGCATGTCTTTGGAGTGTGGGAGGAAACGGGAGTACCCGGAGGAAACCCACGCAGGCACAGGGAGAACATGCAAACTCCAGGCAGATGGTGTCGGGATTTGAACCAGCGCCCTATTGCTGCTAGGTGAAAGTGCTACCCACTACACCACTGTGCTGCCCCCAAGATAAACAGAGGGAGGGATTCTGCAGCTAAACAATGCAGCTTGTGTATGACCTGGGCTGTAATATTAATAGCAGAGTCAACAGCGTTGCATGATAGTTCAGCTTTAATTATAAAAACTGCTAATTCCCCATCACGGCTCTCTGTCTCTGTAATTGCCGTGATTAATAAGACGTGACAATTAGACGCTGGTGAAACCCTAAACAGAAGTTATAAATAAATGTATTTTGTTCGGTGTTTTTCGATGCTCTGAAATTCGTCTATTTTTCTCTCTTCCCTTCAGCGTTCGGTAATTAATACCACTGGGCCACTTATCAGCAGAGTACTTAGCCCATGGGCCAGGCTGCCTGGCAACGCCTAATTACACCACCAGAAGCTAATCTAGAGGGCCCACTGACTGACAGTTGCAGCCAGTCTCCTAATTGCTCACGGTGCAGAGTCACTCCTGAGAGCCCATTAGTAGAACCAGAGCCAACCTAAATCCCAGCCTTCCTCACCTCCAGACTGGTGGAGGGGGGTACCGGTGTGCTACGAATGGAGAGGATTCTTCGACTGCTAGAAGGTGGACATGGAAGAGCGGACTTGGCTAGCAGTACATTGAATAGTGGTCAAAGTTAGTAGATTATGGAATAGTGGTCTTGTTTGGTACAACCAGGCCATAGAGGATGCAAACCCAACTCAGGACATTGGTTGTAGGCACGATTCTATTGGTGGTGTATTGACTGAAAGCACCAACAAATGTCATGTCCTGAAAAAAAAGTGATTAAAGGGTTAGTTCACCTTTACAAAAACACTGGTTTGGCCAGCAGTTTCCTGCTTGTCAAATTCTTACCTCTTTACTTCAGTAGTTATGCTGGACCTGTGATTCTACTCACATCCTGTTGGCTTCTGTGTTCACCTATGGGCACCACCTGCTCTACTGTGGATTTATATCCCTTTCCAATCTATTTAATTCTAAAGAAAAAATTTGCGCCAGGTGTGCAAAATTAAATGATATATTAAATAATATATGAATAAAAAACTTGTGAAAAAGTATCCTGCAGCTAGACACTATAACCCTGATAGGGGGCACCACTGAGCATATATAAAGAAAAGGTTGGTACACAGACCAGTGAGCGACCTCTCCCCATTGGAGGCTTTGGGTGACTGTCTGCTGCCGCCTGTTTATCGTTTCCGGACGGGACCCATACACCGAGAGGATAATACCAAGTTGAGGTCTTCATGCCTTTTATTAAGGGCTGTCTGGTAAGCCTTTAATCTTTCTATGGTGACGGGTGTCTATTGCGGTGAAAGTCACGCATTCATCTACACAGCGTATTCACCAAATTGCATTTATGGACACTATATGATTTGTATTTATGGACACTATATGATTCTTTGAAGCACGTCAATATCTAGTGTGATATGAGTTTGCGGAAGTGACAGTTGTGTATATATCCTCACAGGAATTCTTTTATCACCCAGCTTGTTACTACACTACACTATGTATGAACAATATGTATGATTTTGATTTATTTTACCACTAGTGGATCACTATGCACTGTGGTCTCTTCTTTCCAATCTATCACTTCCTGGTCCGCCTCCCCTTTCATCACTTCCTGGTCCGCCTCCCCTTTCATCACTTCCTGGTCCGCCTTCCCTTCCATCACTTCCTGGTCCACCTCCCCTTTCATCACTTCCTGGTCCACCTCCCCTTCCATCACTTCCTGCTCCGCCTCCCCTTCCATCACTTCCTGCTCCGCCTCCCCTTCCATCACTTCCTGGTCCACCTCCCCTTCCATCACTTCCTGCTCCGCCTCCCCTTCCATCACTTCCTGCTCCGCCTCCCCTTCCATCACTTCCTGCTCCGCCTCCCCTTCCATCACTTCCTGCTCCGCCTCCCAGTCTGCTTCTCTATATATATATAGACATGCTCAAGGCAGCTTGCGTTGCCTAAGCAACTTCCTAGTTCTTCTGTGCGCCCGGTTTCCCACGTATTACTTGTATTCTGTGTCTGACTTCCCACATACTGACCCCGGCTTTGTCCACAGTGTTTGCCTACCGCATGCCCTGACCTCGGCTCGTTTCCTGGATCCTCTTTTGTCACTTGCTATCTGTACTCTGCTAACGCAAGTGGTCTCTGCAGCTTCAGCTGGGTGTACCTGGGGGCTGCAAACCTGGTTCCAGTCTGCTGCAATTCCATCCCCACCATCAGGTGCCCTGGTGAAGAAACAGGCTGGGGGCTTAGACTCTGTTCCCTAGGAAACCCTGAGTTGGCCTTCTACAAGGGCTTACTATCATAGGAACCTGACACACTGCCTATGCAGGTGGGGTGGGGGGGGGGTGCCTGTTGGATGTAAACAAACTATGCAGCTTTGACCAAAGTTGGATAATATCCTTCCTTAGGTGTAGGCCATTTTACGTTCCTCCCCGAAGTCTGACTGAAGAACTCTCAATCATCCCATCCCAGCAGGGACCAAGGACAGCTGGTCAAGGGCCAGAAACAGGCAAATAGGAGTCAAAGACAGACTGGCAGGGGTCAGAGACAGATGGGAAGGGGCTAGAGACATCAAGATGGGGACAAAGCTGCCCTCCTAATGTCAGAGGGTATGTGGTCTGGTATAGTTCGGGGGTGGGGGGGGCACTTGCTTGCTGAACAAAGCAGACCCTTATCCAAGAATGCTCCCTGCATAGAAAAGATGGGGTGGAGGAGGGCAGCCAGTATATTCTCCTTCCTTCCTGGGCCATACCAGTCAAAGTGGCGCCCCAACCACCCCCCGCCGACATGCTGTGTTTCCTGGGAGATCCCGTGGGCCGAAGACCATGGGAAACTGCATGCCCGGTTACAGTAGGAGGTACTTGGGGATGCCTCCTACAACTAATGAATAATACACGTCACTTCTGGGGTCACAGCTGCCATTTCTTGGCTAGTCTAGCTGAGGATGCAGCTATTCCAGCATGAGGTCAGAGGAGCCTTCGGGGGGCTAATAGACTCCCAGTGTCTCCACAAAGAGAACCTGTCCCATGCTATCCCATAAGGGGGGGGGGCAACAAGCCCCCAATCTGATAGTAATAAAGTAAATATAGAGCTACCCCCGTAAGGGCCGCTGGATGTTTGGGTCTTCCCTTTCATGCACAGCCAAGCAACAGGAATTTTCCAAAATTCGCACAGTAGTCAAGAACCAATCCATGGTGTTTTGTTTTTGGTTTATTAGGGGATTAACTTGGATAGGTAGGGGAAGATATAGGATGCCCAGAACTGTAAGTTGAATGCCAACCGAGGACTTGAAACTGTCTTCTGGTTGCTAAAGATCACTATGCTGTCCTCCTGTAGGGTAAGTGGATCCTCTCAACTAATAGCAAAAATGTTCCAAACACTTAATGCTCGCTCTCTCTCTCTCTGTAGAAAATGCTGATGCTCCTGGCTGTCCTTTAGATCCCCAAGAGGTGTAGGGTAGCTTTACTGGCTTTAAGTGGCTCTAATCTGTCCTTAGGTAGCAAACAAGCTTGGTGTTGCACCTTGCTGCTTCTCCTCCATCAAACTCAGAGGTGTAGTGGTTGAAGTTACTCGCTTAGTTCCCTTGATGAATCTTGAGGCCCAAACGACTTCTGCACAGACCTCCTGCTGAACAGATCCTTACCTTGGCACCCAGGGTGGCTTTGGCTAAGCCTAGCTAAGGCTGAAAGGGTATGAGGCTTCAGCTGATTCTGGTCTCTCTATCTCTTTCTCTTCCTCTGACTCCTTCATTCTGCCCATCAGACAATTGGACCCTGGACTCTGCTCCCACATGGCCAGGCCACAAAATATTTATGGGCTATCTCTCCACCTTCTGGGCTGTCCCCACCCAGGGATTGGAGGAGACTCCATGAATATTCAGGCCTAATCTCTGCTCCTCTGCCCTCTAAGTTCTAGAACCCAGAAGCCAGGGGGAGATAACAGAGACTGAGCCCTTGGAGTTCTGCCAGCTAACTGTATAAGATGGGCTCCTCTGTAGGCCAGGGTTCAACTACGTGTTCCTACACCGTGCACACAGAGGGTGCTACAGAAATAAAAGTGTACAAATAAAAGATTTGTATAAAATAAATAAAAATAATACAAAAATAATTTAAATCACCCCCCGTCACCCCCAGGCACACACCCCATAAAAAAGTGCAGCATAGGGTGAGCACATATAATTGTGCCACACATGTGAGGTATCCCAACCTCAATATTATACCCATTGTTTGGTAAAATATAAAAGATGTGAACTAGAATTCACTGGTGTATTTTTTCCGGAAAATGTGCATTTGAAAACAAATATCGTGCAATATATAATAATGCAACTACCACTATTTTATTCTCCATTTTTATTAAACATTTGTCCGTTCAAGTGATATGTAATATCATACATCAGTCTATAAAGGTCATATTACATCCGTCTGTATATTCCAGTCTATACAGGTGATATATTACACGTCAGTCTATACAGGTGATATATTACACGTCAGTCTGTACAGGTGATATATTACACGTCAGTCTATACAGGTGATATATTACACGTCAGTCTGTACAGGTGATATATTACACGTCAGTCTATACAGGTGATATATTACACATCGGTCTATACAGGGGATATATTACACATCAGTCTGTACAGGTGATATATTACACGTCAGTCTGTACAGGTGATATATTACACGTCAGTCTGTACAGGTGATATATTACACGTCAGTCTGTACAGGTGATATATTACACGTCAGTCTGTACAGGTGATATATTACACGTCAGTCTGTACAGGTGATATATTACACATCGGTCTGTACAGGTGATATATTACACGTCAGTCTGTACAGGTGATATATTACACGTCAGTCTGTACAGGTGATATATTACACATCGGTCTGTACAGGTGATATATTACACGTCAGTCTGTACAGGTGATATATTACACGTCAGTCTGTACAGGTGATATATTACACGTCAGTCTGTACAGGTGATATATTACACGTCAGTCTGTACAGGTGATATATTACACGTCAGTCTGTACAGGTGATATATTACACGTCAGTCTGTACAGGTGATATATTACACGTCAGTCTGTACAGGTGATATATTACACATCGGTCTGTACAGGTGATATATTACACGTCAGTCTGTACAGGTGATATATTACACGTCAGTCTGTACAGGTGATATATTACACATCGGTCTGTACAGGTGATATATTACACGTCAGTCTGTACAGGTGATATATTACACGTCAGTCTATACAGGTGATATATTACACGTCAGTCTGTACAGGTGATATATTACACGTCAGTCTATACAGGTGATATATTACATGTCAGTCTGTACAGGTGATATATTACACGTCAGTCTGTACAGGTGATATATTACACGTCAGTCTGTACAGGTGATATATTACACGTCAGTCTGTACAGGTGATATATTACACATCGGTCTATACAGGTGATATATTATATGTCAGTCTGTACAGGTGATATTAGCTCAGTCTATACAGATGATATATTACACGTTGGTCTGTACAGGTGATATTAGGTCAGTCTGTACAGGTGATATATTACACGTCAGTCTGTACAGGTGATATATTACACGTCAGTCTGTACAGGTGATATATTACACCTCAGTCTGTACAGGTGATATATTACACCTCAGTCTGTACAGGTGATATATTACACCTCAGTCTGTACAGGTGATATATTACACCTCAGTCTGTACAGGTGATATATTACACCTCAGTCTGTACAGGTGATATATTACACCTCAGTCTGTACAGGTGATATATTACACCTCAGTCTGTACAGGTGATATATTACACCTCAGTCTGTACAGGTGATATTAGCTCAGTCTATACAGGTGATATATTACATATCGGTCTATACAGGTGATATATTACACATCAGTCTGTACAGGTGATATATTACACGTCAGTCTGTACAGGTGATATATTACACGTCGGTCTGTACAGGTGATATCACCTGTACAGACCGACGTGTAATATATTAGGTCAGTCTATACAAGTGATATATTACACATCAGTCTGTACAGGTGATATATTACACGTCGGTCTGTACAGGTGATATATTACACGTCGGTCTGTACAGGTGATATATTACACGTCGGTCTGCACAGGTGATATATTACACGTCGGTCTGTACAAGTGATATATTACACATCGGTGTGTACAGGTGATAATATATCAGTCTATACAAGTGATATATTACACATTGGTATGTACAGGTCATATTATATGTCAGTCTATACATGTGATATTACAGGTAAGTCTGTACAGGTGATATTATATTACATATAATATTTGATATATAATGACATATCACCTGTATAGACCGATGTGTAATATATCACCTGTATAGACCGATGTGTAATATATCACCTGTATAGACCGATGTGTAATATATCACCTGTATAGACTGATATATAATATACATGAATGATATACAATATCACCTGTATAAACTGATATCAGTCAATACGGGTTATTTTATTTTATATATATATCTATACAGGTGATTTTTACACATTGGTCTGTACAGGTGATCTTGTAATTCAGTCATGTATACCAGTTATTACAGGTGATATTGTATGCCAATATCAGTCTATAGGCTGTGATATATAATTTGACCTATACAGACCTATATGTAATATCACCTGTATACAGGTGATATTGTATATCAGTCAAGGCAGGTGATATTACACATCAATATATATATATATATATATATATATATATATATATATATATATATATATATATATATATATATATATATATATATGACTTTACATATATTAGCCTATACAGGTGATATTAAATATCACCTGTATAGACTGATATACAATATCACCCGTATAGACTGATGTGTAATATTACCTGTATATATGGATATGCATCACATTTTACAGGTAATGGCATATAATATCACCTGTATATACTAATATATAATATCACCTGTATATACTAATATATAATATCACCTGTATAATGTGATGTGCAATATAACCCACAGAGACAAAAATAGCAAATCACCTATATAGAATGATATAATATCACCTGTAATATGAATCATCAATTGAATATTCTGATACATGATATCACCTTTATAAACTGATGTGTGATATCACCTGCATAGACGGTGCTGTAGTATCACCTGCATAGACGGTGGTGTAGTATCACCTGCATAGACGGTGGTGTAGTATCACCTGCATAGACGGTGGTGTAGTATCACCTGTATAGACGGTGGTGTAGTATCACCTGCATAGACGGTGGTGTAGTATCACCTGTATAGACGGTGGTGTAGTATCACCTGTGTTCTCTCACCTATCCTGTGTGGTCGATCGTTCTCCTCACATGACCCTCGTCCTGGAAGAGTTAACGCGTGTTTTGCTGCCTGTAAATCGGCGGCGTTTATGGAGGAGAACGCCATGGAAACTGATGTGAAATCTCGCAGAGCCGCGGCGGGGCTGACTGGCCTGCCTGATGAGCGTCCCCCTGGGAAGCGCTGGAAGGTTGGCGCATAGCGGCGGTGCGCTCAGCTGGAAATAATCAGCGTTTTGTTAGCTGCATGCTTAGCATCAAATTACCCCGAGCTGAAAGGGAGCCGCGAAGCAGATTCTGGCTCTCATTCACGGAACGCCACGGGAGCGCGACCTGCAATAATCGCACAAAATCTCCGGATTTCCTCGCAGGACGCGTCCGCCCGTGAGATCGCCGTCTGCCGAGAACAAAATGGCTACCGGCCTGCGGAAAGCATCGGAGACTACTGAAAGTTTTGCCTAAGGCGGCGTTTCACACCCGTGCGTTTCCTAAACGTGCGACAAAACTGACAAAAAACGCGCACTTCGCCGCACGATTTGCCATTAATCGTTGATGGGCCCCCCCAAAAGCGCGGGTAGCGGATGCAAATTTTGTTGCGCGACCAAATGCACGCTGGGAAAACGCCAAATGATTCCCGACCGAAAAAAGTTTTGGGCGTTGTTTTTGTCCACTGCCCTTGGCGTGATGCGATTTTAAATCGTGAAAGTTGCGCAAAAAAAAAAAAGAAGTAGGAAAATGCCGGATTTTTATAGTGAATATTGTCAACCGGCACTACCGACAGGTAGATATGTGCGGCTCGTTTCGTTTGGAATCGAAATTCGGACGAATTCAAGGTTTTCGGAAATTCAGATGTATCCGAATCTCCAAATTACAATAGTAACAAATTTAAACGAATCCAAAATAACGAAAAAAAATTCAGAGGTAATTTCAATCGATTTCAAATACTTTGTAGAATTCGAATAGTTTTCCAATTTGAATAATTTTCAAATTTCCAAAGGAATAAAATAGAATAGAAAATGAAGGAATAGAATAGAAAAATAATAATAGAATAGAAAAGAACATAACAGAATATAAAAGAATAGAATATAATAGCGTAAAACAGAACAAAATAGAATAGAAAACAAAAGAACAGAATGTGATAGAAACAAATAGAATAGAATAACATAAAATATAACCATGTTCTGAAATTCAAATTTCAAATAGAATATATTTGAATTTGAATACATAAGAAAAGATTAGAATAGAAAAGAATAAAATAGAAAAAATAGAATAGAAAAGAAGATAATTAAAAAAAAAACAATAGAATATACTAGAAAGAATATAACCATTTCCCAAAATTCAAATAGAAGCAATTCGAATTTGAATAGAATAGAACAGAATAGATTAGCATAGAATAGAAAATAACAGAATAGTATAGAAAAAAAAAAGAATAGAATAGAAAGAATATAACCATCTTCCGAAATACGTATTTCAAATAGAATACATTTGAATAGAATATAAAATAAAATAAAATAAAATAGAAAAGAATAGAATCAACAAATAAAAACATAATACAAATAAAAAAACAATAGAACAGAAAAGAACATAACAAAAAATAAAAGAATAGAATATAGTAGAGTAAAACAGAACAAAATAGAATCGAAAACAAAATTACAGAATATAATAGAAACAAATAGAAAAAAATAACAATAGAATATAACCATCTTCCGAAATACGTAATTCGAATAGAATAAATTTGAATAGAACATAAAATAAAATAAAATAGAATAGAATCAACAAATAAAAACATAATACAATTAAAGTAAAACAATAGAACAGAAAAGTACATAACAGAAAATAAAAGAATAGAATATAATAGAGTAAAACAGAACAAAATAGAATAGAAAACAAAAGAACAGAATGTGATAGAAACACATAGAATAGAATAACATAAAATATAACCATGTTCTGAAATTCAAATTTCAAATAAAATACATTTGAATACATAAGAACAGATTAGAATAGAAAAGAATAAAATAGAAAAAATAGAATAGAAAAGACTATAATAGAATAGAAGAGAAAATAATTAAAAAAAACAAAGAATAGACTAGAAAGAATATAACCATTTCCCAAAATTCAAATAGAAGCAATTCGAATTTGAATAGAATAAAACAGAATAGATTAGCATAGAATAGAAAATAACAGAATAGTATAGAAAAAAAAGAATAGAGTAGAAAGAAAATAACCATCTTCCGAAATACATATTTCGAATAGAATAAATTTGAATAGAATAGAAAATAAAATGAAATAGAATAGAATAGAATAGAATAGAATCAACAAATAAAAACATAATACAATTAAAGTAAAACAGAACAAAATAGAATAGAAAACAAAAGAACAGAATATAATAGAAACAAATAGAATAAAATAACATAGAATATAACCATGTTCAGAAATTCAAATATCAAATAGAATACATTTGAATACATAAGAAAAGAATAGAATAGAAAAAAAAGAATAGAATAGACTATAATAGAATAGAAAAAAAAGAATTAAAAAAAACAATAGAATAGAATAGAATAGAAAGAATATAACCATTTACAAAAAATCAAAATAGAATTCAAATTTGAATAGAATTGAACAGAATAGATTAGTACAGAATAGAAAAAACCAGAACAGTATAGAACCCCCCCCCCCCAGAATAGAATAGAAAGAATATAACCATCTTCCAAAATATGAATTTCCAATAGAATACATTTGAATAGAATAGAAAATAAAATAAATTAGAATAGAATCAACAAATAGAAAAATAATACAATTAAAACAAAACAATAGAATAGATTTGAAAGAATATAACCATTTCCCAAAATTTAAATTGAATCAATTCGAATTTGAATAGAAAAGAATAGATTAGAATAGGGCGATGGTTATAATCATTCTATTCCGTTGTTTTTTTCTATGCTATTGTGTGATTTTCTATTCTATTCTAATCTATTCTTTTCTGTTATATTCAAATTGATTCAATTTGAGTTTTGGAAAATGGTTATATTATTTCTATTTTATTCTATTGTTTTCCTATTCTATTATTTTTTTTTTATTCTATTCTATTCATTTCTAGTCAATTCTATTCCATTCTATTCTGTTCTTTTATTTTCTATCCTATTTTGTTCTGTTTTACTCTATTATATTCTATTCCTTTATTTTCTGTTATATTCTTGTCTATGCTATTATATATATATATTTTTTTTCTATTCTATTCCTTTTTTTTCTATTCTATCTTATTCTCTTTGGAAATTGGAGAACCTTTCTAATCCGAAAACTTTTCGAATTTGAAAACTATTCAAAAACTATTCGAAATTGATTCAAAACCGTTTCAAATTGATCCGAATTTGAAAATTCGAATAAATTAGAATACAAAAAAAAGAAACAAATTCCGATTAAACCAATTTCTGTAAATAACGGATCGAAACGAAACAAATGTTTTCGTTCTGCACATGTCTAGTAGCGGGAGGCTCCCAGGGCAAGGATCCAGATCTGAGCCCCCCCCCCTCCCGCCACTGATAATACATGCTGTAGAATGGGTGATGCGTGCGTCTATTCTTGGCCCCTTTGCTTCTCTGCGCCTGGGGCAGTTGTCCCTCCTGCCCACCCCTTGTCCCACCCCTTGTCCCACCCCTTGTCCCACCCCTTGTCCCACCCCTTGTCCCAGCCCTGAAAGTGATGGGAGATCCAAAACTTTTGAGTTGCCACCAGAGCAGGACTAGATGGAAGATCTTCCCATGGGGACGGCTGTTTTGGTGTCCGTCATCAAAGTGGAGATTTCCCTCACTTTGGAAAGATCTGCCTTCTCTTCCTCATGTGACACACATTGCAAAAAATAATTAATCCGATGGAAGTTTTAACCTTTACCTTTCCTACCCTACTCAATTTTTTTTTTTAAAGTGCGGGAGCCTCCATCAGTCTCTTTGGCATTCAACTCTTGTATAAGGCTGGGCATGCCGGGGTCCCATTCTCCGATTCCCTCATTAGAGGACACTATATGATCACACGTATGTAGAGCTCACCCCCCCCGAAAAGGCCGCTTGTTCTTGTTCCAGGTTCTTTTCCCACTAGTGCAGCCAGGCAAACAGCAACATTCACTCTTCTGGCTCAGTGAACAGTCTAATGCCGCGTACACACGATCGGACTTTCTGGCATACTTGGTCCGGCACACTTTTTGACGGACTTTAAAATGGACGGACTTGTCCACACACGACCGGACTTTCCAGCGGGCTAAGTCCGCCCGTCTTTCCAACGGACTTTCAGAATGAACGGACTTGCCCACACACGGACAAGTCCATTCATTTTGAACGTGACTCAGGTACGGCGGGGCTAGAAAAGGAAGTCAATCTTGCCGCTTTTATCGGCGAGATTGACACCTTGCGAGCCCCGTCGCGGGTCATACCAGGCCCTTAGGTCTGGTATAGCTTAAAAAGGGAAACCCCCCTATGCCGAAAAAAACGGCGTGGGGGTCCCCCCTAAAATCCATACCAGACCCCGATCCGAGCACACAGCCTGGCCGGTCAGGAAAGGGGGTGGGGACGAGCGAGCGCCCCCCCTCCTGAACCGTACCAGGCCGCATGCCCTCAACATGGGGGGAGGGTGGGTGCTTTGGGGGAGGGGGGCGCCCTGCGGGCCCCCCCACCCCAAAGCACCTTGTCCCCATGTTGATGAGGACAAGGGCCTCTTCCCGACAACCCTGGCCGTTGGTTGTCGGGGGGTCTGCGGGCGGGGGGCTTATCGGAATCCAGGAGCCCCCTGTAAGAGGGCCCCCAGATCGTGGCCCCCCCACCCTATGTGAAAGAGTATGGGGTACATGGTACCCCTATCCATTCACCTAGGGAAAAAGTGTCAATAATAAAACAACTACACAGGTTTTTAAAATAATTTATTAAACACCTCCGGGGGGGGAATCTTCCTCCGGCTTCGGGGGTCCCTCCGGTTCATCTTCTCCCGGCGTCTGGTTGGTTCTTCTCCGCTCTCTCCGGTCTCTTCTCCCGGTGTTCCAGTTCTTCGGCCGGCTCCTCCGCTGTCTTCAGGTAGCTCTCTTGCCAGCGGAGGTCCGGACTTCTGGGCTTCTTGTCTTCTCTTCTCTTCTCCAGATGTTGACACGTCGCTCTCTCCGGCTGGACTGCTCTCTGAGGGCTCCGTTGTGACTTATATAGGTGGAGACCCCGCCCCCTATGATGTCACAGTCCCTGGGCGTGGTCACTGGGTGATGTTGCCGGACCAAGTATACCGGAAAGTCCGACCGTGTGTACGCGGCATAAGGCAGACATTCTCAGCCAGGGTTCCTCTAGGGGTTCCTTGAGCTGTGGCTGATGAACCACCTATTTGATGGTGCCTACAGAGTTCAAGGTTCAGCACCACATAGCAAAGCCAGCAGCATGACACCTAATATCTTTTTAGCTGTCTTTAACCACTTGCCGACCGCCTACCGCATATATACTGCGGCAGAATGGCACGGGCAGGCAAAATCACGTACACGTACGTGATCTGCCTCCCGCGGGCGGGGGGTCCGATCGGACCCCCCCCCGGTGCCATCGGCGGTCGGCATCTGACTGGGAGCGTCGGGAGGCGAGGGGGAGACCATCCGATCGTGGCCCCCCCCTCGCGATCGCTCCCAGCCAATGGGAATCCTCCTCTGCCTGTGTGTCGTTTCACACAGGCAGAGGATGTGATGTCATCTCTCCCCGGTCTGGCAGTTTCCGTTCCAGCCCCGAGGAGAGATGACAAGTGAGTGCACAACACACACACACACAGTAGAACATGCCAGGCATACATTACACCCCGATCCCCCCCCCGATCGCCCCCCCAATCACCCCCCCCCCCTGTCACAAACTGACATTAGCAGTATTTTTTTTTTTTTTTTCTGATTACTGCATAGCGTCAGTTTGTGACAGTTAGTGTTAGGGCAGATAGTATTACCCCCCTTTAGGTCTAGGATACCCCCCTAACCCCCCCTAATAAAGTTTTAACCCCTTGATCACCCCCCGTCACCAGTGTCACTAAGCGATCATTTTTCTGATCGCTGTATTAGTGTCGCTGGTGACGCTAGTTAGGAACGTAAATATTTAGGTTCGCCGTCAGCGTTTTATAGCGACAGGGACCCCCATATACTATCTAATAAATGTTTTAACCCCTTGATTGCCCCCTAGTTAACCCTTTCACCACTGATCACCGTATAACCGTTACGGGTGACGCTGGTTAGTTCGTTTATTTTTTATAGTGTCAGGGCACCCGCCGTTTATTACCGAATAAAGGTTTAGCCCCCTGATCGCCCGGCGGTGATATGCGTCGCCCCAGGCAGCGTCAGATTAGCGCCAGTACCGCGAACACCCACGCACGCAGCATACGCCTCCCTTAGTGGTATAGTATCTGATCGGATCAATATCTGATCCGATCAAATCTATACTAGCGTCCTCAGCAGTTTAGGGTTCCCGAAAACGCAGTGTTAGCGGGATCAGCCCAGATACCCGCTAGCACCTGCGTTTTGCCCCTCCGCCCAGCCCAGCCCAGCCCACCCAAGTGCAGTATCGATCGATCACTGTCACTTACAAAACACTAAACGCATAACTGCAGCGTTCGCAGAGTCAGGCCTGATCCCTGCGATCGCTAACAGTTTTTTTGGTAGCGTTTTGGTGAACTGGCAAGCACCAGCCCCAGGCAGCGTCAGATTAGCGCCAGTACCGCTAACACCCACGCACGCACCGTACACCTCCCTTAGTGGTATAGTATCTGATCGCATCAATATCTGATCCGATCTGATCTATACTAGCATCCCCAGCAGTTTAGGGTTCCCAAAAACGCAGTGTTAGCGGGATCAGCCCAGATACCTGCTAGCACCTGCGTTTTGCCCCTCCGCCCGGCCCGGCCCAGCCCACCCAAGTGCAGTATCGATCGATCACTGTCACTTACAAAACACTAAACACATAACTGCAGCGTTCGCAGAGTCAGGCCGGATCCCTGCGATCGCTAACAGTTTTTTTGGTAGCGTTTTGGTGAACTGGCAAGCGCCAGCGGCCTAGTACACCCCGGTCGTAGTCAAACCAGCACTGCAGTAACACTTGGTGACGTGGCGAGTCCCATAAGTGCAGTTCCAGCTGGGGAGGTGGCAAGCACAAGTAGTGTCCCGCTGCCACCAAAAAGACAAACACAGGCCCGTCGTGCCCATAATGCCCTTCCTGCTGCATTCGCCAATCCTAATTGGGAACCCACCACTTCTGCAGCGCCCGTACTTCCCCCATTCACATCCCCAACCAAATGCAGTCGGCTGCATGAGAGGCATTTTTATGTCCTCCCGAGTACCCCTACCCAACGAACCCCCCCAAAAAAGATGTTGTGTCTGCAGAAAGCGCGGATATAGGCGTGACACCCGCTATTATTGTCCCTCCTGTCCGGACAATCCTGGTCTTTGCATTGGTGAATGTTTTGAACGCTACCATTCACTAGTTGAGTATTAGCGTAGGGTACAGCATTCCACAGACTAGGCACACTTTCACAGGGTCTCCCAAGATGCCATCGCATTTTGAGAGACCCGAACCTGGAACCGGTTACCGTTATAAAAGTTAGTTACAAAAAAAAGTGTAAAAAAAAAAAAAAACACAAACAAAAATATAAAATAAAAATAGTTGTCGTTTTATTGTTCTCTCTCTCTCTATTCTCTCTCTATTGTTCTGCTCTTTTTTACTGTATTCTATTCTGCAATGTTTTATTGTTATTGTTATTGTTATTATGTTTTATCACGTTTGCTTTTCAGGTATGTAATTATTTATACTTTACCGTTTACTGCGCTTTATTGTTAACCATTTTTTTGTCTTCAGGTACGCCATTCACGACTTTGAGTGGTTATACCAGAATGATGCCTGCAGGTTTAGGTATCATCTTGGTATCATTCTTTTCAGCCAGCGGTCGGCTTTCATGTAAAAGCAATCCTAGTGGCTAATTAGCCTCTAGACTGCTTTTACAAGCAGTGGGAGGGAATGCCCCCCCCCCCCCCAACATCTTCCGTGTTTTTCTCTGGCTCTCCTGTCTCAACAGGGAACCTGAAAATGCAGCCGGTGATTCAGCCAGCTGACCATAGAGCTGATCAGAGACCAGAGTGGCTCCAAACATCTCTATGACCTAAGAAACCGGAAGCTACGAGCATTTTATGACGTAGATTTCGCCGGATGTAAACAGCGCCATTGGGAAATTGGGAAAGCATTTTATCACACCGATCTTGGTGTGATCAGATGCTTTGAGGGCAGAGGAGAAATCTAGGGTCTAATAGACCCCAATTTTTGCAAAAAAGAGTACCTGTCACTACCTATTGCTATCATAGGGGATATTTACATTCCCTGAGATAACAATAAAAATGATTTAAAAAAAAAAAAAATGAAAGGAACAGTTTAAAAATAAGATAAAAAAATAATAATAATAAAGAGAAAAAAAAAAAAAAAAAAAAAAGCACCCCTGTCCCCCCTGCTCTCGCGCTAAGGTGAACGCAAGCGTTGGTCTGGCGTCAAATGTAAACAGCAATTGCACCATGCATGTGAGGTATCGCCGCGAAGGTCAGATCGAGGGCAGTAAGTTTAGCAGTAGACCTCCTCTGTAAATCTAAAGTGGTAACCTGTAAAGGCTTTTAAAGGCTTTTAAAAATGTATTTAGTTTGTCGCCACTGCACGTTTGTGCGCAATTTTAAAGCATGTCATGTTTGGTATCCATGTACTCGGCCTAAGATCATCTTTTTTATTTCATCAAACATTTGGGCAATATAGTGTGTTTTAGTGCATTAAAATGTAAAAAAGTGTGTTTTTTCCCCAAAAAATGCGTTTGAAAAATCGCTGCGCAAATACTGTGTGAAAAAAAAAAATGAAACACCCACCATTTTAATCTGTAGGGCATTTGCTTTAAAAAAAATATATAATGTTTGGGGGTTCAAAATAATTTTCTTGCAAAAAAAAATTATTTTTTTATGTAAACAATAAGTGTCAGAAAGGGCTATGTCTTCAAGTGGTTAGAAGAGTGGGTGATGTGTGACATAAGCTTCTAGATGTTGTGCATAAAATGCCAGGACAGTTCAAAACCCCCCCAAATGACCCCATTTTGGAAAGTAGACACCCCAAGCTATTTGCTGAGAGTCATGTTGAGTCCATGGAATAATTTATATTGTGACACAAGTTGCGGGAAAGAGACAATTTTTTATTTTTTTTATTTTTTTTTGCGCAAAGTTGTCACTAAATGATATATTGCTCAAACATGCCATGGGAATATGTGAAATTACACCCCAAAATACATTCTGCTGCTTCTCCTGAGTACGGGGATACCACATGTGTGGGACTTTTTGGGAGCCTAGCCGCGTACGGGACCCCGAAAACCAAGCACCGCCTTCAGGCTTTCTAAGGCCGTAAATTTTTGATTTCACTCTTCACTGCCTATCACAGTTTCGGAGGCCATGGAATGCCCAGGTGGCACAAAACCCCCCCAAATGACCCCATTTTGGAAAGTAGACACCCCAAGCTATTTGATGAGAGGTATAGTGAGTATTTTGCAGACCTCACTTTTTGTCACAAAGTTTTGAAAATTGAAAAAAGAAAAAAAAACATTTTTTTTCTCGTCTTTCTTTATTTTCAAAAACAAATGAGAGCTGCAAAATACTCACCATGCCTCTCAGCAAATAGCTTGGGGTGTCTACTTTCCAAAATGGGGTCATTTGGGGGGGGTTTGTGCCACCTGGGCAATCCATGGCCTCCGAAACTGTGATAGGCAGTGAGGAGTAAAATCAAAAATGTACGCCCTTAGAAATCCTGAAGGCGGTGCTTGGTTTTCGGGGTCCCGTACGCGGCTAGGCTCCTAAAAAGTCCCACACATGTGGTATCCCCGTACTCAGGAGAAGCAGCTAAATGTATTTTGGGGTGCAATTCCACATATGCCCATGGCCTGTGTGAGCAATATATCATTTAGTGACAACTTTGTGCAAAAAAAAAAAAAAAAAATTTGTCACTTTCCCGCAACTTGTGTCAAAATATAAAACATTCCATGGACTCAACATGCCTCAAAGCAAATAGCTTGGGGTGTCTACTTTCCAAAATGGGGTCATTTGGGGGGGTTTTATGTCATCTGGGCATTTTATGGCCTTCAAAACTGTGATAGGTAGTGAGGAGTAAAATCAAAAATGTACGCCCTTAGAAATCCTGAAGGCGGTGCTTGGTTTTCGGGGCCCCGTACGCGGCTAGGCTCCCAAAAAGTCCCACACATGTGGTATCCCCGTACTCAGGAGAAGCAGCTAAATGTATTTTGGGGTGCAATTCCACATATGCCCATGGCCTGTGTGAGCAATATATCATTTAGTGACAACTTTTTGTAATTTTTTTTTTTTTTTTTTTTTTTTGTCATTATTCAATCACTTGGGACAAAAAAAATGAATATTCAATGGGCTCAACATGCCTCTCAGCAAATTCCTTGGGGTGTCTACTTTCCAAAATGGGGTCATTTGTGGGGGTTTTGTACTGCCCTGCCATTTTAGCACCTCAAGAAACGACATAGGCAGTCATAAATTAAAGGCTGTGTAAATTCCAGAAAATGTACCCTAGTTTGTAGACGCTATAACTTTTGCGCAAACCAATAAATATACACTTATTGACATTTTTTTTACCAAAGACATGTGGCCGAATACATTTTGGCCTAAATGTATGACTAAAATTGAGTTTATTGGATTTTTTTTAGAACAAAAAGTAGAAAATATCATTTTTTTTCAAAATTTTCGGTCTTTTTCCGTGTATAGCGCAAAAAATAAAAACGGCAGAGGTGATCAAATACCATCAAAAGAAAGCTCTATTTGTGGGAAGAAAAGGACGCAAATTTCGTTTGGGTACAGCATTGCATGACCGCGCAATCAGCAGTTAAAGCGACGCAGTGCCGAATTGTAAAAAGTGCTCTGGTCAGGAAGGGGGTAAAACCTTCCGGGGCTGAAGTGGTTAAGGGTGGCGTTCTAAACACCACTGTAAGGTGGACATTCTTCCTATTGACCACTAATGTAAGGAGCATTGTTCCTATTGAGCCCTGATGATTTGGTTTTAGTAAGGGTTCCTCGAGACATGAAAATTATTTTTGGGGTTCCTCTAGGGTTAAAAGGTTGAGAAAGCCTGATCTAAGGGATTGTCATTTTTAAAGATTATTTGCTAGATAACTTGGATAGGACCCTGGGGCTGAAGGACACGCTCTCCTCTCCCTTCGGGTACTTCTTAGAACGGTCCATTCAGCAAGGGCTCAGGGAATGGACGGCATATGCAATGTTCTAGGCCAGGCAAGCTTTAGTATTAGTGCACCGGGGGTTAACAGCAGCAAAAGTCACCCAGATCCTGCACTCAGGTCTCTACTCACAAGTCCTTGGGTACTTGCATGCCTCCCTCCAATGTCAAGCAGACGATTCCTTAGTGGACTCCTCAGACTGAATCTCAGGTGAAATCCCCCCTCTTAGCTTCAAAGGATTTTTATCATCAGCATAGACCTCCCACCATCTCTATCACAGCTTGGACCTCAGCTGGTAGAATCTGCGGCTGGGGCTGTCCAGATGTTGACTAGCCCTTCGGGCTGGGAACCTCTCCTCCTGGACAAGAACCTGTCTGCCTCTAGCCACAGGCTATTTATACACTCCCCCAACCACCTACTGACCACGCTCCCCCCAGGGATTGGATGAGACCACTACTATTGCTATTTTTACTACTACTATTATTTCTATTATTATTTTTATTATTATTAGTAGCACTACTATTGCTATTTTTACTACTACTACTATTATTATAATTTTTATTATTATTACAAGCACTATTATTCTATTTTTACTACTACTCCTCCTACGACTATTATTTATTTTTTTTGTATTATTTAATTCTAGCACTACTATTGCTATTTTTACTACTACTACTACTACTACTATTTTTATTATTTTTATTATTATTACTAGCACTACTATTGCTATTTTTACTACTACTACTATCTACTATTATTATAATTTCTACTATTATTATTATTATTTTTATTATTATTACTAGCACTATTATTCTATCTTTTACTACTACTCCTCCTACGACTATTATTTATTTTTTTTGTATTATTTAATTCTAGCACTACTATTGCTATTTTTACTACTACTATTATTATTATTTTTATTATTATTATTATAAGCACTACTATTGCTATTTTTACTACTACTACTATTATTATTATTTTTATTATTATTACTAGCACTATTATTCTATTTTTACTACTACTCCTCCTACGACTATTATTTATTTTTTTTGTATTATTTAATTCTAGCACTACTATTGCTGTTTTTACTACTACTACTACTACTACTACTACTATTATTATTATTTTTATTATTATTACTAGCACTACTATTGCTATTTTTACTACTACTACTATTATTATTTTTATTATTATTATTACTAGCACTACTATTGCTATTTTTACTACAACTACTATTATTATTTTTATTATTATTACAAGCACTACTTTTGCCATTTTTACTACTATTATTATTATTATTTTTATTATTATTACAAGCACTATTATTCTACTTTTACTACTACTCCTCCTACGACTATTATTTATTTTTTTGTATTATTTAATCCTAGCACTACCATTGCTATTTTCACTACTATTATTACTATTATTATTACTATTTGTATTAATACTACTATTTCTATTCCTATTTGTAATACTATTATTTATTTATTTTTATTTTTTTAGTTCTTTGAGGTGCATTGGCTGCACTTTGGATGGACGCTATCTGCAGCGCACACGGGCCCTTATAGATAGGGATCACTGTAGATGTCCCTGTCTTTACATAGGTAAATGGCTCCCTACACTTCAGCAGCAAAGCATCCCTGGAAGTGAGATTACAGTGCAGCGCCTCTGCACATGTGGCCGATATGTCCAGATCTATCAGCCGCGTTGTGTACAGCGAATGTAAACACGTTGGCTCCCCTCTGTGAGAGTTTCTGAAATCCCCCCCCCCCCCGGGGGAGGAGGAGGGATGAATATCCCCCTTTTATTCTGGAGAAGGGATCTCCGCCATGATCTGAGGGTGGATTAGGTGTCATTAGCGCTAAAAACGCACATAGTGATAATTGTCAGCTCTACGGCTCAGTGTCAGCAATCAGAGAAGATTAGGCTTTTACAATACCCTAGAAAGGGAAAGGGGGGGGGGGGGTTTAATCCTTTATTAAGCAGAGTAATGGGTGTCAGAAATTCCAGCATCCGAAATAAAGAAGGGGTCCGGGTCACAGAAATTACAATGTAACCCCCTTGCTGACTTTTTCAGGCACTTTTTGTTCACAAGTTTAAATCAGTATTTTTTTCCCATAAAATTACTTATAACCCCCAAATATTATAATTATATATATATATATATATACATATATATATACACAGTGCCTTGCGAAAGTATTCAGCCCCCTTGAACTTTTCAACCTTTTGCCACATTTCAGGCTTCAAACATGAAGATATAAAATGTTTATTTTTAGTGAAGAATCACCAACAAGTGGGACACAATTGTGAAGTGGAACGAAACCTATTGGATTGTTGAAACTTTTTTAACTAATAAAAAAATGAAAAGTGGGGCGTGCAAAATTATTCGGCCCCCTTGCGTTAATACTTTGTAGAGTCACCTTTTGCTGCGATTACAGCTGCAAGTCGCTTGGGGTATGTCTCTATCAGTTTTGCACATCGAGAGACTGAAATTCTTGCCCATTCTTCCTTGTAAAACAGCTCGAGCTCAGTGAGGTTGGATGGAGAGCGTTTGTGAACAGCAGTTTTCAGGTCTGGACTTTGACTTGGCCATTCTAACACCTGGATACGTTTTATTTGTGAAACATTCCTTTGTAGATTTTGCTGTATGTTTGGGATCATTGTCTTGTTGGAAGATAAATCTCCGTCCCAGTTTCAGGTCTTTTGCAGACTCCAACAGGTTTTCATCCAGAATGGTCCTGTATTTGGCTGCATCCATCTTCCCCTCAATTTTAATCATCTTCCCTGTCCCTGCTGAAGAAAAGCAGGCCCAAACCATGATGCTGCCACCACCATGTTTCACGGTGGGGATGGTGTGTTGAGTGTGATGAGCTGTGTTGCTTTTACGCCAAACATATCGTTTTGCATTGTGGCCAAAAAGTTTGATTTTGGTTTCATCGGACCAGAGCACCTTCTTCCACATGTTTGGTGTGTCTCCCAGGTGGCTTGTGGCAGACTTTTTATGGATATCTTTGAGAAATGGCTTTCTTCTTGCCACTCTTCCATAAAGGCCAGATTTGTGCAGTGTACGACTGATTGTTGTCCTATGGACAGACTCTCCCACCTCAGCTGTAGTTCTCTGCAGTTCATCCAGAGTGATCATGGGCCTCTTGGCTGCATCTCTGATCAGTCTTCTCCTTGTCTGAGCTGAAAGTTTAGAGGGACAGCCAGGTCTTGGTAGATTTGCAGTGGTCTGATACTCCTTCCATTTCAAAATGATCCTTGCACAGTGCTCCTTGGGATGTTTAAAGCTTGGGAAATCTTTTTGTATCCAAATCCGGCTTTAAACTTCTCCACAACAGTATTACGGACCTGCCTGGTGTGTTCCTTGGTCTTCATGATGCTCTCTGCGCTTTCAACAGAACCCTGAGACTATCACAGAGCAGGTGCATTTATACAGAGACTTGATTACACACAGGGGGATTCTATTTATCACCATCAGTCATTTAGGACAACATTGGATCATTCAGAGATCCTCGCTGAACTTCTGGAGTGAGTTTACTGCACTGAAAGTAAAGGGGCCGAATAATTTTGCACGCACCACTTTTCAGTTTTTTATTTGCTAAAAAAAGTTTAAAATATCCAATAGATTTCGTTCCACTTCACAATTGTGTCCCACTTGTTGGTGATTCTTCACAAAAAATTAAAATTTTATATCTTTATGTTTGAAGCCTGAAATGTGGCAAAAGGTTGAAAAGTTCAAAGGGGCCGAATACTTTTGCAAGGCACTGTATATATATATATATATATATATATATATATATATATATATATAATTTTTTTTTTTTTTTTTAGCAGATCCTCGCATTTTTTTATGTCACGTGGTATTTGCGCAACATTTTTTTTAGCGATATTTTTTGGTAAAAAATACACTTTAATGTATCAAAAAATAAATAAAATTATATATTTATATTTATAAATATATATATATATATATATATATATATAAAAATATATATATACATATATATACATACACATATATATATACACATGTATACATATATATATATATATATATATATATATATACACACACATATATATATATATATATATATATATATATATATATATATATATATATATATATATATATATATATATATATACACACACATATATATATATATATATATATATATACACACACACACCCCATTTTTTTGTAAATTATAAAAGATGATGTTACGCCAAGCAAATAGACACCCAACATGTCACGCATTAAAATTGCGCACGCTCGTGGAATGGCGACAAACGACAGTACTTAAAAATCTCCATAGGCGACACTTTAAACGCCTTTGCAGGTTACCAGTTTAGAGTTACAGAGAGAGGTCTAGCGCTAGAAATATTGTTCTCGCTCTGACGTTCGTGGTGATACCTCACGTGTGTAATGCGAACGCCGTTTACATATGTGTGCGTGACCTACGTATGACTTCGCTTCTGCACGCGAGCACAGAGGGATGGGGGGCGCTTTTTCATTTTTTATAAAATGTATTTTACTTTTTATTTACCGTATTTATCGGCATATAACACGCACCGGCGTATAACACGCACCCCAATTTAGGAGGGAATTTTAAGGAAAAAAAAACTTTTAGGAGGGAAGTTGAAGGGAAAAAAAACTTACATTTAAACGCCCATCATTGCAGCCTTCTCAGTGCAGCCTTCTCTAGTGCAGCCTTCCCCAGTGCAGCCTTCCCCAGTGCAGACTTCCCCAGTGCAGCTTTACCCAGTGCAGCCTTCCCCAGTGCAGCTTTACCCAGTGCAGCCTTCCCCAGTGCAGCTTTACCCAGTGCAGCTTTACCCAGTGCAGCCTTCCCCAGTGCAGCCTTCCCCAAGTGATCCCAGCCATTCTGGGCTTCAAAATCGCCGATCGCGATTTGAAAATGGCGCCGCCGGCGCCGAAATACACAGTGCCAGTCCTCGGCTCTTTCCGGCGGCTGTCGTTCATTTTCGGCTCCACTCGTAGTCCCGAGCGGAGCTATCCGAACCTAGCCGAGTAGGTTCGGATAGCTCCGCTCGGGACTACGAGTGGAGCCGAAAATGAACGAGAGCCGCCGGAAAGAGCCGAGGGCCGGCACTGTGTATTTCGGCGCCGGCGGCGCCATTTTCAAATCGCGATCGGCGATTTTGAAAATGTGACAGGTCGGGATCGCAGGGGATCGGCGTATAACACGCACCTGCGATTTTCCCCTGGTTTTAAGGGGAAAAAAGTGCGTGTTATACGCCGATAAATACGGGTATTTTTTTTTACACTGTCCCTTTTAATTTTTTTTCTTTTAATCGCTTTTATTCCTCTTGCGGGAAATGTAAACATCACTTGTAATAGAAATAAGGGGTGACAGGTCCTCTTTATGGAGAGATCTGGGTGACAAAAAGACTTTGTTGGGCACGTCCCCTTCTGCCGCCTTCAGAGGCTGATGATAAATCCAGCCGCTGGGTGAAAAATATCAATACCGGAGTTACGGCTGAGAGCTTCAGGTACAAACCCGATAAACCACTTGCAAATCGCAACATACAGCGCCTTGAAAAAGTATTCATACCCCTTGAAATTTTCCACATTTTGTCATGTTATACCCAAAAACATAAATGTATTTTATTGGGATTTTATGGGATAGACCAACACAAAGTGGCACAAAATTGTGAAGTGGAAGGAAAATGATAAATGGTTTTCACATTTTTTTACAAATAAATATGTGAAAAGTGTGGGGGGCATTTGTATGGCGCTCCCCTGAGTCAATACTTTGTGGAACTGCCTTTCTCTGCAGTTACAGCTGTAAGTCTTTTTGGGGATGTCTCTACCAGTTTTACACATCTAGAGAGGGACATTTTTTACCCATTCTTCTTTGCAAAATATCTCAAGCTCTGTCAGATTGGAAGGAGAGCGTATGTGAACAGCAATTTTCAAGTCTTGCCACAGATTCTCAGTTGGATTTAGGTCTGGACTTTGACTGGGCCATTCTAACACATGAATATGCTTTGATCTAAACCATTCCATTGTAGCTCTGGCTGTATGTTTCGGGTCGTTGTCCTGCTGGAAGGTGAACCTCCCGCCCCAGTCTCAAGTCTTTTGCAGACTCTAATGCCGCGTACACACGAGCAGACTTCTGGTCCGCCTGAACTCCGAAGAACTTTTCGACGGAGTTCCAACGAATCGGACTTGCCTACACACGATCACACCAAAGTCCGATCGTTTAGAACGAGATGACGTGCGACCGGACAAGAATCAGGAAGTTGATAGCCAGTAGCCAATAGCTGCCCTTCCGTCAGTTTTCGTCCGTCGGACTAGCATACAGACAAACGGATTTTTTGATCGGACTCGAGTCCGTCGGAAAGATTTGAAACATGTTCTAAATGAAGATGAAGCCCACACACGATCGAATTGTTCGACGGATTTGTTCCGTTGGACCATTTCGGTCGAAAAGTCCGGTTGTGTGTACGCGGCATAACAGGTTTTCTTCTAAGATTGCCCTGCATTTGGCTCCATCCATCTTCCCATCAACTCTGACCAGCTTCCCTGTCCCTGCTGAAGAAAAGCATCCCCACAACATGATGCTGCCACCACCATGTTTCACAGTGGGGATGGTGTGTTCAGGGTGATGTGCAGTGTTAGTTTTTCCCCACACATAGCGTTTTGCTTTTAGGCCAAGAAGTTCAATTTTGGTCTCATCTGACCAGAGCACCTTCTTCCACATATTTGCTGTGTCCTCCACATGGCTTCTCGCAAACTGCAAACAGGACTTCTTATGACTTTCTTTCTCCAATGTCTTTCTTCTTGTCACTCCTCCATAAAGGTCAGATTTGTGGAGAACACGACTAATAGTTGTCCTGTGGACAGATTCTCCCACCTGAGCTGTGGATCTCTGCAGCTCCTCCAGAGTTACCATGGGCCTCTTGGCTCTTCTCTGATGAATGCTCTCCTTGTCCGGCCGGTCAGTTTAGGTGGACGGCCATGTCTTGGTAGGTTTGCGGTTGTGCCATACTCTTTCCATTTTCCGATGATGGATTGAACAGAGCTCTGTGAGATGTTCAAAGCTTGGGATATTTTTTTATAACCTAATCGTGCTTTATACTTCTCCAGAACTTTATCCCTGACCTGTCTGGTGTGTTCCTTGGCCTTCATGATGCTGTTTGTTCACTAAGGTTCTCTAACAAACCTCTGAGGGCTTCACAGAACAGCTGTATTTATACTGAGATTAAATTACACACATGTGGACTATTTAATAATTAGGTGACTTCTGAAGGCAATTGGTTTCACTAGAATGTTAGGCAACCTTGGGCCTCCAGCTGTGGTGAAACTACAAATCCCATCATGCCTCTGCCTCTAGGAGTCATGCCTGTGATTGTTAGGGTCTTGCAATGTCTCATGGGACTTGTAGTTTCAAAACAGCTGTAGGGCCGAGGTTGCCTACCCCTGCACTAGATTTTAGTTAGGGGTATCAGAGTAAAGGGGGACTGAATACAAATCCCCCCCACACTTTTTTCACATATTTATTTGTAACAAATATTGAAAACCATTTATCACAACCACAAACCACTTCACAATTATGTGCTACTTTGTGTTGGTCTATCACATAAAATCCCAATAAAAAACATTTACATTTTTGGTTGTAACATGACAAAATGTGGAGAAATTTTAAGGGGTATGAATACTTTTTCAAAGCACTGTATATATACGTATTGCGGTCAGCTGAAATCTTATATTTGACCTTTCCTGGCTCTCCTCCCCCTTCCTCACGAACATGCTAATTAAGTTTTGAATAAAACCTGTTTTCGCTACAGATCTTAATTTAGACTCAGTGACATCATCACTGGGTCTCTGTGCTACTGTACGCAATGCAGGCAGATCAGGGCCGCTGATAGAAATTATGGGGGCCCCATACAGCCTACCTGATGGGGCCCCCCTTCAGCCCCACCCTTGGCCCCTCCCCAGACCCTGTCTTGAAACAAAGTGCAGGTAATGGTGGCGATCAGCGACTTGACAGTGGGACATGCCGATGCCATAATGTGCTGCAGACAGTGCCATCCATGCCAATGCCATAATGTGCTGCAGACAGTGCCATCCATGCCAATGCCATAATGTGCTGCAGACAGTGCCATCCATGCCAATGCCATAATGTGCTGCAGACAGGGCCATCCATGCCAATGCCATAATGTGCTGCAGGCAGTGCCATCCATGCCAATTCCATAATTTGCTGCAGACAGTGCCATCCATGCCAATACCATAATGTGCTGCAGACAGTGCCATCTATGCCAATGCCATAATGTGCTGCAGACAGTGCAATCCATGCTAATGCCATAATGTGCTGCAGACATTGCCATCCATGCCAATGCCATAATGTGCTGCAGACAGTGCTATCGATACCAATTCCATAATTTGCTGCAGACAGTGCCATCCATGCCAATGCCATAATGTGCTGCAGACAGTGCCATCCATGCCAAAGCCATAATGTGCTGCAGACGGTGCCATCCATGCTAAGGCCATAATGCGCTGCAGACAGTGCCATCAATGCCAATATGTGCTGCAGACAGGGCCATCCATGCCAATGTCATAATGTGCTGCAGACAGTGCCATCTATGCCAATGCCATAATGTGCTGCAGACAGTGCCATCTATGCCAATGCATTATTGTGCTGCAGACAGTGCCATCCATGCTAATTCCATAATGTGCTGCAGACAGTGCCATCCATGTCAATGCCATAATGTGCTGCAGACAGTGCCATCCATGCCGATTCCATAATTTGCTGCAGACAGGGGCATCCATGCCAATGCCATAATGTGCTGCAGACAGGGGCATCCATGCCAATGCCATAATGTGCTGCAGACAGTGCCATCCATGCCAATGCCATAATGTGCTGCAGACAGTGCCATCCATGCCAAAGCCATAATGTGCTGCAGACGGTGCCATCCATGCTAAGGCCATAATGTGCTGCAGACAGTGCCATCAATGCCAATATGTGCTGCAGACAGGGCCATCCATGCCAATGCCATAATGTGCTGCAGACGGTGCCATCCATGCCAATGCCATAATGTGCTGCAGACGGTGCCATCCATGCTAAGGCCATAATGGGCTGCAGACAGTGCCATCCATGCCAATGCCATAATGTGCTGCAGACAGTGCTATCCATACCAATTCCATAATTTGCTGCAGACAGTGCCTTCCATGCTAATGCCATAATGTGCTGCTGACAGGGGCATCCATGCCAATGCCATAATGTGCTGCAGATAGTGCCATCCATGCCAAAGCCATAATGTGCTGCAGACAGTGCCATCCATGCCAATGCCATAATGTGCTGCAGACAGTGCTATCCATACCAATTCCATAATTTGCTGCAGACAGGGGCATCCATGCCAATGCCATAATGTGCTGCAGACAGGGGCATCCATGCCAATGCCATAATGTGCTGCAGACAGTGCCATCCATGCCAATGCCATAATGTGCTGCAGACAGTGCCATCCATGCCAAAGCCATAATGTGCTGCAGACGGTGCCATCCATGCTAAGGCCATAATGTGCTGCAGACAGTGCCATCAATGCCAATATGTGCTGCAGACAGGGCCATCCATGCCAATGCCATAATGTGCTGCAGACGGTGCCATCCATGCTAAGGCCATAATGGGCTGCAGACAGTGCCATCCATGCCAATGCCATAATGTGCTGCAGACAGTGCTATCCATACCAATTCCATAATTTGCTGCAGACAGTGCCTTCCATGCTAATGCCATAATGTGCTGCTGACAGGGGCATCCATGCCAATGCCATAATGTGCTGCAGACAGTGCCATCCATGCCAAAGCCATAATGTGCTGCAGACAGTGCCATCCATGCCAATACCATAATGTGCTGCAGACAGTGTCATCCATGTCAATTTCATAATGTGCTGCTGATAGTGCCATCCATGCCAATACCATAATGTGCTGCAGACAATGCCATACATGCCAATTCCATAATGTGCTGCAGACAGTGCCATCCATGCCAATGCCATAATGTGCTGCAGACAGTGCCATACATGCCCATTCCATAACGCATGTGCTGCCTGCAGAGACAGTTCCACCCATGCTGCCAATGACATAATGTGTAGATGCTGCAGAGACAGATAGAGTGTGTAACCAATCATCATCAACATCATCATATAGTAGATTTCTTGCATAATGCATCACCCCCAAGCAAGCACACACCTGTGTTAGCCCCCCCACCACCACCAGCCACTTCCTCTCTGATCTTGCTGCTCCCTGGACTCTGGAGTCACAATTTAAATTGTCAGATGCCGCCGCCGCCGCCATTCACCACTGCTTCTTTTCAAGTTTCAGATAGGAAATAAATCATTCCGCTGGGAAAGGCAATCTGCAGGCCGGGACTTGAGCCAGCACTGACATGCGGAGCGGCCGCGCATGCGCCCAAAATACAAGAAATAGTTCCTCCCACACACCCAGAAGAAAAACGCTGATAAGACGGGGGGTTGTGATTGCTTGTTGGTGAAATTGTATTTTTTATTATTCTGTATTCTTTTATCCTGGATTGCCCCCCCTCCCCCTGCTGGCCGGGCTTGGTACAACAGGGGCAGTTTTCACTATGTTTAGATTGAACCCCCAAACAGTATACATTTTTTTTTCATAACACCCTAGAGAATAAAACGGTGGTTGTTGCAATACTTTCTGTCACAACGTATTTGCGCAGCAGTCTTACAAGCGCAGTTTTTTTTTGGAAAAAATACACTTTTTTTGAATTAGAAAATAAGACAACAGTAAAGTTAGCCCAATTTTTTTTACACTGTGAAAGATAATGTTACGCCGAGTAAACTGATACCCAACATGTCATGCTTCAAAATTGCGCCTGCTCGTGGAATGGCGACAAACTTTTACCCTTAAAAATCTCCATAGGCGACGTTTAGAAAAAAATGTACAGGTTGCATGTTTTGAGTTACAGAGGAGGTCTAGGGCTAGAATTATTGCTCTCGCTCTACCGATTGCGGCGATACCTCGCATGTGTGCCATAGAAATGGAGGGGAGGAGTCAAACAGGAACACCACATCCCAATATCATATGAAAAATACAAAAAGAGGGTTTTTTTTTTTTGTGTATGCATATTATTTTCAGATGTATTGTTATTCTTTTTGCAACTTTGTTGACACATCATGTCTTGATATTCATGCCCTGCAATTGTTTACACTAAAATATATTGAATTGATGTATACTAAATGAATTTAATATGGTTGCTATGTATACCTCTAGACAGTATTTATTGTTTATTTTTCATTTTATAGTTGATCAGATGCCACATTATATCTCCTGAAGAAGCTTTAGAAAGCGAAACATGTCGAGAAAGTGATATTAAGCTCTGTATCATATCTTTATTAAAATTGCTCTGTAAACATTTAATAATGTGTTGCTTCATGTCTTTTTTAAAGATTTACGAATAAAATATATATTTTTTACCTTGTAACTTTTTACTTTTCTATTGAGCACCCTAAAAGTCCCAGGCCTTAAGAGGCCTAAGTCCCTCTTTTTATACCTCACATGAGTGGTTTGAACACCGTTTTCATATGCGGGGGCGCTACTCGCGTATGCGTTCGCTTCTGCGCGCGAGCTCGGTGGGACGGGGAGCGTTTAAAAATGTATTTTTATTTTTTTCTTATTTATTTTTAATTTTATCTTTTATTTTTTATTTTTACACGATTCTTTAAAAAAAAAAAAAAAAAAATTTAGTCGCTTTTATTCCTATAAACATCCCTCGTAATAGAAAAAAAAGCATGACAAGACCTCTTAAATATGAGATCTGGGGTCAAAAAGAGCTCAGATCTCATATTTACACTAAAATAATAATAATAATAACAATAAAATAATTTTAAAAAAAAATTGTCATTTGAAAAAAAAAAAAAAAAAGGCCCTTTAACCACTTGCCGACCACCTAACGCAGATATGCTGCGGCAAAATGGCACGGGCAGGTAAAATCACGTACTGCCTCCCGCAGTGCCGAGGCGGTCGGCTTCGTTAGGGGAACGATCCAGGCTGAGGGGGAGACCACTCATTCGTGGCCACCCCCTTGTCATCACTCCCAACGAATGAGAATCTTCCTCTGCTGCTGTATAGTAAACAGCGGCAGAGGAAGTGATGTCATCTCTCCACGGATCGGAATTTTCCGTTCCGGCGCAGAGGAGAGAAGACATCTGAGTGAGTGCACAAACACACACAGTGGAACATGCCAGGCATACTGTACACCCCCCATCACCCCCCCAATCACCCCCCCCCCCCGGTCACACTGACACCAAGCAGTTTTTTTTTTTTTCTGATTACTGCATGGTGTCAGTTTGTGACAGTTAGAAGTGTTAGGGCAGTGAGTATTAGCCCCCTGTAGGTCTAGGGTACCCCCTAACCCCCCCTAATAAAGTTTAACCCCTTGATCACCCCCCATCACCAGTGTCACTAAGCGATTGTTTTTCTGATCGCTGTATTAGTGTCACTGGTGACGCTAGTTAGGGAGACAAGTATTTAGGTTTGCCGTCAGCGTTTTATAGCAACAGGGACCCCCATATACTACCTAATAAATGTTTTAACCCCCTGATTGCCCCCTAGTTAACCCTTTCACCAGCGATCACCGTATAACTGTTACGGGTAACGCTGGTTAGTTCGTTTATTTTTTATAGTGTCAGGGCACCCGCCGTTTATTACCGAATAAAGGTTTAGCCCCCTGATCGCCCGACGGTGATATGCGTCGCCCCAGGCAGCGTCAGATTAGCGCCAGTACCGCTAACACCCACGCACGCAGCATACACCTCCCTTAGTGGTATAGTATCTGATCGCATCAATATCTGATCCGATCAGATCTATACTAGCGTCCCCAGCAGTTTAGGGTTCCCAAAAACGCAGTGTTAGCGGGATCAGCCCAGATACCTGCTAGCACCTGCGTTTTGCGCCTCCGCCCGGCCCAGCCCACCCAAGTACAGTATCGATCGATCACTGTCACTTACAGAACACTAAACACATAACTGCAGCGTTCGCAGAGTCAGGCCTGATCCCTGCGATCGCTAACAGTTTTTTTGGTAGCGTTTTGGTGAACTGGCAAGCGCCAGCGGCCTAGTATATCCCGGTCGTAGTCAAACCAGCACTGCAGTAACACTTGGTGACGTGGCGAGTCCCATAAGTGCAGTTGAAGCTGGTGAGGTGGCAAGCACAAGTAGTGTCCCGCTGCCACCAAGAAGACAAACACAGGCCCGTCGTGCCCATAGTGCCCTTCCTGCTGCATTCGCCAATCCTTATTGGGAACCCACCGCTTCTGCAGCGCCCGTACTTCCCCCATTCACATCCCCAACCAAATGCAGTCGGCTGCATGAGAGGCATTTTCTTTATGTCCTCCCGAGTACCCCTACCCAGCGAACCCCCCCAAAAAAGATGTTGTGTCTGCAGCAAGCGCGGATATAGGCGTGACACCCGCTATTATTGTCCCTCCTGTCCTGACAATCCTGGTCTTTGCATTGGTGAATGTTTTGAACGCTACCATTCACTAGTTGAGTATTAGCGTAGGGTACAGCATTGCACAGACTAGGCACACTTTCACAGGGTCTCCCAAGATGCCATCGCATTTTGAGAGACCCGAACCTGGAACCGGTTACAGTTACAAAAAAAAAGTATAAAAAAAAACAAAAACAAAAAAATATATGAAATAAAAAAAAAAAAAATTAGTTGTCGTTTTATTGTTCTCTCTCTCTCTCTATTCTCTCTATTGTTCTGCTCTTTTTTACTGTATTCTATTCTGCAATGTTTTATTGTTATTATGTTTTATCATATTTGTTTTTCAGGTATGCAATTTTTTATACTTTACTGTGTTTTATCGTTAACCATTTTTTTCAGGTACGCCATTCAGCTGCAGCGTGGATTTATGTATCTTGACAGCAACAGCGTTTGCTCCCACAATACATATAGCCGTGACTCCAGCGCTTCGGCATATATAAATGGTGCATGTATGCCCATCATTAGAAGTCGGTGGATCAAGGTATGTATTCTAATGGTGGGCATACCCACCGATCAATCTCTTTTTTTCTTTCAGCCCACAGGCTCCATAAAAAAAAAAAGGATTACAATATATGCTCAACAAGGACCAACAACGTACTGGTATGTTGCTGGACTTTGAGTGGTTATACCAGAATGATGCCTGCAGGTTTAGGTATCATCTTGGTATCATTCTTTTCAGCCAGCGGTCGGCTTTCATGTAAAAGCAATCCTTGCGGCTAATTAGCCTCTAGACTGCTTTTACAAGCAGTGGGAGGGAATGTCCCCCCCTCCCACCGTCTTCCATGTTTTTCTCTGGCTCTCCTGTCCCAACAGGGAACCTGAGAATGCAGCCAGTGACCATAGAGCTGATCAGAGACCAGAGTGGCTCCAAACATCTCTATGGCCTAAGAAACCGGAAGCTACGAGCATTACATTGCAGGATGTAAACAGCGCCATTGGGAAATTAGGAAAGCATTTTATCACACTGATCTTGGTGTGGTCAGATGCTTTGAGGGCAGAGGAGAGATCTAGGGTCTAATAGACCCCAATTTTTTTCAAAAAAAAGTACCTGTCACTACCTATTGCTATCATAGGGGATATTTACATTCCCTGACATAACAATAAAAATAATAAAAAAAAAAAAAAAATGAAAGGAACAGTTTAAAAATAAGATAAAAAAGCAAAAAAATATAAAGAAAAAAAAAAAAAGGACCCCTGTCCCCCCCTGCTTTTGCGCAAAGGCGAACGCAAGCGTTGGTCTGGCGTCAAATGTAAACAGCAATTGCCCCATGCATGTGAGGTATCACCGCGAAGGTCAGATCGAGGGAAGTAATTTTAGCAGTAGACCTCCTCTGTAAATCTAAAGTGGTAACCTGTAAAGGCTTTTAAAGGCTTTTAAAAATGTATTTAGTTTGTCGCCACTGCACATTTGTGCGCAATTTTAAAGCATGTCATGTTTGGTATCCATGTACTTGGCCTAAGATCATCTTTTTTACTTCATCAAACATTTGGGCAATATAGTGTGTTTTAGTGCATTAAAATTAAAAAAAGTGTGTTTTTTCCCCCAAAAAATGCGTTTGATTACATGAAAAAATATTTTTTTTTTGCAAGAAAATTACTTTGAACCCCCAAACATTATATATTTTTTTAAAGCAAAGGCCCTACAGATTAAAATGGTGAGTGTTTCAGTTTTTTTTTTACACAGTATTTGCGCAGCGATTTTTCAAAGTGTCAGAAAGGGCTTTGTCTTCAAGTGGTTAGAAGAGTGGGTGATGTGTGACATAAGCTTCTAAATGTTGTGCATAAAATGCCAGGACAGTTCATAACCCCCCCAAATGACCCCATTTTGGAAAGTAGACACCCCAAGCTATTTGCTGAGAGGCATGTCGAGTCCATGGAATATTTTATATTGTGACACAAGTTGTGGGAAAAAGACAAATTTTTTTCTTTTTGCACAAAGTTGTCACTAAATGATATATTGCTCAAACATGCCATGGGAATATGTGAAATTACACCCCAAAATAAATTCTGTTGCTTCTCCTGAGTACGGGGATACCACATGTGTGGGACTTTTTGGGAGCCTAGCTGCGTACGGGACCCCGAAAACCAAGCACTGCCTTCAGGCTTTCTAAGGGTGTAAATTTTTGATTTCACTCTTCACTGCCTATCACAGTTTCGGAGGCCATGGAATGCCCAGGTGGCACAACCCCCCCCCCCCCCCCAAATGACCCCATTTTGGAAAGTAGACACCCCAAGCTATTTGCTGAGAGGTATAGTGAGTATTTTGCAGACCTCACTTTTTGTCACAAACTTTTGAAAATTGAAAAAAGAAAAAAAAATACATTTTTCTTGTCTTTCTTCATTTTCAAAAACAAATGAGAGCTGCAAAATACTCACCATGCCTCTCAGCAAATAGCTTGGGGTGTCTACTTTCCAAAATGGGGTCATTTGGGGGGGTTTTTTTGCTATCTTGGCATTTTATGGCCTTGGAAACTGTGATAGGTAGTGAGGAGTGAATCAAAAATTTACACCCTTAGAAATCCTGAAGGCAGTGATTGGTTTTCGGGGCCCCGTACGCGGCTAGGCTCCCAAAAAGTCCCACACATGTGGTATCCCCGTACTCAAGAGAAGCAGCTGAATGTTTTTGGGGTGTAATTCCACATATGCCCATGGCCTGTGTGAGCAATATATCATTTAGTGACAACTTTGTGCAAAAAAAAATAAAAAATAAGTTTGTAATTTTCCTGCAACTTGTGGCAAAATATAAAATATTCAATGGGCTCAACATGCCTCTTAGCAAATAGCTTGGGGTGTCTACTTTCCAAAATGGGGTCATTTGGGGGGGGTTTGTACTGCCCTGCCATTTTAGGATCTCAAGAAATGACATAGGCAGTCATAAATTAAAGGCTGTGTAAATTCCAGAAAATGTATCCTAGTTTGTAGGCGCTATAACTTTTCCGCAAACCAATAAATATACGCTTATTGACATTTTTTTTTACCAAAGACATGTGGCCGAATACATTTTGGCCTAAATGTATGACTAAAATTGAGTCTATTGGATTTTTTTTATAACAAAAATTTGAAAATTTAGAAAAAAAATGATATTTTCTGTCTTTTTCCGTTTATAGCGCAAAAAATAAAAAAGGCAGAGGTGATCAAATACCATCAAAAGAAAGCTCTATTTGTGGGAAGAAAAGGACGCAAATTTTGTTTGGGTAGAGCATTACATGACCGCGCAATTACCAGTTAAAGCGACGCAGTGCCAAATTGTAAAAAGTGCTCTGGTCAGGAAGGGGGTAAATCCTTCCGGGGCTGAAGTGGTTAAGAGCACACCTCTCAACATTTTGAGATGGGAATGAGGGACACCTATCAACAAAAGTATGCAGGCATAGGACACACCCCTGGCCACGCCCTCTTAAAGGAGAATTGTACAAAAAACATGATTGGTTTAACCCACGAGTGTTTTTTTTTTAACCACTACTATTCCTTTATATTGGCTTTTGGAATTTACAAATGCAGCTATTTAGAAATCGGATGAAAGGTTTAGCACTGGGAAACTATTTTTGATAGATAAAAAGTGCATTTTATATACATCTCTATAGATCAGACCAACATGAGGGACAAATGAGGAGGAATGAGGGACAGAGGGACATTGCTCCAAATCAGGGACTGTTGGGATCTATGTAAGAGCTGTGGGCGGAAGTGACGTTTTGATGTCGCTTCCGCCCTGCAATGATATGGAGACGGGTGGGGGCCATCCTCCCCTCACTCGTCTCCATACCCACCAAGGAAGAGGATCCGATCGCCTCTGCTGGCGGCTCCGGTCAGCGGTGGAGGGCACCGGAGCGAGGCGGGAAAAGTGATCTTGCGGCGAATCTGCCGCAGAGACCACCATTATCGGAAACCGGACCGCCCGCCGGAGAAGCGGATATCGGGGTTATGGCAGCTAGCTGCAGCCATAACAAAGATATCCCTCTTCAAAGTTAGGACGTATATCGGCGTGCGGCGGTCCGGAAGTCGTTAAATAATCACATGAGCATACCTCCCAACCGTCCCGGATTTGGAGGGACTGTCCCTGATTTGGAGCAATGTCCCTCTGTCCTTCTTTCCTCCTCATTTGTCCCTCATTGTGGTCTGATCTATAAAAATGTATATAAAATGCACTTTTTATCTATCGAGTTGAGTTGAGTTGAGAGGCATCTTAATATAGCGCGGTCTTACCCCGAAGGGTCCCGACGTGCCTATCAAAAAGTGTTTCCCAGCGCTAAACCTTTCATCCAATTTCTAAACTGCTGCATTTGTCAATTTTAAAAGCCAATATAAAGGAATAGTAGTGGTAAAAAAAAAAGGACTTGTGGATTTAATTAACCTTTTTTTTGGGTTAATTCTCCTTTAAGGGGGTGTGGCAGGGGGCGTGTCCTATGCCTACATACATTTGCTACTAGGTGTCCCTCATTCCCGTCTCAAAATGTTGGGACTCGGTATGACATGAGTATTGGTAGCGCTGCCCTATTTATATAATTTATTTATATATATTTAATTTATATTTAATTTTATATATATATATATATATATATAGAATTTATTTTAATTATAATTATTTTATATAATATACATTTTAGATGGTGAAGTCATACACTGAGAGCGTTCAGCAGCTGCATAATTCATAATTCATCATTTATAATTGTACACTTGCACAATATTTTTCATTTTAATTTAAATGTATTTAGCACATTTTTTGATTGATTTTTTTTTTTTTATACAATCTAAGTTGTACTGGTTTATCAGCGCCCCCCCCGAGGCAGATCACGGCTGGTGGGAGGGGGCTCAGCAGGTTGCGTCCTGAAAACACGTCAGCAGCCGCCCTCAGTTCTCCTCTGATATGGGCAGTTATGCAAAATATCAAAATGCCTCGATGGGCGGGTGTCAGCCTGGAGGAAGTGGGTGTTCCTAAAGTAGGCTGGATTGTACAATCAGATTGCAACGTGTGGTGACTGCTAAAAAAAATAAATTAAAAATCTCCATGCCAAGCTGTCTGCAGTGATTGCACGGTGTGAGTGCTGGACGGTGTTGTGACTACCTCTTCCCATGACGCCCCCTCTCCTTGGTGCTCGGAGCAGATCCTGGAGAATGAGCGCCGCCGTAGAACGATGATGTCATGGGCGAGCGCAGCAGCTGGATCCCATTAGGATTGATGACTTTCTCCCAGCACCAGTGACAGCATCTTGGCTCCTGCCGCGGCTCCACCCAAATCTTCGTATTTCAGGGAGTCGCCGTGCCGAGGGCGGACTTTACTCTGTGATAATCCAGCAGATTCCTATTATTTTTTTTTTAAATGAATTCTCATACAGATGTGCCAAATAAAGAGGAAAATATAACAAAAGAGAGAGCGAGCGTTTTGAGTCATCATAGTGACATTCGCCTGTAAGTCATTTTAAATCTGATCGCGTCTTTTGCATTCTTGCTGTTCCATATTTACAGCAGCTGCTGTCTGCCTGGTTCAATGATCTCCTGCGGTTGTTTGCATTCGGTCACACCTGAGCCGGTAGCAGGTCAGCACAGCCCCGTTTATAAAGGAGTCTAATGCCTGCAGACCGCCCCCCCCCCCCCCCCCCCAAGGTAACGCCTGCATGTGATGCTGACGCCTACAGGATTAGATCTGAAATCCAATGGATGGCCGAGGACTAGACATGTGCAATTCATTACAATTCGGACAAATTTTTTCAGAAATTCGGATGTGTTGGAATTTTTCCGAATTATAGTAGTACCGAATTTAAACAAATCCGAAATAACGAAAAAAAAAAAAAAATCCGGACAAAATTCGAATTCTGAATCGTTTTCAAATACTTTTCAAATTTCCAAAGAGAATAAAATAGAAATAGAAAAAAAAAGGAATAGAACAGAAAAATAGAATAGAAAAATAATAGAACAGAATTAAAAAAAAAAAGAATATAAAAAAAATGAATAAATTGGATAGAATAAAAAATAAAATAGAATAGAAGAGAAATAATAGAATATAATTTAAAAAAAAAATAGAATCGAATTAAAAAAAAAATAGAACAGAAAAAAATGAATAGAATAAATTGGATAGAATAAAAAATAAAATAGAGAAGAATAGAAAAAATAGAATAGAATTTTAAAAAATAGAATAGAAAAAAATGAATAGAATAAAAAAATAAAATAGATTATAAAATAGAATTGAATTAAAAAAAATAGAATCGAATAAAAAAAAAAAAAATAGAACAGAAAAAATTAATAGAATACATTGGCTAGAATAAACAATAAAATAGAATAGAATAGAAAAATAGAATAGAATTTCAAAAAATAGAATCAAATTTAAAAAAAAAATAGAACAGAAAAAAATGAATAGAATAAATTGGATAGAATAAAAAATAAAATAGAGAAGAACAGAAAAAATAGAATAGAATTTTAAAAATAATAGAATAGAAAAAAATGAATAGAATAAATTGGATAGAATAAAAAAATAAAATAGATTAGAATAGACTAGAATATAAAAAATAGACTAGAATATAAAAATAGAATGGAATAGAAAATATGGAATAGAATAGAAAACATTGAATAGAAAAAAATAGAATAGAATTAATAAAATGGAATAGAAAAAAGGGAATAGAATAAAAAAATAAAATAGAATAGACTAGAATAGAGAAAAATAGAATATAATAGAAAAAATAAAATAGAATTAAAAAAAAAATAGAATCGAATTTAAAAAAAATAGAACAGAAAAAATGAATAGAATAAATTGGATAGAATAAAAAATAAAATAGAATAGAATGGAATAGAATAGAATAGAAAAAATAGAATATAATTTCAAAAAAATAGAATCAAATTTAAAAAAAATAGAACAGAAAAAAATTAATAGAATACATTGGATAGAATAAAAAATAAAATAGAGAAGAATAAAAAAAATAGAATAGACTTTTAAAAAATAGAATATAATTAAAAAAAAATAGAATAGAAAAAAATGAATAGAATAAATTGGATAGAATAAAAAAATAAAATAGATTAGAATAGACTAGGATATAAAAAAATAGAATAGAATATAAAAATAGAATGGAATAGAAAAAATTGAATAGAATAGAAAACATTAAATAGAAAAGAATAGAATAGAATTAATAAAATGGAATAGAAAAAAGTGAATAAAATAAAAATAATAAAATAGAATAGACTAGAATAGAGAAAAATAGAAAATAATAGAAAAAATAGAATAGAATTGAAAAAAAAAAATAGAGTATCACTGGTGACACCCTCTTACATTTCCCAAACACTGGGTGTCACCGAGACGGGAAGTAAAAAGAAAACGTTTGGGCAAAAAAACCCCCCAAAAAACGTGGAACGTGCCTAAACGCTAGATGCGTTCACACTTGAGCGTATTAAAATCTAGGGCATTATCACACGATTTCACCCACGATCCCAGAATCACGGCACAATGCACAACGCACACGCGGTGCCATTATTTTTTAATGGCTCCCCAAACGCGGCAGGATTGGTGCGTTGTTGGGGCGAAGGGAAGCCCATTCAAAATGAATTGTGCCGCTCATAAAACATGCAGAAAAGAATGAAAACAGCAATGTGGCAGCGTAGCTGAGGTGTGATCGGGACCTTAGAAGCACTCGTGCGTTCACATGTTAATGCATTCTAAAGGGCAGAACGAATGAATATTCTGCCCAATAGAATGCATTAACGCGCATACGCCCAAACATGCGTCCAATACGTGGCTTGTGTCGCATTTTCAAGCAGCTTTTCCCCTGCCGGGAGGAGCTGAGCAAACGCTCACTCTGTCTGAGGCCTTTAGGAGACACAGACAGCAATAAAAACCTGACAGAGGTTCTAGTCTTGCGTGCCTTGTATCTCTGAGTTTTCATATCACTCCCTGGCCAAGACTTGGACCTCCCAAATACTCAGCACAGAAATTGAGGAGAAACCTTCCCGAGACCCCAACTTGGACTAGGACTGCAATGAAAACATGGCAGAGGGTCTAACCTTCCCTGACTCCATCTGCTTCGCATTATGGCTGAGGGCTGTAAATTGGTTGTGTTTTGGCTCCATCTGCTGAGTCCCGTTACCTGGACGGCTGAGCTGTGGAAGTGTCGGATGGTCGGATGACGGATGGTCTCTCCACGGGAGCAGAAGGATGAAGTGTTAATGGAAGGAAAGATTGATAAGTGCAGGAAAACATCTGGAACCATTCGAGGTGGAATCTTCTCGGGCTGAGCGAAGGGAGATTTTCCAGACAAAGCATCTCTTCTCTGCGATATATGATGGAGAATTACGTGGAGAGCATACACGGTTCACTACGTCTGTCCTACTAGGCAAACAAGGTCTTCTGGGTGTGAGAGCTTCGTACAACCTCCATAGGTATTGCCGTTCACAATGGTCCGGTTCTGGCCAATGTCCGAGGATTTAGGCTTAAACATTATCCAAAGGGTATAACTTGGAAGGAGCCGCTGGATTGTTTGGGTCCTCCTGCCCTGCATAAGTGACTACCTGTCCTTATCTGGACCCGAGTGACACCAACACACCTGGAAATGGGCTTTAATAGCAGGAAAAACCCTGATAAGGAGGACTGGGTTATTTAGGATTGGGTTATATACTTGCAACTCCAACTTCCAATGGCTGGCATGAGGGAACAGCCCATACCCTTATGGTAGAACAATACAGCTGCCTACAGCAAGAATGGCGCAGCCTGCCCAACCCTATAGGGTCATACCTAGTCACTGACCAGTGTATCTGAACTCAGCCCTTCAGCGTTGGGGCCCCTTCGTTTTCTGGTAGAGCGCTCACCTCTCCCTTCTGAGGATATCCATCATCTAAAGACCAAGAAAAGGAGACACAAATGGCCGGAGGCCTCCCACCACTCCTGAGGGTTTGGTAAGTGTTGATGACTGTAGTTTCCTCCCAGTATCTCTGGAGGCCTGATGCAGCAGTCTCTTGGCACCACATAGCAGCTGGAATACTGGAATGGCAGGAAAACTGGAGCAGCTGGAACACTCTGGAACAATGGAAAATCAGGAAAACTGGAGCCGCTAGAACAACTGGAATACTCTGGAGCAACTGGAAAATTGGAACAGCTGGAGCACTCTCAAACATTCTGAAACAGCTGGAACGTTCTGGAACAACAGGAAAACCAGAAAACATCTGGAACAGCAGGAAAACGAACAGCTGGAACATTTTCGAACAACTGGAACACATTGGAACAACTGCAACATTCTAGAACAATAGGAAAACTAGAACATCTGGAACAGCAGGAAAACTGGAACAATGGAACAGCAGGAAAGCGAGCGCTTTGGAACAACTGGAACAGTGGAATAGCAGGAAAACTGGAACAATGGAACAACTGGAAAAGCTGGAAACCAAGAATGGCTGGAACAGCTGGAACACTCTGGAAAATGGACCAGCAGGAAAACAGGAACAGCTGGAACAACTGAAACAGATGGAACACTCTGGAATACTGGAACAGCAGGAACACTTTGGAACAACTGGAACAGCAGGGAAACTGAAACAGCTGGAACAGCAGAAAAGTTGGAACAACTGGAAAACAATGGAACAGCAAAAAACTGGAGCAGATGGAACACTCTGGAATACTGGAACAACAGGAACACTTTGGAACAACTGGAACAGCAGGGAAACTGAAACAGCTGGAACAGCAGAAAAGTTGGAACAACTGGAAAACAATGGAACAGCAAAAAACTGGAGCAGATGGAACACTCTGGAATACTGGAACAGCAGGAACACTTTGGAACACCTGGAACACTGGAACAGCAGGAAAACTGGAACACTTTGGAACAACTGGAACACTCTGGAACAATGGAACAGCAAAAAACTGGAGCAGATGGAACACTCTGGAACAATGGAACAGCAGGAAAACTGGAACAGCTGGAGCAATTTGGAACATTGGAACAGCTGGAACACTCTGGAGCAATGGAAGAGCAGGGAAATTGAAACAGCTGGGACACTCTGGAACAACTGGAACACTTGCACAGCAGGAAAACTGAACCACATGGGACACTCTGGAACAACTGGAATGGCAGGAAATCTGGAACAGCTGGAACACTTTTAAAAGACTGGAAACATCAGAAAAACTGGAACATTTTGGAACAACTTGAACAGCTGGAACAATTGGAACAAATGAAAAAGCTGGAACACTCTGGAACAACTGGAACAGCATGAAAACTGGAGCAGCTAGAACAACTGGAACATCTGGGATAATGAACAAAAAAACTGGAACAGCTGTAAAACTCTGGAACAATTGGAGAAACAGGAAACCTGGAATAGCTGGAACACTCTGGAACAACTGGAAGACTTTGGAACAATTGGAAATGATGAAACACTCTGGAATACTGGAACAGCAGGAAAAATGGAGCAGCTGGAACATTCTGCAACAGCAGGAGAACTGGAACAGCTGGACCACATGGAACAACTGGAATACTTTTAGACAGTGTCAGTAGAGCAGTAGATTATACCAGTAGGACAGTGAATGGTGTCAGTCAGTAGAGCAGTGGACGGTGTCGGTAGGACAGTGGATGGTGAATAGAGCAGTGGGCGGTGTCAGGTGAGGTAGGACAGTGTCGGTAGGACAGTGGATGGTGAATAGAGCAGTGGGCGGTGTCAGGTGAGGTAGGACAGTGTCGGTAGGACAGTGGATGGTGAATAGAGCAGTGGGCGGTGTCAGGTGAGGTAGGACAGTGTCGGTAGGACAGTGGATGGTGAATAGAGCAGTGGGCGGTGTCAGGTGAGGTAGGACAGTGGATGGTGAATAGAGCAGTGGACAGTGTCGGTAGGACAGTGGATGGTGAATAGAGCAGTGGACGGTGTTAGGTGAGGTAGGACAGTGTCGGTAGGACAGTGGATGGTGAATAGAGCAGTGGACAGTGTCGGTAGGACAGTGGATGGTGAATAGAGCTGTGGACAGTGTTAGGTGAGGTAGGACAGTGTCGGTAGGACAGTGGATGGTGAATAGAGCAGTGAACAGTGTCGGTAGGACAGTGAATGGTGAATAGAGCAGTGGACAGTGTCGGTAGGACAGTGGAGAAACGCACCTAAGGCTTCGTCTGGTAAGGTGTCCCAAAAGAAAGAAGTGCTTCTCATTGGTCAGCACGGTTACATGGTTGCACTAGTTAAGAAGCATTGGCGTCAGTAGGTCAGTAGGACAGTGGACAGTGTGAATAGAGCAGTGGACGGTGTCAGGTGAGCTGTGGACAGTGTCAGAAGTGCTTCTCATTGATCGGCATGGTTACGTGTTTGCACTAGCTAAGAAGCATTGGTGTCAGTAGGACAGTATATGGTGTCAGTTGAGCCGTGGACAGTGTCGGTAGGACAGTGGATGGTGAATAGAGCAGTGAACGGTTTCAGTAGGACAATGGATGGTGAATAGAGCAGTGAACGGTGTCAGTAGAACAGTGGATGGTGAATAGAGCAGTGAACGGTGTCAGTAGAACAGTGGATGGTGAATAGAGTAGTGAATGGTATCAGTAGGACAGTGGATGGTGAATAGGTGAGGTAGGACAGTGTCGGTAGGACAGTGGAGAAGCGCATCTAAGGCTTTGTCTGGTAAGGTATTCCAAAAGAAAGAAGTGCTTCTCATTGGTCAGCACGGTTACATGGTCGCACTAGCTAAGAAGCATTGGCCATAGCGAGCATTATGATGGACCCTCACTCCAGGGCTGTGTATTGCAGTGTACAGTCCATGGACCTCTACACAGGCAGCATGGGGCATCACGGCCTCTATGTGTAGTGGGATCCGAAGAGGTGGCCAGGATATTTGGAGTTAGTTCATCTTTTCATTGTTCATGAAGTTTTGAACTTACCCGTTAAGCTATGATGCACGTGTTATTTACCATAAGGATGGTTATTTTATTCCAAGTGACAGTTATTTCCGGTTCTTATTATTCTCGGTCCCCTAAGCGCTAGCAGTGGTTATTTGATATAGTGACGGTTATTTCTAACAATGAGAGCTAAATGCGGCCACATGGCTGACAACAATAACAGTTGTTATGGCAAAGTTAAAGTTGAGTGAATTCAGCCTGTTTCTTAAAATAAGGGTCTTGATAGCTTAGTGATGTGGGACTACCATCTGTTCTTCTGAACTAAATCTGTTCCTATGAACCTTGTCCTAATCAAGAGATGTTCCTGAGGACCGTAGTAGGAGAATTGTAATGTGGGAAAAAACCTAAGAAAGCATTTCTGAAGGCCTGGGTGGTCATCAGTCCACGGTAAGACAAATTGTCCACACATGGAAGACATACGTTACTGTCTGTACTCTCTCAAGGAGGATTGTATATCAATGCTAAGACACCATAAAGGAAACTACAACTGACAAATAAATGATTGCACATCTTACATTAGGAAAGGACCACCTGGTTTCTCAATGATGTAAAGGCAATGCAAGTTTTAGGCAGGTGTAGTTTGGCCTCTCTGCAAAGGTGGCGCTGCTTGTTGGCCATCACACAGAGTGGGTGGAAGTCGAGGAACTCAGGTTCCTTCAAAGCCTCCGTAGGTCACGTCACGGGAGCAGCTGCCTGATTGGACTCCACGGCCCTAAATTACCTCCATTGCCATCTTTGGTGTGGCCAATACTAAGATATAGCACTGTTCCCACATGGGTTGGCGCTCATTTTGCATAGTAGGTAGGTCAGGGACAGACCCTTGTTGGCTAGGGACAGATTGATTAGTGTAGGGACAGAGTAGGGACTATCGCTGCATCTCCTCAAAAGCCTTCCTCAAACAAGGCCCCAGCCCAGGTCTACAGCGTGCACCATTCTCCCTTCCCTGGCTCCTTGTAAGTGTTTTGGTCCCGTGTGGCCATCCCTTCAGAGTCGATGTTCTGCTCAGTACTATCAGGTTAATATACTCTACCGCATCATCGAGTCTCCAACGTGAGTTTGCTTCCCCTGTGGGTAGTACACCTGGGCCACCACCAACAAACTGCTGTAGAACTACCCTGTTTCCCCGAAAATAAGACCTAGCGTGATTGTCAGTGATGGCTGCAATATAAGCCCTACCCCCCAAATAAGCCCTACCCTGAAAATAAGACCTACAAGGACTTTAACTAGGGCTTATTTGGGGGGGTAGGGCTTATATTGCAGCCATCACTGACAATCACGCTAGGTCTTATTTTCGGGGAAACAGGGTATGTGCTGAAGGAAGAAAACATTGCATAGCAACTCAAGAACCCTCATCTCAACTGTGAAGCCTGGTGGAGGGGTCAATCATGGTCAGGGGCTGCTGTGGTTCCTGAAAACTTGCCATCAAAGACTGAAGTACAGATAAAATTGTATGTACTGTATGTATGTAATGCAAGAGTTAGTCTATTATCTGCATTTAAAAAAAAAAAATTGACAAGGCCATAAATACTACTGTACAAAATTCTGCTGTTATATTGTTCACAAGATACTAAAAAAGCCTCATACACACGATCGGACTTCAAACAAACTTTTCCGTGGATTTCTGTCCAAAGGGCGTTGGCCGTGAACTTGGTACGCATACACACGGCAGGACTTTTTCAGCCAACTTTCACCAAATCACGTGGTTTTTCAGCTCTTTACCGCCACCCTTTGGTCAACTTCTGTACTGTTGGATGGATTTGTGTACACACGATCGGACTAGCCGACCTAGGACTTTTGTTGCAGGAAAGTTTGTCTGTTTGCACAGCCAACATTTGTCCGATGAAAACCGAAAAAGTTGGTCCGATGGAGCGCACACACGGTCGGATGTTGCCTTAACCACTTCAATACCGGGCACTTAGACACCTTCCTGCCCAGACCAATCTTTAGCTTTCAGCCCTGTCGCAGTTTGAATGACAATTGCGCGGTCATGCTACACTGTACCCAAACTAAATGTTTATCATTTTGTTCCCACAAATAGAGCTTTCTTTTGGTGGTATTTGATCACCTCTGCGGTTTTTATTTTTTGCTAAACAAATAAAAAAAAAAGACCGAAAATTTTGAAAAAAATAAAAGTTTTGCTTTTGTTTCTGTTGAAAAAAAATTGTAAATAAGTATGTTTTCTCTTTCACTAATGGGCACTGATAAGGCGGCACTAATATGGCGGCACCAATGAGCGGGCACTGATATGCGGCACTGATGGGCACTGGTAGGCGGCACTGATGGGTGGCACTGATATGCAGCACTGATGGGCATTGATAGGCGGCACTGATGGGCACTGTTGGGTGGCACTGGGTGGCACTGATGGGCGACACTGATGGGCAATGAAAGGCGGCACTGCGGGTGACGCTGATAGGTGGCACTGATGGGCGACACTGATGGGCAATGAAAGGCGGCACTGCTGGGCACTGATAGGGTGACGCTGATAGGTGGCACTGCTGGGCACTGATGGGCACTGATACGTGGCACTGATATGAGGCACTGATGGGCATCCCTGGTGGCACTGGCAGTGGTAGGCATTGAAGTGGGCACTGACTGGCAGCTGCCTGGGCACTGATAGGCAGCTGCCTGGGCACACATTGGCATTTCCCTGGTGGTCTAGGGGCATACCTGGTGGTCCAGTGTGGATCGCTTCTCTGGTGGTCCTGGGTAGGATCCGAGGGGGGCTGTGCTGATAAACAATCAGCACAGACCCCCCCCCTGTCAGGAGAGCAGCCGATTGGCTCTCCTCTACTCGCGTGTGTCAGACGCGAGTGAGGAAAAGCCGATCACCGGCTCTTCCTATTTACATCGCGATCAGCCGTGATTGGACACGGCTGATCACGTGGTAAAGAGTCTCTGTCGGAGACTCTTTACCTAGATCGGTGTTGCAGAGTGTCAGACTGACACCCCTCAACAACGATCGCCGCGAAGCGTGCCCCCGGGGGTGCGCAGCGGCTCGATATTTCTGATCACGTCATATGACGTCCGATCAGGAATATCAAACCACTTTGCCGCCATCATTCTGTAATAGGGCGGGCGGCAAGTGGTTAAAACAGGTAATTTGCATGTTTGTTGTCAAAAAGTCCGATCGTGTGCATGGGCCTATACACTGACAATAAAATATTACACACTATGGCCTTGTTCACGTGGACAGCAAAGGGGCAGTAAAATCAAGCAGCTGATCCGTGTTTTTACTGCCCCCCTGATCGCCCACCTACAATTTTACTTGGTGGCTGCTTGGGGTGGAAATTAATTTCTTAGAACGGGTATGTCCTGTTTTTTTCAGGTGGTTCCACTTGCATTCTATGTGTGTTCATTGAAGTTAATGGGACAATGCTGCCAAATGCTTGGCACGTGGTTGTGGTGCAGTATTTCAATGCAAATTTCCTTACGATAAATTTCCTTAGGATAAAAAAGGCGGGCCACTGACCAAGAGTGATCAATAATTTTTGTTGCTTTTTTTGCAATACAGCATTACAGTTTAACATGGGTGGAAGTGTAGGGGAGCCAGAAAACGGTGGGTCCTACTCATAAATCTTTTGGCCGGATTCCATAGATGTGCTACCTAGTTAACCGCTTGCCGACCAGCGCGCGACGATGTACGTCGGCACAGTGGCACGGCTGCGCAAATGGGCGTACCTGTACGTCCCCTTTAAGACATGGCATTGTGGGGAGGGGGGGGCGCGCGCCTGCCACGTACACCGTGAGCATGCCCGCGGGTCCCGCGGACTCGATGTCCGCCGGGGGCCCGCGATCATGACACGGAGCGGCAGAATGGGGAGATGCCTATGTAAACAAGGCATTACCCTGTTCTGCCTAGCAACATGACAGGGATCTGCAGCTCCCTGTCATCGGGAGCAGTGATCTCTGTCATGTTGTAAGGAGCCCATCCCAACCCACAGTTATGCCCCGTACACACAGTCGGATTTTCAGACGGAAAACGTTCAATCGGAGCTCGTTGTCGGAAATTCCGACCGTGTGTAAGCTCCATCGAACATTTTCCATCACACAAAATGTGGGATCTGGATCTCAAATTTTCCGACAACAAAATCCGTTGTCGTAAATTCCGATCGTGTGTACACAATTCCGTCGCACAAAGTTCCACGCATGCTCGGAATCAAGCGGAAGGAGCCGCACTGGCTATTGGACTTCATTTTTCTCGGCTCGTCGTACGTGTTGTTGTACGTCACCGCGTTCTTGGCGATCGGAATTTCCGACAAGATTTGTGTGACCCGTGTGTATGCAAGACAAGTTTGAGCCAACATCCGTCGGAAAAAAATCCGATGGATTTTGTGGTCGGAATGCCCGATCGTGTGTACCGGGCATTAGAATCACTCCCTAGGACACACTTAACCCCTTGATCGCCCCCTAGTGTTTAACCCCCTTCCCTGCCAGTGCCATTTTTTTTTTTTTTTTATTAAATTTATTTTACATTTAGGACAAACCATACAATACTGTACAAAAAGATATATAAAAACAAAGAAAAAAAAATTAAAGAGTAGACTGTCTATTTACACAGTAATCAGTGCATTTTGATAGCAATGATCACTATATAAATGACAATGGTCCCGAAATAGTGTCAAAAGTGTCCGATGTGTCCGCCGCAATGTCGCAGTCACGATAAAAATCGCAGTTCACCGCCATTACTAATAAAAAAAAATAATAATAAAGATGCCATAAATCTATCCCCTATTTTGTAGACACTATAACTTTTGCGTAAACCAATCAATATACGCTTATTGCCATTTTTTTTTTACCAAAAATATGTAGAAGAATACATATCGGCCTAAACTGAGAAAGAAATTTGTCTTTTTATATATTTTTTGGGGATATTTTATTATAGCAAAAAGTAAAAAATATTGCTTTTTTTTTCCAAATTGTCGCTCTTTTTTTTGTTTATAGCACTAAAAATAAAAACCGCAGAGGTGATCAAATACCAACAAAAGAAAGCTCTATTTGTGGGGGAAAAAAAAGAAAAAGAAAAAAAAAAGGACGTCAATTTTGTTTGGGTGCAACGTCGCACGACCGCCCAATTGTCAGTTAAAGGGACGCAGTGCCGAATCGCAAAAAGTGCTCTGGTCAGGAAGTGGTTAAAGAGGTTATATACACTCACCGGCCACTTTATTATGTACAGCACACCTGTTCAATTGCTTGGTAACACAATTTGCTTATCCTCCAATAACATGGCAGCAACTCAATGCATTTAGGCATCTAGACCTGGTGAAGACAATTTGCTGAAATTCAAACTTGAGCATCAGAAGATGGGGAAGAAAGGGGATTTGAGTGACTTTGAACGTGACATGGTTGTTGGTGCCAGACGGGCTGGTCTGAGTATTTCAAAAACTGCCGATCTACTGAGATTTTCACACACAGGCATCTCTCGGGTTTTTCAGAGAATGTTGGGGAAAAGGAGAAAATATCCAGCGAGTGGCAGTTGTGAGGAGGAAAATGCCTTGTTGATGTCAGAGGTCAGAGGAGAATGGGTTGATGATAGAAAGGCAACAGTAACGCAAATAACCGCTCGTTACAAGCAAAGTATGCAGAATACCATCTCTGAACGCACAACACATCAAACTTTGAAACAGGGCTACAGCAGCAGAAGACCACACCGGGTGCCACTCCTGTCAGCTAAGAACAGGAAACTGAGGCTACATTTGGCACAGGCTCACCAAAATTGGACAATATAAGGGTGCCAAGCATTTAATCCCCTTCACTACCAGAGTAACCATCACCCTTTGCCAAGTCACCCGTCTCCTGGCTGGTTGGCTGCTTTAAGCAATGACACATGCATGGTTGTCCCTAGCAACTACACTATAGCCTACACTACACAGCAAACTACTGTACATGCTGGACTAAAATGTACCGTGTCTCCTCTAACCTACAGTCCCCTTGTTACATGCCCTGTCTTTTAGATACTCCATACCAGCGGCAGCCACTTATTAGGGGCGCACGGGCACCACCCCCCCTAGTCCATGCGTCCGGCCCCTAATCTACGAGCAGGGCGCCAGGCTCATGGATTTCAATGGATTTTTTTAGAAGCACATGATTAAAGCCTGAGGCTCTAATTGGCTTCAAAAAAGGGTGGGCTCGGGCGCAGAGCACTGTGCCCCGAGCCCACCGAGTCGTGTGACATTAGCAAATTAATATTCGCTAATGTCTTCCCGTTTCTCCTCCCAGACAATCAGGAAGTCCTGAGACCCCATTGGCCGGGAGTCCTAAGACCCCATTGGCCAGGAGTCCGAAGACCCCATTGGCCAGGAGTCCGAAGACCCCATTGGCCAGGAGTCCGAAGACCCATTGGCCAGGAGTCCGAAGACCCCATTGGCCGGGAGGAGAAGCGACGGCCGAGACACGGAGGAGGCGGGAAGCCGCCGCCGTGACCTGCATGGGGTAAGTGCAGGCCTGAGGGGGTTCCTGGTGGGCCAGAGGGTGAGCGAGCGAACCGGCGACCAGGGTGGGGGTGTGAGTATGATGTGCGGTGGCGGACTGGTGCGACGGGGGATAGTGTGGGGTGGCAGGCAGGAGCGATGGGGGTCTGTCTGCTGCCACCCCTCCCCCCCGACCGATGGAGCACCAGCCGCCACTGCTCCATACAATACACCACTTAGAGAGAGACTTCAGACCAGGCATTTAAAGGAAAATGACCAGTCTTTACTGAAGAAATGCATACATAGAAGAACAGCTTCTTACAATAAATCCTGTACAGATGTACTCTAGTGCCCAATGGGTATTCATACCTGAGTAGCAGCAAAGTTTATAAGCAGTCCTATAAGGCAAGAGTCTATAAAGGCAAATAATCCACAGAGGTAGTATGTGCCCTTAGAGTCCATGGCTCTCAATCAGCCGTAAAGGCAGTAAGCCCCTTAGCTGTCAGCTAGGAGTCCCCAGGTGCCCAGCCCCTCAGGGAACCCTGGCTGCCACCAATTGGGGCACAGCCCAGCAGCATAACAGCCTACATTTTGGCAGTGTTTCACAGCAGCTACATTATAAATCTATATTTCAAAGCAAATGTTTATTATGTTTTTGCAATAGTATGGTGTGGGCGGAGTTTAATTTTTAGCTTTTACTTTGTTCACACTGTAAAGAGATCTGGAGACGGTTCTCCAATCACAGGCTGTGTAATGCCCCTCAAGCCTATGTCTATGGTGTGTATGTTCTGTATTGTGCCTCCATCAATCATCATTTTATATCCTGTCCCCACAGTGTTTAACAATAGGAGGACATGGAGGGGGAGGGGAGGGGAGGGGAGTGTCATTTACCACTGTGTATACACCCACATGTGTGACTTTATAGTCACATGGACTGCTCGGGTAAGAAAAAGGAGGAAATGAACAGCTTAGAAGTGAACTGAAACTGGAGCATGCTCGGTAGATGTGACAATGGCTGGGCTACACAATCTCAGGATTCAGCAGGGACACAGACAAGGAGGGTGAGACAGTGAACAGCAGGATCAACAAAGGTTTTTTTGTTTTTTTTGTTTTTTTTTACAAAAAACATATGCTGTAGTGGCAAAGTGAGCGTGAACCCAATTTAATATATCTAGTGTTGACAGTTTATAATGATTAGGGTTTAATGACACTCTAAAGGGTGGCACTACCTGTCCTAAACTTTGCACTGATCCTGATGGATGGCCGTGAATGGCAGGTCCACCTATTCTATATTCTGCATTGGTCCATTTGGCCTTAAAGGGTGGTTCTAGTGTCCTAAACCCTGCATTGGTCCCGAAAGCCTTAAAGTGTGCCTTTACCGGTCCTAAACTCTGCTTTGGTTTGGCCTTGATTGGCAGGTCTACCTATCCTACATTCTGCATTGGTCCTGACGGCCTTAAAAGGTGGTTCTACCTATACTAAACCCTGCATTGGTCCAGATGGCCTTAAAGGGTGGTTCTACCTGTCCTAACTCTGCATTGGTCCAGATGGCCTTAAAGGGTGGTTCTAGTGTCTTAAACTCTGCATAGGCCCAGATGGCCTTAAATGGTGGTTCTACCTGTCTTAACTCTGCATTGGCCCAGATGGCCGGCTTTACCTGTCCTAAACTCTGCATTGGTCCAAATGTCCTTAAAGAGTGGTTCTACCTGTCTTAAACTCTGCATTGGCCCAGATGGCCGTAAAGGGTGGTTCCAATGGTCCTAACTTTGCATTGGTCCAGAAGGCCTTAAAGCATGGCTTTACCGGTCCTAAACTCTGCTTAGGTCCAGATGGCCTTGATTGGCAGGTCTACCTATCCTACATTCTGCATTGGTCCTGATGGCCTTAAAAGGTGGTTCTACCTATACTAAACCCTGCACTGGTCCAGGTGGCCTTAAAGTGTGGTTCTAACTTTCCTGACTCTGCATTGGTCCAGATGGCCTTAAACGGTGGTTCTAGTGTCTTAAAGTCTGCATGGGCTTTGATGGCCTTAAAGGGTGGCTCTACCTGTCCTAACTCTGCATTGATCCAGATGTACCATGCGTTTTAAATCTATAACGTGTCTGTTGTGAATGAACCACACGTGAAGAAATAAATCTAACCAATTTAATAACCAAATATATATATATATATATATATATATATATATATATATATATATATATATATATAAACGGTGAACACCAAGTTAATATACAAAATATAACACAGTGTCAATACTGCTCAAAAATACCATTTACACACAGTCCTTGTATGGTGAAAATACAAAAAATGTGAAATTGTTATATATCATTAACCCATACAAAATAGTGAACAAAATAGGTATATCTGTGAACGTGATCCAGTGACACAAAATAATGTTCATTTAAAATCGTGTCAAACACAGTCCTCTCAACCACAAAGGTATAATCTTCTTTCAAGAAATCTTCCACCACACCTGAGTGTTCGGTGAGCCCACTCCCAGTGAAAATTCACTCACCAGCTCCAAATGCCTCCACCTGCGTGTGAGGCTATACAGCATAAAGATTCAAATCATCAGGAATCGGCTAGCAATTTCTCCATCCGAAAACACGTTCCATATGTGAATTGAAAAAAAAAGCGCTCCAAATAGTGTGATAACGTCAACCAGTTTATTAACACACACTTAAAATAACACTCCAATGGTTCAACTCACATTATAAATAAATAAATAAGCACAGCAAACTCCACAGCACACTGTATAAGCAGTATCCAACACAGCAACTTGAAAAACCTCCTGGGGGTATGCGGTCACGGGGGACCCGAGATAAGCAGGCGTGTATAGTATTCCTCTCACCCTCTCCTCGCTTGCCCGACTATAAGACCCGATCGCTTCCCAGGTGGGTAAACCGCAGCACTCGCTCCTCTGTATATCACTCGCACGCCATGTTCACCGTTGCTTGGCCACGCCCCGACATGTTTCGTCACACCTGTGACTTAATCATGGGATAGGCCGCTCTCCCTGTCAGTCCGTTCTTATATCCCCTCCCATCCGTGACTGATAGACGATACCTTAATGCGCACGCGCCCCACGTCAGCTTCGCGCCTGCGCAGTAGATGTGTCCCCGTGAGCGCAAACCCCCGCTGCATGGGACCGCTGCTCAATGGGTCCTGAAGTACCATATCGCAGTATCTAATTATCCACTACAAAATCTCACGTCCCCAATGCTAGTTACCTTTCATTAACATATCATTCAATAGTAGATGGTACTTAGTTCGCTGTTACCAAATCTAAATACCGGACCCTGCACTATTAACCCCTTCATGTTGGTTGTTTTATATATGTTGCTATAGTGAACCACAATATTGCATAGCAACCTGTTCCTCTCCTATATTCTCAAATTTACATCATAATCTTGTGCATTAATATCAAAACACACATTTAAAACATATTGATAACAATCGATATTTATAATCCTATTAAAAAGTACTAAATTAAACGTTCACACTACATCTCCATAAAAGACATCTTGGAATGGCTGGAATTTAATAATCCTAACTCCTAATTAATTGTGAAATTAGAATATTCATAAAAATATATATAAAAATAATTATTAATTACTATATTAGTGAGTGGGTGGTTTCCCTAAAATATCTATTAATCATTATATTTCCGTCTGATTATTTCCTATATTCATCATGCGTTATATCCTACTGTGTATACGGTCTGAAAACAAGTTCCCATCGAATTAATCGTTGTTATCTATATGAATACATGCCCCTGGGGGTTCCTCCCAACGATCACTGGTGGGTGTTGGTAAGACGTTCATCTTTTAATTCTCCCCTCAATCAAGCACTCCATCAACCAAGCCTGCATTTCCAGGCATGAATAATTTTCTCTCCAATGTACTATATTCTACATTGGTCTTAGATGAACCTCCATCTTCTGGTGACCCATATAGGAGTCCATACACTCCCACATATAATAAACTCGTTCTTCCTTCTTTTTTTGTGTTTCACGATCTACTTTCTCTAGTTTCTTATTCATATTAAATATTGAACTCCTTCAGTTGATTGGATTCTTTAATTGGTTCCAATTTCTCTTGTAATAATATCAAATTAGAATATCAAATTAGTGAGAAAATCATCAATTTTTTGGATGTCACTATAGATAAGGTCTCCAACACACTAAAAACCAAGGTGTACTTTAAACCGACGGACCGCAATAGTTATTTGTCCGTGGCAAGTGGACATCATCCGTCTTGGATAAGGAATATTCCGAAAGGACAGATATTGCGTATCCATTGGAATTGTACACAGCTGGAGGACTGTATGATCCAATCAAATGTTCTTAAGGAGAAATTTATACAGAATGGGTACAACAATGAGAAACTGACTGAAATAATACAGGAAGTAGCTGAAATCCCCAGGGAACAATGCATGAAGAAAAAAGAACTACAAGTAGGGAACACCCAACATCAATTAAGTTTTGTTTCAGGATTCCACTGTCAGTACAGGGAAATAGAGAGTATCTATAGGAAATACTGGTATATCCTTTGCAAAGATAGATACTTAGGGGATATATTACCAGCACAACCTAAATTTATATATAGAAGAGCCCCAAGTATAGGTGATCAAATAGTTAAGAAAATTTTGGACCCACCAAATCCAAGATCTCTGTCTTTTAACTTTAGGGGATTCTACTGTTGCAGGAAATGTGTTTGTTGTAAGACAGTGAGGGTCAACAATAGGGGCATCACTAGTGTTACCAACAGAGAAGGAGAGATGTTCGAAATCAAGGAGTTCAGCACAAGTACTACTACGCATGTGCTTTATCTTATGTGGTGCCCCTGCGGCCTAAATTATGTAGGAAGGACCAAAAGACAACTGAAGGTCCGGATAAGTGAACATTTGACGAACATAAAAAATGGATACAAATACCACAGTGTGTCCATGCACTTTAAGGACAAACACCAACAGGACCCCTCATTGCTACAGTTTTGTGGCATTGATGTAGTGCATCCCTCCTGAAGAGGTTCCAATAGGATAAGGGATCTATCACGAAGGGAAACGGAATGGATATTTCTTTTTAAAAGTCTGACCCCGAGAGGACTCAATATTGAACTGGACCTAAATTGTTTTATTAACGATTTTTAGATTGAATAATATTTTAGTTTGAACATTGTAGCACCTACCGATGAATGAGTTTACTTTTAGAGGTTTATATAGCACTGTCACTTCATATAGTGGGGGGGGGGGTTGAATCTCTTATAGATAAGATAACTGTGTACAGATAGAATAGGTCCAGAATACATCAGATTAATGCTGGTGCTTGGGGAGGGGGAAGTGAGTATTCTAGCAGATGGTGATAATACATCTACTCACCTCTGTAAGGCAGGTGAACCTCTGTAGGAGTTTATTATATGTGGGAGTGTATGGACTCCTATATGGGTCACCAGAAGATGGAGGATCATCTAAGACCAATGTAGAATATAGGACATTGGAGAGAAAATTATTCATGCCTGGAAATGCAGGCTTGGTTGATGGAGTGCTTGATTGAGGGGAGAATTAAAAGATGAACGTCTTACCAACACCCACCAGTGATCGTTGGGAGGAACCCCCAGGGGCATGTATTCATATAGATAACAATGATTTATTCGATGGGAACTTGTTTTCAGACCGTATACACAGTAGGATATAACGCATGATGAATATAGGAAATAATCAGATGGAAATATAATGATTAATAGATATTTTAGGGAAACCACCCACTCACTAATATAGTAATTAATAATTATTTTTATATATATTTTTATAAATATTCTAATTTCACAATTAATTAGGAGTTAGGATTATTAAATTCCAGCCATTCCAAGATGTCTTTTATGGAGATATAGTGTGAACGTTTATTTTAGTACTTTTTAATAGGATTATAAATATCGATTGTTATCAATATGTTTTAAATGTGTGTTTTGATATTAATGCACAAGATTATGATGTAAATTTGAGAATATAGGAGAGGAACAGGTTGCTATGCAATATTGTGGTTCACTATAGCAACATATATAAAGCAACCAACATGAAGGGGTTAATAGTGCAGGGTCCGGTATTTAGATTTGGTAACAGCGAACTAAGTACCATCTACTATTGAACTAAATGTTATTGAAAGGTAACTAGCATTGGGGATGTGAGATTTTGTAGTGGATAATTAGATACTGCAGAATGGTACTTCAGGACCCATTGAGCAGCGGTCCCAAGCAGCGGGGGTTTGCGCTCACGGGGACACATCTACTGCGCAGGAGTGAAGCTGACATGGGGCGCGTGCGCATTAAGGTATCGTCTATCAGTCACGGATGGGAGGGGATATAAGAACGAACTGACAGGGAGAGCGGCCTATCCCATGATTAAGTCACAGGTGTGACGAAACATGTCGGGGCGTGGCCAAGCAACGGTGAACATGGCGTACGAGTGATATACAGAGAAGCGAGTGCTGCGGTTTACCCACCTGGGAAGCGATCGGGTCTTATAGTCGGGCAAACGAGGAGAGGGTGAGAGGAATACTATACACGCCTGCTTATCTCGGGTCCGCCCCCAGGAGGTTTTTCAAGTTGCTGTGTTGGATACTGCTTATACAGCGTGCTGTGGAGTTTGCTGTGCTTATTTATTTATTTATAATGTGAGTTGAACCATTGGAGTGTTATTTTAAGGGGGGGGTAATAAACTGGTTGACGTTATCACACTATTTGGAGCGCTTTTTTTTTTCAATTCACATATGGAACGTGTTTTCGGATGGAGAAATTGCTAACCGATTCCTGATGATTTGAATCTTTATGCTGTATAGCCTCACCACGCAAGTGGAGGCATTTGGAGCTGGTGAGTGAATTTTCACTGGGAGTGGGCTCACCGAACACTCAGGTGTGGTGGAAGATTTCTTGAAAGAAGATTATACCTTTGTGGTTGAGAGGACTGTGTTTGACACGATTTTAAATGAACATTATTTTGTGTCACTGGATCACGTTCACAGATATACCTATTTTGTTCACTATTTTGTATGGGTTAATGATATACTGTATAACAATTTCACATTTTTTGTATTTTCACCATACAAGGACTGTGTGTAAATAGTATTTTTGAGCAGTATTGACACTGTGTTATATTTTGTATATTCACTTGGTGTTCACTGTTTTTATATATATATATATATATATATATATATATATATATATATATATATATATATATATATATATTTGGTTCTACACTTTAAACAAGTGTTCACTAGTAGAGTAATTTTAGGCACTGTAAAGGGTGAAGCTTTCGTTTTTAGGGAGCGCCACTAATTTATTTCTTCACGTGTGGTTCATTCACTACAGACACGTTATAGATTTAAAACGCATGGTACAGTAGAGGTTTACAACATGGCAGCTATAGTTAGACCTACACATCAACTTTTGATGTTAACTATTAAGGTTGATTCTCCGAGGCGCAGTGGTGGGTAACTGAGTATAGAGTGATAAATATACTTTGGAGACCGTCTAGGAATTGATCCAGATGGCCGGCTTTAACTGTCCTAAACTCTGCATTGGTCCAAATGTCCCTAAAGGGTGGTTTTACCTATCTTAAACTCTGCATTGGCTAAGATGGTCATAAAGGGTGGTTCTTTCGATCTTAACTCTGCATTGGCCCAGGTGGCCTTAAAGGGTGGTTTTACCTGTCCTAAATCTGCATTGGTCCAGATGGCCTTAAAGGGAGATTCTACCTGTCCCAAACTCTGCATTGGCCCAGGTGGCCTTGAATGGCAGGTCTACCTATCCTACATTCTCCATTGGTCATAATGGCCTTAAATGGTAGGGCTGCCAGTCCTAAACACAGCATTGGTTGGTCTAGATGGCCTTAAAGGTGGCTATACCTATCCTAAACTCTGCATTGGTCCAGATGGCCATAAAGGGGGGTTCTAACGGTCCTAACTTTGCATTGGTACAGAAGGCCTTAAAGGGTGGTTCTACCTGTCCTAACTCTGCATTGGTCCAGATGGCCTTGAAGGGAGGTTCTACCTGTCCTAAACTCTGCATTGGTCCAGATGGCCATAAAGGGGGGTTCTAACGGTCCTAACTTTGCATTGGTACAGAAGGCCTTAAAGGGTGGTTCTACCTGTCCTAAACTCTACATTGGCCCAGGTGGCCTTGAATGGCAGGCCTACCTATTCTACATTCTCCATTGGTCATAATAGCCTTAAATGGTAGGGCTGCCAGTCCTAAACACAGCATTGGTTGGTCTAGATGGCCTTAAAGGTGGCTATACCTATCCTAAACTCTGCATTGGTCCAGATGGCCTAAAGGGTGGTTCTAACGGTCCTAACTTTGCATTGGTCCAGAAGGCCTTAAAGGGTGGTTCTACCTGTCCTAACTCTGCATTGGTCCAGATGGCCATAAAGGGGGGTTCTAATGATCCTAACTTTGCATTGGTACAGAAGGCCTTAAAGGGTGGTTCTACCTGTCCTAAACTCTGCATTGGCCCAGGTGGCCTTGAATGGCAGGCCTACCTATCCTACATTCTCCATTGGTCATAATGGCCTTAAATGGTAGGGCTGCCAGTCCTAAACACAGCATTGGTTGGTCTAGATGGCCTTAAAGGTGGCTATACCTATCCTAAACTCTGACAATTTAAGGCCATTTGGACCAATGCAATCTACCTGTCTTAAACTCTGCATCGGTCCTGATGGTCTTAACGGGTGGTTCTACCTGTCCTAAACTCTGCATTGGTCCAGGTGGCCTTAAAGGGTGGTTCTACGGCATTCTGCATTGGTCTTGATGGCCTTGAAGGGGAGATCTAGAGGCATTGGGTAGTGCATTAGCGAGAGTAACATAATTGAAGAGCTGGGCTGTGCTGGGCTGTGGCTGGTGTGCAGTGCTGCGATGAATGAAGAGAATGCATATATACAGTACATATGTATTATATATTGGTATGCATTATATATATATGTATGGTTATTCACAGCTGACCGCTCGCAAACAGTTATATTTCAGCGCAGGGACGCTGTGCGATCACTGATCTCATTACATCCATCATTCTCTGCAACATCTAAATTTAGAGGCGGAAGGGCCGGCTGCCTCTCCAGACAAATCATTTTATTCTAATTGCTGGGTCAGTACGAAGCCTCAACACAGCGCTTCTCCCCTCTCGCCTCATTATAAGACTCTTCTTCCAGGTATTTCATCCCATGCCGCTGCCTGAGGACCATTAATAATTCCTGAACATGAAAGAAGTTGGGTTTGGGACTCAAGGAAGACTCCGGTCAGGCTTCTAGGGCTCTAATTATGTCTTCGTCACAGCTCAGGATGCCTCCATGATTAACTTTGTGAACCAACAATCTTCAAAGTACAATTTTGATTTGTGTGTATATATATATATATATATATATATATACACACATACACAATAGGAATGGTTACAATTAACTGTTACAGTTTGTGTCTTATAGGAAGGAACACGGGGAGCTAAAAGATGGCAATTATCAGAAGATATATTAATCTTTTTTTGTGCACGCTTGCTGTTGGCTTCCCCAGTAATGAGGACGCGGATCACCGGGAGACATGCTGGAATTGGCTGTGACACCGCCAGAGGAGGGTGACGTATCTGGGATTATGTGGCCACATTACTTGTTAATGTCCTTCCTGCGCTCCTCACATTTCTATTTCATGAGGAACACATTGAGGGAACGGGTGGATTCTATGGATAGATCTCAGAGAACACGGCGATAGTCACAAGCGTCTTTATTAATGCCATAATGACAAATGGTGTGCTGGGAGGATTGTACTTTCTCAAAATCTCGGATTTCCAAGGAACTCGCATTGCATGGAGGAAATGTATTTTTGACATCACGCCAGCAGTCATATCGCCTCCATTCAATTTAGGGCCTTTCCAACCATCTGACAGCTGTGGACTGATTTTTTTTTTTTTGCATTTGCTACCCATGTGATTGCAATAAAGGGTCACTCCATTAAGGCTCAAATTAACTTATGGGGAGGATGCGGCGGCAATAAACACACACAGTCCCCATTGCAGAGAACAGAACTTGGATGAATGCAGAATTCAGTCATTCACAACAAACCCAGCGGGAAGGCACCCGACCGGGAACACTCACGGCAATATCGGCAATGTGTAGCAGAGCAGGTCTAGATGTGCCCACAGCATCTGTCTTGAGGGGCGGAATGCGGCCTGACCGGGTACAAGCCCAAAATGGGGAGATCTCCAGAAGGATGATGTGTCCATATCCTTTCCCTACTCGTCTTGAACCTCTACATATCACTAATTACTGTCCCAACACTACCCACGCATGAAATGCACGCCTAACCTGGGAGCCAGGGCATTAAATAAGCTCTAAATAAAAAGGAAAAATACTGCGCATGTGTAAAAACATAAAAATAAATAATGTCAGTCACCGCCATTACAGTGTAAATTGTCCAGCGGCACCACAAAAGTGAGAAATAATCACAATAACCACTTGCCGACCTCTGCACGCCGATATACGGCGTCACAATGGCAGCAGTGGGCTAATGGGCGTACCTGTACGTCCCCTTTAAAAGGCGAGGATAGCAGGTGCACACGTGCGCCACGTACAGCGTGACCATGCCCGCGGGACCGGCGGACTCGATGTCTGTCAGTCTCCCGGTGATCGTGTGACAGAGCTGCAGAACGGGCAAGTGCCATTTCCCCGTTCTGCCTTGTGACATGACAGAGATCACTGCTCCCTGTCATCTGGAGCAGTGATCGCTGTCATGTGAGTTGAAGGCCACCCCCCCCCCCACAGTTAGAATCACTCCCTAGGACACACTTAACCCCTTGATCGCCCCCTAGTGGTTAACCCCTTCCCTGCCAGCGTCATTTACACAGTAATCAATGCATTATTATAGCACTGATCTCTGTATAAATGACAATGGTCCCAAAATAGTGTCAAAAAGTGTCCGATGTGTCCGCCATAATGTCGCAGTCCTGATAAAAATCGCACATCACCGCCATTACTAATAAAAAAAGTTAAAAATAAAGATGCCATAAATCTATCCCCTATTTTGTAGATACTATAACTTTTGTGCAAACCAATCAATATAGGCTTATTGCGATTTTTTTACCAAAAATATGTAGAAGAATATATATTGGCCTAAACTGAGGAAAAAATTGTTTTTTTTATATATTTTTAGGGGATGTTTATTGTAGCAAAAAGTGAAAAAATATTGCGTTTTTTTCAAAATTGTCGATCTTTTTTTTGTTTATAGCGCAAAAAATTAAAAACCGCAGAGGTGATCAAATACCACCAAAAGAAACCTCTATTTGTGGGGAAAAAGGACGTTAATTTTGTTTGGGTACAACGTCGCACGGCCGCGCAATTGTCAGTTAAAACGACGCAGTGCCGAATCGCAAAAAGTGCTCTGGTCAGGAAGGGGGTAAAATCTTCAGGGGCTGAAGCGGATAAACAACATGTATAAAAAAAAAAATGATGCGCTAAACAAAAATCTCATATCAGGTTATTAAATCCAACTGTAGAAAACACAAATCCCTGATAAGTAGTTGAATCCCAAAAAAAAAAAACCTTCACCTCGTGCGCGCACCGTCACTGCAGGCAATATAGACTCTTACCAGAGAGCCTGGACCCTTTTATTATGATGGATCAAACAGGCTTGATGTAACGATCTTTGCAGGGGTCATCAGCTGGAGATGTGTCCTCAGATCAAACAGGGCATAAGCAGGATATTCAAACCAAGCTCCATCCACCCCACGATCAGAATGATCATAAAATGAAAGAGACGCCAGATGTAACTATCTGGCGTCTCTTTCATTTAGTGATCAATTTTTCATTGTTTTTTGGATTCAACTACTTATCACGGATTTGTGTTTTCTACAGTTGAATTTAATAACCCAATATGAGGTTTTTGTTTAGCGCATCATTTCTTTTCTACACTTAATTAGGCTCTGCCTGACCCAAGATGGCCTCCAGAATCACATGGGGTGCTGCATCCAATCGGATAGCTTCCCCAGTGACCCAGGAAACCATAGAGGAGCCATGTTTCTCTTGACTTGGTCTCCCCCTGAAATGCCGCTGCGGTTGAGAAAATAGATTGCACCTGCCTACAAACTCAAGGAATTAGAATTCACAGAAAATCAAAATATTTAACTCTGGGAGTTACAAGTATCATCCCCAGCAAAATCTGTCATTTCAATTTCCCCAAAATGTCACCCAAAGTCATGAGATTTTGAGAAATTTGACATTTTGGTGCAAATATGATAAGGAGGAAACTTTTTTTTTTTTATTAGGGTACAGTTTGCTTTAAACGGCTCCCGAGGAACACAGAAGCTCCTTTCCACTATCCTGGACCTGTTCTTGTGCCAAGAAACACACAACCATTTGCGTTTTTTTTTTTTTTTTCCTAAAATAAAGACAGTGAAAAAAATGAAAGATTTAAAGCTACAGCAAGAAATGAACAAATAAGTAACAAAAAAACACAAATATGAAGAACAAAAAATAGAGAAAAAAAAAATAAAGTATTCTAAATACATAAAAAAAAAAAAACTCTCAAAGTAAAGAAAAAAAGTAGATATTGTTTAATCATATTTCACCTAAGCAGCTAAGTTTGCAACATTTCAAAAAAAGTTCCAAATTTAGAGACATTTGCCAACGAAATTGGTGATTTTAACAAAAATTAACAAAAATCCATCTGTTCATCATCTATTCACTAGAACAGCCTCTCTCAACACTGAAGAACCCTTAAAATAACTTTCCGGTCTCAAGGAACCCTCTGCTAATAATAACTATATATATATATATATATATATATATATATATATATATATATATATATATATATCTACATCCCATGATACATTAGTGTGATTGTCAGTGGGAAGAATGCTCCTTACACTTGTGGTCATTGGGAAGAATTCCCCTCCTAACAGACAGCTAAAAAGATAAATGGTGTCAGTGTGTAGAAATGCATGCATGGCTCGCCCACAACTAGTAGAAGCATATGGTAACAATGGGCAACCACTGTCCTAGCCTTGTGAAATGTATTTGGGTCATCATGCTCCAATCTCCCACCAGTTGATGGGTTAACACACATTTATAGCTTTACAGGATTCTTCTGAGTCCCTTTGGAGGTGCTTCAGATATCTTTCTGACCTCTTTGTAATCTGCTTCTGACCTGCATCTGATCTCCTCTTGACACCCTCCTGACTGCCTTCTAACTGTCTCCTAACCTTCTTCCTGGTCTATTCCTAATTTCCTTCTAACTGTCTTCCTGGCCTATTCCTAATTTCCTTCTAACCTTCTTCCTGGCCTATTCCTAATTTCCTTCTAACCTTTTTCTAACCTCCTTCTGACTTGCTTATGACATCATTCCAACCTCATTTTGATCTACGCCTGACCTCTTTATAACCTGCATCTGACCTTTTCCTGATCTCCTTCTGGTTTCCATCTAACAGTCTTTTGCTTGATTCCTTATAACCTTCTTCTGACCTACTCCTTACCTCCTAACCTCCATTTAACCAGCTTCTGAGTTCCTTTTGACCTGGAAATGATGTCTTCATTGCTCTAACCTCCTTCTGACTGAATCCTACTCTTCTCCTGAGCTGCAAATGATCTCGTTATTCCTCTAACCTTCTGTCGGAATCCTACTCTTCTTCTGGCTTCTTTCTATCCTGCTTCTGATTTCCTTAGAACTTTCCCCTGATCTTCCCCTGACCTTAATCTGATCTCCTCCTGACCTCCTCCTGACCCCTTGCTAATCTGCTTCTGTCACGCTTACCCCTAACATAGGTGGTCAGACACTATAGCTGGTTTCTGTGTTCTTCACCTATAGCAGCCCCCTTTCCCATAAGGCAAGCAGGCCTACCAGTACTCGGTTGCCCCCATGATTTATACACATGTAGTACTCTCCTAGGTAGGTGCTGGAGTAAATGTACTATAGTTTTTTTTTCTTGTTTCTTTGCCTAGCAGAGAGACAGTTGGTACATTTATGTGCTGTCTGCTTAACAGAGGCTGTAATTATTCAGCAGAGCTTGTTCCATGCGCTCTGATGCTGCTCACGCTGCGTTGAAGTTACCTGCTGATCTAGCAGCTATGGAAGGTGCTGGATAGTGGATCGAAACCTTGCAGCTGAAAGCATGAATATCCTTACATCCCTAGCCAATTGGAAAGGGAGGTGCCCCTGAGCATGCTGGGTGCCTGTATTTATATTTGATGTGCACATGCATAGTTGCCAACATTGTAAAAAAAAAATTTAGGGACACTTTTTTGGCTGTAGGTCTTATTATAATTAGGGGGCGGGGCATGCGTTTGTAAGTGTGGCCCAGGGGGAAGTAAGAATGCGGCGAAAAATGGGCGTGGTTTGCGCAAATAGTGGGCGTGTCTTAAATGGGCGTGGCTCAAAGGGGGTGTGGTTAGAGTCTGAGATGAATAAGGGATGGAGAGAGAAAAGGGGGGAGAGGGATGGAGGGACAGCAGCCCCAGATCCTACACAACAATGGAAATATGTGTATTCCGGAAAGTTTAACAATCAGCAGATAAAGATACTCCAAACACCTGGTGCTAGCACTTCAATCATCCCGGCACCATGGTTGTTATGGTGTCAGGATGATTGAAGTGCATTATTTCTATTATTACATTGTAATATAAAAGGAAATCATTCAACTCATCATAATGCCGAATCAGTGGGATCCCTGAGCGTGTCACCTGCCACCAGCCGTCGGTCCTTGCATCAGGTGCCCCCAGCAGAGTCCGTCCTTGCATCAGGTGTCCCAGCAGAGTCCATCCTTGCATCAGGTGACCCCAGCAGAGCCCCCCTTACATCAGATGTCCCCAGTGGAGCCCCCCTTACATCAGATGTCCCCAACGGAGCCCCCCCTTACATCAGGTGTCCCCAGCGGAGCCCCCCCTTACATCAGATGTCCCCAGCGGAGCACCCCCTTACATCAGGTGTCCCCAGCGGAGCACCCCCTTACATCAGGTGTCCCCAGCGGAGCCCCCCTTACATCATGTGTCCCCAGCGGAGCCCCTCTTACATCAGGTGTCCCCAGCGGAGCCCCCCCTTACATCAGATGTCCCCAGCAGGGCCCCCCTTACATCAGATGTCCCCAGCGGAGCCCCCCTTACATCAGATGTCCCCAGCGGAGCCCCCCTTACATCAGGTGTCCCCGGTGGAGCCCCCCTTACATCAGGTGTCCCCAGCGGGCCCCCCTTACATCAGGGGTCCCCAGAGAAGCCCCCTTACATCAGGGGTCCCCAGAGAAGACCCCCCTTACATCAGGTGTCCCTGCCCCTTTCCAAAACACCGGCAACGAGGCGGAGTGGGGCAGGGGGTGGTCGGAGCGAAGCGGTGTGGTAGGCGGAGCGGGGCGGAGGGTGGGCGGCGACACAGGAGCTCCGTCTAGCTGCCCATCTGTGTTCCAGGATTCTTAAAAATGGCGGCCGGCGGAGACAATATCTCCGCCGGCCGCGGACCTCTAGCGGCGGCAGGGTCGGAAAATCGTGAAAAAACTGATTTCTCTGGAAATTTCCCGGGAAACAGTCAAATCGTGAAAATAGTCTAAATCCCGGAAATGTCCCGGGAAATTCGGGACAGTTGGTAAGTATGCACATGGGCTCTGGGTCTTCCTCTACAGAAAGAAGTCCAGCTGGGGAGGGGGCTTGCTGCCCCATCCTCAGCACAGACTGCCATGTGGCCTCACGTGGGCAACCTGAAGGCCTGAAACATTGAAGCTGAAACTCAGGGTTCTCCCGAGAGCTGACTGAGGCTCTAAAGAAGAGGAACTTCTAGAAAACACGTTAGCCTATGCCTCTACAAGGACAGTCCCATGCTATGTGGACAGGTTCAGGAGGAGTAGGGAAAGCACAGGGACCATGCCAACCCTCTGGAAAGCCTCCCCTTTGTGTATGGACCGGCCAGGCTGCATTCAGCTACTCGTGGCAGACCCTGTTGGCATCTCCCCCGGTCTCCAGTCTACTGTCCCATCACTGTTGCACCTTGTAAGTGTTCCTGGTTGGGTTGCCTCCCCGCCGGGCCTGTTGTGTACTGCTAAACTTATTTACAATATCTTCCTGTTGTTGCACTTGGACTCCATGTGCTTTCTGCCCACCGCATCACGCTGCACCTACCCATAGGTATGTACAGGTTGTAATCCTTTCCTAGGAGTTACGGTGGAACCATCATGTTCAGCATATTTTTAGGCATGTCAGATTCTTCCTGCTGGCTCCCACTATGCCCTGCAGTGATATAAAGATCAGCGGATAGAAATACAGTGGAACCTGGGTTAACGAGTAACGCGGTTGATGAGCGTTTTGAAAGACGAGCAACTTTTTTTTTTTCGGACTCGGTTTACGAGTGTTGTCTCGCAAAACGAGCAGAATTTTAGCTAATGGGGTGTGCAGTACCACATTTGGCCAGAGGTGCGGGGGCGCCGGTGACAATCGGAATGGTTCAGAGCCTTCAGAAATACTTGGAAACACTCAGAAATACTCAGTTCCCGAGTGTTTCCAAGCCTTTCCAAGGCTTTCCGAGTTCAGCCGAGCTGTCCCCGAGTATTTCTGAGGCTCTCTCCCACCTCTGGCTGCATGCGGTATTGCATGCAATAGAAGTCAATGCGGAACACATTATCCTAATTTCCATTGACTCTCTATGGGGAAACTCGCTTTGATATGCGAGTGCTTTGGATTACAAGCTTTGGAACGGATTATGCTCGTAATCCAAGGTTCCACTCTACAGCACATGGCAGGGGGTAAAGGCACCCAACATATTCACAAGTGTGTTGAGGGTTTTCCTGGATGCTGCAGCTCCTTGATTCAGTGCCCACGGGAGAGCCAAGTATTAAGAGTCTTCTTTTGCCGGTGTCTTGCCGAGAAAGTTCCCCTGGCAGATAAGGACCCCCCTGTACTGCGCAGGCGCTGCGCTTGCGCAGTACGAATGACTAGGAGCCGCCAAAAATAGCCAAAGCTGAAAAACTTCAATCAGCTGTACACAGCGCCTGCGCCCTGGGTCCAGGCCTAGAGGGAGAATAAAAAAGTGCAGAGCGCAGCGAGGCCATGCCCGAAGCGTGGCGAGCGAAGCGTGGCGAGCGAAGCGAGCCCGCGAAGGGCCCTCTTACAGGCGCCGTGTACAGCTGATTTCTATTCTATTTGGCTTCGGATATTTCCGTCGGCTCCTACTGCTCAAGCGCTGCACCTGCGCAGTAGAGGGGGGTCCTTATCCGCCGAGAGGAACTTTCTCGGCAGAACACCGGCAACAATTTTAAAAGAATGAACTCTGGGCATGAAAACTTTCATCTAGGTATATCCCATAATAGCCACAAAGGATAAATATCCACGTTGTGCCTTTACAAACCCAGATATGACCAAGTAAACCGAAAAGTGACATAATCACTGTGCATAGCTTGTGAAGAGAGCAGAGCTGTGGGAGGGGCCCAGCAGGCTCCACCCACTACAGAAAACTACAGGAGGGGGCGGAGACAAGACCAGTCCCCCTGCACAAGGAGAGAGGGCAGCAGTGAGCGGTCTTTATTACAGGAAGTCTCACACTGGATTACTGCACAGATCTGGAAGAAATACACAAAGATCACCGAGATTCAAGAAGAAGACACATAATGAATTATTATTATTATTATTATACGAGATTTATATAGCGCCAACAGTTTACTCAGCGCTTTACAATGTATAAGGGGGACAACACAATTACAGTACAGTTCAATACAAAAGGTACAGGAGGGCCCTGCTCGTAGAGCTTACATTCTAAAGGGAGGGGGTGGTGGTACAAAAGGTAATAGCTGCAAAGAATGATTTGATGGGGGTGGCTCAGGGACAGTTATGTGGGTGTGGGATAGGCTTCCCTGAATAAATGAGTTTTCAAGGATCTCCTAAAGGTGGACAGGGTAGGGGCTGATCGGACATACTGAGGCAGGGAATTCCAGAGGATGGGAGAGGCTCTGGAGAAGTCCTGAAGGCGAGCATGGGAGGAGGTAACAAGGGAGCTAGAGAGCATGAGGTCCTGGGAGGAGCGGAGGGGGCGATTTGGGCGATATCTGCAGATGAGGTTGGTGATGTAGATGGGGGCGATGTTGTGAATGGCCTTGTATGTTATGGTTAGCATTTTGAATTTTACACGGTGGGGTAGGGGAAGCCAGTGAAGGGATTGGCAGAGAGGGGCAGCCATCACTGATTGATTAGTGAGGTGTATTAGTCTAGCAGCAGCATTCATAATAGACTGAAGGGGGGATAGCCTGCTTAAGGGTAGGCCATTAAGGAGAGAGTTGCAATAGTCGAGGCGGGAAATAATCAAGGAGTGAATAAGTTGTTTTGTAGTGTCATTAGTCAGGAAGGGTCGAATTTTGGAGATGTTGCAGAAGTTAAGGCGGCAGGATTTAGCCAGTGATTGGATATGGGGGCTGAAGGAGAGGTCAGAGTCAAGGATTACACCCAGGACTCTGGCATGTGTGGAGGGACCAATGGTCGTGTTGTTGATATTAATGGTGAAGTCACAGGAGGGGGACCGTGAAGGGGGAAATATAACAAGCTCAGTTTTAGAAAGATTAAGTTTGAGGAAGTGGTGTGACATCCATACCGATATGTCAATCAGCAAGTTTGAGATCCGTGAGGAGATAGTCGGGGTGAGTTGGGGAGTGGAGAGATAGATCTGTGTGTCATCAGCATAGAGATGGTATTGGAAGCCATGGGAGGTGATCAACTGGCCCAGGGAAGAGGTATAGAGTGAGAAAAGGAGAGGCCCAAGGACAGAGCCTTGGGGTACCCCAACAGAAAGAGGAAGGGGAGCGGAGGAGATGGAGTTGTAAGTGACGCTGAAAGTGCGCTGAGATAGGTAGGAGGAGAACCAGGATAATGCAGAATCACGGAGGCCAAGGGAGTGTAATTTGCTGAGGAGCAGCAGGTGGTCAACTGTGTCAAAGGCAGCAGAGAGGTCTAAAAGTATGAGTATGGAGTAGTGGCCATTGGTTTTGGCAGTTATTAGGTCATTGGTGATTTTTAGTAGGGCAGTTTCAGTCGAATGTTGTAGGCGGAAGCCAGACTGTAGGGGGTCGAGAAGGTTGTTTTCCGTGAGGTAGCGACTCATTTGGTCATGAACAAGGCGTTCGATGAGCTTGGAGGCAAATGGGAGAAGGGAGATAGGTCTTAAGTTATTCAGACAGGCGGGGTCTAATGAGGGTTTTTTGAGTATGGGGGTAACCAGTGCATGTTTGAGCGGGGAAGGAAAGGTGCCGGAGGAGAGGGAGAGGTTGAAGATGTGGGTTAGGGAGTTGAGGATAGAGTGGGAAGGTGGTCGCAGTAATTGAGAGGGGACAGGGTCCAGGGGACAGGTGGTGAGGTGGGCCATGGAGAGGAGTTTATCAACTTCTTCTGTGGTAACTGGGCAAAAGGAGGAGAGTATTGAGTGTGGTGTTGGACCTGATATGTTGGGTAGGGGAGGAATTTTAATGCTGGATATCTCCTTGCGAATTGTGTTGATTTTGCTATTGAAGTGGTTGGCAATATGTTGAGCGGTAAGCAAGTTGGTGGGAGGGGGCAGTGGGGGGTGAAGTAAGGAATTAAGGGTAGAAAAGAGTTGACAAGGTTTGGATGAGAGGGTTTTGATGAGAGTGTTGTAATAGGTTTGTTTAGCAGTGTGGAGGCAGGAGTTGTATTTGAGAAGGACAGATTTGTAGAGGGTAAAGTCTTGCAGGGATTTAGATTTACACCATGCTCGCTCAAGAGCACGGCTGCGTCTCTTGAGACTTCTGGTGTCGCCTGTTTGCCAGGGTTGTGGCAGATGGGGCCTGGTTCTGCGTGTAGAAAGAGGAGCAAGTACGTCAAGGGAGGATGACAACGTGGTGTTGTAGATGGAAGTGGTTAGGTCTGGGCAGGACAGGGGTGCGATTTTGTCATAAAGGCCATCAGTAGCAGAGTGAAGAAGGGAAGGTTTGAGGTTGCGAAGGTTCCTGCGGGTAGTGGTTTGTGGGTTGGCAGCATGGGATATAGGAGACAAGGAAAGTGTGAAACGGATAAGGTTGTGATCAGAGAGAGGAAAGGGTGCGTTGGAGAGATTGCAGGGAGTGCAGCGATGGGAGAATACAAGGTCAAGAGTGTTGCCGTTGGAGTGAGTGGTGGTTTGTGTCCATTGTGTTAGGTTAAAAGAGGAGGTTAAGTTGAGTAGTTTAGAAGTGGTAGCATTATTAACATTGATTGGAATGTTAAAGTCACCTAGGATGATGGCAGGCACTTCAGATGAGAGAAAATAGGGTAGCCATGCAGAGAAGTCATCCAGAAAGCGTGACACTGGTCCAGGAGGCCGATAAATGACTGCGACCCTCAGACAAGCTGGAGAGAAAAGAAGAATGCAGTGCATTTCGAAAGAGCAGGTGGAAAGAGAGGGAGGTGTGGGCAGTACCTGGAAGGTGCATTGTGGGGAGAGAAGTCCGACACCACCTCCTTTTCGTCCACTGGGTCTGGTGGAGTGAGTCCAGAGAAGGTCACTGTGGGACAGTGCAGCTGGAGAGGTAGTATCAAATTCCTGGAGCCAGGTTTCAGTTATAGCAAATAGATCAAGGGATTTGGAGAGGAAAAGGTCATTGACAGAAACTAGTTTGTTGAAGACTGAGCGGGCATTCCAGAGGGCACATGAAAGAGGGGGGCTGACTTGTGGAATCAGGGGAATTGGGATGAGAAGGTTGAAGTTACGACTACTGTTGGAGGAGGTAGATGGCCGATCTTGGCGTTGGAAATTGGGTGTGGGAGGGCCGGGGTTTGGTGAGATGTCCCCAGACATTAGGAGTAGTAGGAGGGTGAGGGTGGTAAGGCAGGAGTGGGATTTATAGGAGGGCAATGAATGGATTTAGATGATCTTTACTTATCCCGGAATTCAGCCTTTTTTCAAGCAACAGAATCCCTTTAACTATAAAGAGATATACAACGTAATACCCTTCCTTCACATGCAAAATACATTGACAATGTATGGTCACAAAGATACATTGTAACAGAAGGAGGAATGTACTGTAAATCTAATCAGAGTCCCGATACTTCCATGTATAAAAAAGTGTTTGTATGTAGATTTTCATTCTTAACTGTTCCCTGGAGAAGTTCTTGGAACTTTTTGTCCTTTTTCCCTGACATCTTCCTTAAGGTTAAAGCATGGTCCCAGTTTTCATAAATATCCCTGACAATAGCTGCTTTCATTGCTGGGTGTATCTGAAAACATTTTACTGTTGTGTTAATATATCACATCCTACGAGTGATTGGAACGCAGCGATGTGAGTCATTGTAATCCGCCTCCTCATCAGGGTGTGTTGTGTACAGGCGGCGCTCAAACATCTTGGTTTTCTTAGACTGCGGGCAGCAGGCGGGGGTGCAAGGAGACCCCACAGTTGTACCGACTTCCTTTTTTCATTGATATTTTTATAAGGACTTATGCAAGTTAACCAACTAAATCCCATACCTCAAAGAGATAAAGTTACTAAAAGGTCTAATTTAATCATCACATGTTTATAAGTCTGTATGAAACAATTTCGGGGGGGGGGGGGGGGGGGGTAACTAACAATTATAGGGCCCCGTAGCCAAAATTGGATGGGGCCACCTGAAATGTAAGGAACATTCTTCTCACTGATCACCAATGTAAGGGACATTCTTCTCACTGATCACCAATGTAAGGAACATTCTTCTCACTGATCACCAATGTAAGGGGCATTCTTCTCACTGATCACCAATGTAAGGAGCATTCTTCTCACTGATCACCAATGTAAGGAGCATTCTTCTCACTGATCACCAATGTAAGGGGCATTCTTCTCACTGATCACCAATGTAAGGGGCATTCTTCTCACTGACCACTAATGTAAGGAACATTCTTCCCACTGACCACCAATGTAAGGGACATTCTTCTCACTGATCACCAATGTAAGGAACATTCTTCTCACTGATCACCAATGTAAGGAACATTCTTCTCACTGATCACCAATGTAAGGAACATTCTTCTCACTGATCACCAATGTAAGGAACATTCTTCTCACTGATCACCAATGTAAGGGACATTCTTCCCACTGATCACCAATGTAAGGAACATTCTTCCCACTGATCACCAATGTAAGGAGCATTCTTCTCACTGATCACCAATGTAAGGAACATTCTTCTCACTGATCACCAATGTAAGGAACATTCTTCCCACTGACCACCAATGTAAGGGACATTCTTCTCACTGATCACCAATGTAAGGAACATTCTTCTCACTGATCACCAATGTAAGGAACATTCTTCTCACTGATCACCAATGTAAGGAACATTCTTCCCACTGATCACCAATGTAAGGAACATTCTTCTCATTGATCACCAATGTAAGGAACATTCTTCTCACTGATCATCAATATAAGAAGCATTCTTCTCACTGATCATCACCAATGTAAGGAACATTCTTCCCACTGATCACCAATGTAAGGAACATTCTTCTCACTGATCACCAATGTAAGGAACATTCTTCCCATTGATCACCAATGTAAGGGACATTCTTGCCACAGATCACCAATGTAAGGGACATTCTTCCCACTGATCACCAATGTAAGGGACATTCTTCTCACTGATCACCAATGTAAGGGACATTCTTCTCACTGATCACCAATGTAAGGGACATTCTTCCCACTGATCACCAATGTAAGGAACATTCTTCTCACTGATCACCAATGTAAGGAGCATTCTTCCCACTGATCACCAATGTAAGGGACATTCTTCCCACTGATCACCAATGTAAGGAACATTCTTCTCACTGATCACCAATGTAAGGAGCATTCTTCCCACTGATCACCAATGTAAGGAGCATTCTTCTCACTGATCACCAATGTAAGGAGCATTCTTCTCTCTGATCACCAATGTAAGGAACATTCTTCTCACTGATCATCAATATAAGAAGCATTCTTCTCACTGATCATCACCAATGTAAGGAACATTCTTCCCACTGATCACCAATGTAAGGAACATTCTTCTCACTGATCACCAATGTAAGGAACATTCTTCCCATTGATCACCAATGTAAGGGACATTCTTGCCACAGATCACCAATGTAAGGAGCATTCTTCCCACTGATCACCAATGTAAGGGACATTCTTCTCACTGATCACCAATGTAAGGGACATTCTTCTCACTGATCACCAATGTAAGGAACATTCTTCTCACTGATCATCAATGTAAGGAGCATTCTTCTCACTGATCACCAATGTAAGGAACATTCTTCTCACTGATCACCAATGTAAGGAACATTCTTCCCACTGACCACCAATGTAAGGGACATTCTTCTCACTGATCACCAATGTAAGGAACATTCTTCTCACTGATCACCAATGTAAGGAACATTCTTCCCACTGATCACCAATGTAAGGAACATTCTTCCCACTGATCACCAATGTAAGGAACATTCTTCTCATTGATCACCAATGTAAGGAACATTCTTCTCACTGATCATCAATATAAGAAGCATTCTTCTCACTGATCATCACCAATGTAAGGAACATTCTTCCCACTGATCACCAATGTAAGGAACATTCTTCTCACTGATCACCAATGTAAGGAACATTCTTCCCATTGATCACCAATGTAAGGGACATTCTTGCCACAGATCACCAATGTAAGGAGCATTCTTCCCACTGATCACCAATGTAAGGGACATTCTTCTCACTGATCACCAATGTAAGGGACATTCTTCTCACTGATCACCAATGTAAGGGACATTCTTCCCACTGATCACCAATGTAAGGAACATTCTTCTCACTGATCACCAATGTAAGGAGCATTCTTCCCACTGATCACCAATGTAAGGGACATTCTTCCCACTGATCACCAATGTAAGGAACATTCTTCTCACTGATCACCAATGTAAGGAGCATTCTTCCCACTGATCACCAATGTAAGGAGCATTCTTCTCACTGATCACCAATGTAAGGAGCATTCTTCTCTCTGATCACCAATGTAAGGAACATTCTTCTCACTGACCACCAATGTAAGGAACATTCTTCTCACTGATCACCAATGTAAGGAACATTCTTCTCACTGATCACCAATGTAAGGAACATTCTTCCCACTGACCACCAATGTAAGGAACATTCTTCCCACTGATCACCAATGTAAGGAACATTCTTCCCACTGATCACCAATGTAAGGAACATTCTTCTCATTGATCACCAATGTAAGGAACATTCTTCTCACTGATCATCAATATAAGAAGCATTCTTCTCACTGATCATCACCAATGTAAGGAACATTCTTCCCACTGATCACCAATGTAAGGAACATTCTTCTCACTGATCACCAATGTAAGGAACATTCTTCCCATTGATCACCAATGTAAGGGACATTCTTGCCACAGATCACCAATGTAAGGAGCATTCTTCCCACTGATCACCAATGTAAGGGACATTCTTCTCACTGATCACCAATGTAAGGGACATTCTTCTCACTGATCACCAATGTAAGGAACATTCTTCTCACTGATCATCAATGTAAGGAGCATTCTTCTCACTGATCACCAATGTAAGGGACATTCTTCTCACTGATCATCAATGTAAGGAACATTCTTCTCACTGATCACCAATGTAAGGGACATTCTTCTCACTGATCACCAATGTAAGGAACATTCTTGCCACTGATCACCAATGTAAGGAACATTCTTCCCATTGATCACCAATGTAAGGAGCATTCTTCTCACTGATCATCAATGTAAGGAACATTCTTCTCACTGATCACCAATGTAAGGAACATTCTTCTCACTGATCATCACCAATGTAAGGAACATTCTTCCCACTGATCACCAATGTAAGGGACATTCTTGCCACTGATCAGCAATGTAAGGAACATTCTTCTCATTGATCACCAATGTAAGGAGCATTCTTCTCACTGATCACCAATGTACGGAACACTCTTCCCACTGATCACCAATGTAAGGAGCATTCTTCCCACTGACCACCAATGTAAGGGACATTCTTCCCACTGATCACCAATGTAAGGGACATTCTTCTCACTGATCACCAATGTAAGGAACATTCTTCTCACTGATCACCAATGTAAGGAACATTCTTCCCACTGATCACCAATGTAAGGAACATTCTTCCCACTGATCACCAATGTAAGGAACATTCTTCCCACTGATCACCAATGTAAGGAACATTCTTCCCACTGATCACCAATGTAAGGAACATTCTTCCCACTGATCACCAATGTAAGGAACATTCTTCCCACTGATCACCAATGTAAGGAACATTCTTCTCACTGATCACCAATGTAAGGGACATTCTTCTCACTGATCACCAATGTAAGGAGCATTCTTCTCACTGATCACCAATGTAAGGAACATTCTTCCCACTGATCACCAATGTAAGGAGCATTCTTCCCACTGATCACCAATGTAAGGAACATTCTTCTCACTGATCATCAATATAAGAAGCATTCTTCTCACTGATCATCACCAATGTAAGGAACATTCTTCCCACTGATCACCAATGTAAGGAACATTCTTCTCACTGATCACCAATGTAAGGAACATTCTTCCCATTGATCACCAATGTAAGGGACATTCTTGCCACAGATCACCAATGTAAGGGACATTCTTCCCACTGATCACCAATGTAAGGGACATTCTTCTCACTGATCACCAATGTAAGGGACATTCTTCTCACTGATCACCAATGTAAGGGACATTCTTCCCACTGATCACCAATGTAAGGAACATTCTTCTCACTGATCACCAATGTAAGGAGCATTCTTCCCACTGATCACCAATGTAAGGGACATTCTTCCCACTGATCACCAATGTAAGGAACATTCTTCTCACTGATCACCAATGTAAGGAGCATTCTTCCCACTGATCACCAATGTAAGGAGCATTCTTCTCACTGATCACCAATGTAAGGAGCATTCTTCTCTCTGATCACCAATGTAAGGAACATTCTTCTCACTGATCATCAATATAAGAAGCATTCTTCTCACTGATCATCACCAATGTAAGGAACATTCTTCCCACTGATCACCAATGTAAGGAACATTCTTCTCACTGATCACCAATGTAAGGAACATTCTTCCCATTGATCACCAATGTAAGGGACATTCTTGCCACAGATCACCAATGTAAGGAGCATTCTTCCCACTGATCACCAATGTAAGGGACATTCTTCTCACTGATCACCAATGTAAGGGACATTCTTCTCACTGATCACCAATGTAAGGAACATTCTTCTCACTGATCATCAATGTAAGGAGCATTCTTCTCACTGATCACCAATGTAAGGAACATTCTTCTCACTGATCACCAATGTAAGGAACATTCTTCCCACTGACCACCAATGTAAGGGACATTCTTCTCACTGATCACCAATGTAAGGAACATTCTTCTCACTGATCACCAATGTAAGGAACATTCTTCCCACTGATCACCAATGTAAGGAACATTCTTCCCACTGATCACCAATGTAAGGAACATTCTTCTCATTGATCACCAATGTAAGGAACATTCTTCTCACTGATCATCAATATAAGAAGCATTCTTCTCACTGATCATCACCAATGTAAGGAACATTCTTCCCACTGATCACCAATGTAAGGAACATTCTTCTCACTGATCACCAATGTAAGGAACATTCTTCCCATTGATCACCAATGTAAGGGACATTCTTGCCACAGATCACCAATGTAAGGAGCATTCTTCCCACTGATCACCAATGTAAGGGACATTCTTCTCACTGATCACCAATGTAAGGGACATTCTTCTCACTGATCACCAATGTAAGGGACATTCTTCCCACTGATCACCAATGTAAGGAACATTCTTCTCACTGATCACCAATGTAAGGAGCATTCTTCCCACTGATCACCAATGTAAGGGACATTCTTCCCACTGATCACCAATGTAAGGAACATTCTTCTCACTGATCACCAATGTAAGGAGCATTCTTCCCACTGATCACCAATGTAAGGAGCATTCTTCTCACTGATCACCAATGTAAGGAGCATTCTTCTCTCTGATCACCAATGTAAGGAACATTCTTCTCACTGACCACCAATGTAAGGAACATTCTTCTCACTGATCACCAATGTAAGGAACATTCTTCTCACTGATCACCAATGTAAGGAACATTCTTCCCACTGACCACCAATGTAAGGAACATTCTTCCCACTGATCACCAATGTAAGGAACATTCTTCCCACTGATCACCAATGTAAGGAACATTCTTCTCATTGATCACCAATGTAAGGAACATTCTTCTCACTGATCATCAATATAAGAAGCATTCTTCTCACTGATCATCACCAATGTAAGGAACATTCTTCCCACTGATCACCAATGTAAGGAACATTCTTCTCACTGATCACCAATGTAAGGAACATTCTTCCCATTGATCACCAATGTAAGGGACATTCTTGCCACAGATCACCAATGTAAGGAGCATTCTTCCCACTGATCACCAATGTAAGGGACATTCTTCTCACTGATCACCAATGTAAGGGACATTCTTCTCACTGATCACCAATGTAAGGAACATTCTTCTCACTGATCATCAATGTAAGGAGCATTCTTCTCACTGATCACCAATGTAAGGGACATTCTTCTCACTGATCATCAATGTAAGGAACATTCTTCTCACTGATCACCAATGTAAGGGACATTCTTCTCACTGATCACCAATGTAAGGAACATTCTTGCCACTGATCACCAATGTAAGGAACATTCTTCCCATTGATCACCAATGTAAGGAGCATTCTTCTCACTGATCATCAATGTAAGGAACATTCTTCTCACTGATCACCAATGTAAGGAACATTCTTCTCACTGATCATCACCAATGTAAGGAACATTCTTCCCACTGATCACCAATGTAAGGGACATTCTTGCCACTGATCAGCAATGTAAGGAACATTCTTCTCATTGATCACCAATGTAAGGAGCATTCTTCTCACTGATCACCAATGTACGGAACACTCTTCCCACTGATCACCAATGTAAGGAGCATTCTTCCCACTGACCACCAATGTAAGGGACATTCTTCCCACTGATCACCAATGTAAGGGACATTCTTCTCACTGATCACCAATGTAAGGAACATTCTTCTCACTGATCACCAATGTAAGGAACATTCTTCCCACTGATCACCAATGTAAGGAACATTCTTCCCACTGATCACCAATGTAAGGAACATTCTTCCCACTGATCACCAATGTAAGGAACATTCTTCCCACTGATCACCAATGTAAGGAACATTCTTCCCACTGATCACCAATGTAAGGAACATTCTTCCCACTGATCACCAATGTAAGGAACATTCTTCTCACTGATCACCAATGTAAGGGACATTCTTCTCACTGATCACCAATGTAAGGAGCATTCTTCTCACTGATCACCAATGTAAGGAACATTCTTCCCACTGATCACCAATGTAAGGAGCATTCTTCCCACTGATCACCAATGTAAGGAGCATTCTTCCCACTGCCTACCTACATACAATAATGATGAGGACTCACAGCTGCATGGGGCATTGATCAGCACTTGGTTTAGCAGGCCTCGAAATTGTATTTTTCTTGACATATTACTCTCATTACTCTGATAGGTTTGGACTGTGACGTCAGTCTGTATGTGGTAGTATCGGTTCATGTGTCTCCCCATCTTATTAAATTAAATATGTTTTTTCCACCGCACTCTACTGCTCATTAAGATATTGTATTTCCTATGATTGTCTGAGGATGTTGGTGCGCTCTCTACAGCAAATAGCATTAGAGAGTCATTAGAAGATCAGTTACATTGGAGAGGTACAGACAGATCACAGCTCTGCCAGAGAAACCCTGCAATGTGTCTCTTCTATGGAATCCATGTACAATCCCATCCCCCGAGCCCCCTTCACCCGAATCTGGAATGTCACTGCTGCAATTTTTTTTCTATTATACTTAAATTGTTTTCCTGCTCTAGCCAATTTTTTTTTATAAAGAAGAATTAGAACCCCCATCCACATTGAAGGGAAATTTGTGGCTAGATGTATACTTTTACCCTTTCAATGACAATCCCATTTTTATTATTTTGCGTACAAATACTAAGATGCAAATTTTGGACATAAAAACACACCTTAAAGTCCGATACATTAATTTTTTTTCTGAAAGTAGAGACTCTGTAGAATAAAAAGGCAGTAGTAGCATTTTTTTTATGCAAAATATACTTTCAAATTATTTTAACCAGTTCCAGTCCTGACAGTCCACTTCTACATGTAAAAATCTGCATTTTCCTTTTTTTTGCTAGAAAACGGTCAGGAGCATCCTGCACTCCTGCTCCTCATTCCAGCATCTTGGTTTTTGCCTATGACATTCTCCTTGTCTGTCTGTTCATCAACCAAGGTGGTTGATGTGGCCAGACTCTGGGTGGAGACCAAACCTGATATAAACCAGCCAAGCCTGCAGTCTTATGCCAGCCAAGCCTGCAGTCTCATGCTTGTGATAGAGTTTGTAATTCCTAATCAGGTTACCTGTTGGTCTGCCCTGCTCTGCTAAATTGGATTTCCTCATTGAAAACCTCTTTATCAGAAATTGACTATTATCTGAAATCTGCCTGCTTTTTCACTTCTGACGTTGACCCTGACTATTCTGAACCTTGCCTGTCTGCCAGCCGAAAGTATCTGTTTGCTTTGCTCAGTTCGCACATGCCCCAATGTGGTGGCTAGGCACTATAGCATTGTGTATAAGACCTGTAGGCAACCAAGTTGTCACACGGGCCACGTACTTGAGATGAGACCGAAGTAGTGGGGGGCCTCCCTTGTACCTCGAGTCCTTGAAGCCTCTGGAGATGGAGACAGAGACTTGGTGGACACCGAGTGGCACGGGTGCCAGGGTGCGGAGCACTGTGCAAGACTTAGTCCGGGATCCGAGCCAAGGTCAAGTCCAGTTTGGCAATGAAGTATAAAAGGGTTAATCAGAAGAAGAATGGTTGAGGTCAAAGCCGGGGTTTGGTTCCAATCTGGCAGCTGAGTACAAAAGGGGCAAAGAAGTAGAATGGTCAAGGGAGAAATCCAAGGTCAATGGCAAGCAGCAATCAAGAGTAGTCAAATAGGTTTCCAGGTCACAACAGGTTCAGACAGATCACACACTAGCACAGGAACAAGGGGGGACTGAAGATAATCCAGTAATTTGGCAGTGTCTGGGCTGGGCTTATATAGGGAAGTTTGAGGTCACTTCCTGTGCGCCTCCTGGGCATTTTCCCATCTTTTTCCATCAGGTTGAGGTCACTTCCTGTGCGCCTCCTGAGTATTTTTCTCGCCTTTTTCCATCAGGTTAAGGTCACTTCTTGTGCGCCTCCTGGGTATTTTTCCCGCCGTTTTCCATCAGGTTGAGGTAATTTCCTGTACACCTCCTGGGCATTTTCCCGCCTTTTTCCATCAGGTTGAGGTCACTTCCTGTGCGCCTCCTGGGTATTTTTCCCCCCTTTTTCCATCAGGTTAGGGTCACTTCTTGTGCGCCTCCTGGGTATTTTTGCCGCCATTTTCCATCAGGTTGAGGTCACTTCCTGTGCGCCTCCTGGGCATTTTCCTGCCTTTCTCCATCAGGTCTTCTGCGCAGGTGCGGGTAGGCGCACTGAGGCATCTTTGGCGCATGTTCAGTTGGCACGGATTTCCTCTTGCGGCAACGCAAATTTTGGGAAAAAAAAAACTTTAATGAATTTATAATGCTCAAAAACACAATATAATACCCAATTGTCTGGTAAAATATAAAAGATGATGCTACGCCAAGTAAATAGATGCCAAACCTGTCACGCTTTAAAATTGTGTACGCCCGTGGAACGGCACCAAACTATGGTACCTAAAGATCTCCATAAGTGATGCTTTAAAAGCCTTAACAGGTTACACAGGAGATCTGGTGCTAGAATTATTGCTCTCACGTTCACGGCGATACCTCACATGTTTGGTGCAATCACTGTTTCCATATGTGTACAGGACCTACGAGCACGTTCGCATTTGTGCGTGATCATGGGGGTACGGGAGCACTTTAAATTTTTTTTTTTTTTTTTTTTTTACAATGTACAGTAAAACCTTGGATTGCGAGTATAATTTGTACCAGAAACATGCTTGTAATCCAAAGCACTTGTATATCAAAGCGAATTTCCACATAAGAAATAATGGAAACTCAGATGATTCGTTCCACAACCATTTATTCATAAATCCTTCAGTTTATAGTCCATATAAAAAGATTATAGCAATGTGACCAGGTTGTGTAACCATAAAATGTCCATCCACACATGGAAGCCTCCACAAGGGGATTCGAAGCAAAATCCATCAGGAGCGACAGAGTATAAAAAAGAAGAGAGGAGCCTCTAAGTGTAGCAATATGGTTACATTTAATGAAGGTACAACATTTAGCAACTCACATACATGGCCGATGATTAAAAGAGGCACATCTAAGTATACAGGCATCCGGGGTAAAGCTGTCCACATAGATCGTCCTCCTCACCGCCGGCTCTCACCGCTGTCAGTCTGCAATCGTGACCGGGAAGACTACCCTGCGGTAGCGTGATCTGAAAGCGAGGCTTAAACCAGTCATGGAGCACAGAGTGAGATTTGAAACAAGAGAATCTGGATGCCGCACACTGGATAAAGTTGAAAATTCTTCTTTATTGTAAAATCAGGATCATCAAAGATACAGGACAATCAGGCAGATGGTACAGACACAGCTGACGCGTTTCGCACTCTAGTTTGAGTGCTTACTCATAGCTGACAGATAATATGGAGCACAGAGTGGAAGGGACCACTTTGATGGCGGTGAGGAGGATGGTTTATGTGGACAGCTTTACCCCAAATGTCTTGATATACAAGTAGCGTCATGTCACAACTGAGTATAAAAGAGAAGAGAGGCACCTCTAAGTGTAGTAATATGAAGGTACAACATTTAGCAACTCACATGGTTGATGATTAAAAGAGGCACATCTAAGTATGTAGGGATTCGGGGTAAAGCTGTCCACCTAAACCATCCCCCCGCACCACCGTCAAAGTTGTCCCTTCCACTCTGCGCTCCACAAGCTCTTCAAGCCTCGCTTTCAGATCATTCTACTGCAGGGTAGTCTTCCCAGTCACGATTTCAGACTGACAGCGGCGAGAGCCGGCAGGGGACGGTCTATGTGTACAACTTTACCCCGGATGCCGGCATACTTAGATGTGCCTTTATTAATCATCAACCATGTGAGTTGCTAAATGTTGTACCTCCATTAAATGTAACCATATTGCTACACTTAGAGGTGCCTGAGTTTTATATTCAGTTGTGACGCTACTTGTATATCAAGACATCGCTTGTGTATCAAGTGAAAATTTATTTTAAAAATTTTGCTTGTCTTGCAAAACGCTCTCAAACCAAGGTTTTGCTGTACTTTTAATTTTTTTTGGGGGGGCATCAACTTTATTGCTATCACAAGGGACGAAGTGGTTAATGCACACAAAAAAAAAATAATTTTAGTTCACACGAAAACAATAAAATCTGCACATTTTTCTGTAAAACCTAAAAGATGAGGTGCAGCCGAGTAAATAGATACCAAACATGTCAAAGAATAGGGATGAGGCCAACTCCCCCCAAGTTCGGTTCAAGCAGAGTTTGGAAAAATTCAAAAATGTTCAGGTACTGAACCTGAAACCCCACTGAGATCAACGGAAGCGGAATCTGTTGAATTAAAAATGTCGGTGGTCACCCTGGTTAGATAGCCCTGTAGACCTTGTCTTGGATAGACTATTACTGTAATGACATTGGTATAGCAGCTACAAGCGTTGGAGGAACCTGCTAGCTTGTTGTTAAGCAATCCCTGATAGGATATGCACTGGCGGTATATATAAATTCTACGCAATTCTTGCCATATGATGTCACAAAGTGAGTGCTGTTGATAATGGATATGACACTTCTCTGTAATCGGAATTTATGACAGATGTTGATGTTTTCTGCTTGTTTTATTTTTCTTTAATAAACTTCTATTACAACACAAAAAAAAGAAAAATGTAAATTTTCTGGTTCAATAGGCAAGGGGGTATAACATTTATTTTTTTTCAAAAACGTCATTGAGCCAGGAGCACTCATTTTTACATGCTTAAAGTGAAATATTAAAAGATGCCCAATTGCTTTTACCACTTCCCGCCCGGTCAATAGCACATTGACGTCCGGGAAGTGGTTCTGTTATCCTGAATGGGCGTCATATGACGTCCAGCAGGGTAACATGCCGGTGCGCGCCCATGGTGGCGCTCAGTGCGGCGACCGCGAGTGTGGCGTGTCAGTCTGACGCGCCGCATCTCTGATCGTGATAAGAAGCCTCTGTCAGAGGATTCTTACCATCCGATCAGCTGTGACCAATCACATCTGATCATCGCGTGAACCAGAAATTGCCGGTAAACGGCATTCCTCGGTTCGCGCTGACAGGGAGAGACGATCGGCGGCTCTCCTTATCAGAGGGGGGGTCTGTGCTGATAATCAGCACATTGATTATCAGCGCAGCCCCCTCAGATGTGCCAATCACATGCCAATAAGTGCCCAGCAGTGTCCCCATAATTATAGACTGCCAGTGCCCACCATAGTGCCAATCAGTGCCCACCACAGTGCCAATCAGAGCCCATTACAGTGCCAATCAGTGCCCATTACAGTGCCAATCAGTGCCCAGCAGTAACACCTGTCAGTAGCACATCAGTACCTCATCATTAGTGCCACCTGTTAGGTGGCACTGATAGGTGGTACTGATTGGCACTGACAGGTGGTACTGATTGGCACTGTCAGTGCCAATCAGTACCACCTATCAGTTCCGCCTGTCAGTGACCATCAGTCCCGCCTGTCAGTGCCCATCAGTGCCACCTATTTGTGCCCATCAGTGCTGCACATCAGTGCCTCCTATCAATGCCCATCAATTCTACATATCAGTGCCTCCTCATCAGTGCCACCTTATCAGTGCCGCCTATCAGTGCCCATCAATTCTACATATCAGTGCCTCCTCATCAGTGCCCATCAGTGCCACCTTATCAGTGCCGCCTATCAGTGCCCATCAATTCTACATATCAGTGCCTCCTCATCAGTGCCCATCAGTGCCGCCTATCAGTGCCAATCAATTCTACATATCAGTGCCTCCTCATCAGTGCCCATCAGTGCCACCTTATCAGTGCCGCCTACCAGTGCCCATCAATTCTACATATCAGTGCCTCCTCATCAGTGCCGCCTCATTAGTGCCCGTCAGTGAAGGGAAAAACAAAATTTTATGACAGAAACTGAGAAAAACTTTTTTTTTTCAAAAATTTTGGTATTTTTTAGTTTGTTTAGCAAAAAAAAATAAAAACCCCCAGAGGTGATCGAATACCACCAAAAGAAATCTCTATTTGTGGGAAGAAAATGATACAAATTTAGTTTGAGTACAGTGTTTTATGACCGAGCAATTGTCATTCAAAGTGTGACAGCGCTGAAAGCTGACAATTGTCCTGTGCAGGAAGAGGGTGAAAGTGCCCGGTATTGAAGTGGTTAAGTAACATGCCCGCCTCGTCCCCACAACCCTGACCAGGTGGTTGTAGGGGATCTGCGGGCAAAGGACTTATTGGAATCTGAAAGGGGACAGCCAGGTACATCATGTGAAACAATACAAAAAAAAGATGTAACCTAGGAAAAAAACAAAAACAAATGTTTGACGGGTCCTTTACTAAAAAAAATTGAATCCCCCAAAAAAGTCTGCCTGCTGAACACCAGCTTGCTGTAAAAAAAAAGCCCCCAAAAAACCAGATGACCCGGGAAGAGGAGTGAGGAATGGGGGTGACATCATTGACCAGATATGACCATGTGAAGTGAAGGGGTGTAACCTGCTGCTATAGAGCTTGTTAGGATAACAAAGTAATACTTCATTTAAGAAATATTTTGTTTTTGGTACAAACATTGCTTTCCTTTGGTGACATTGTCTTACAAAAAATGATCTTATACAATCCATAGACACACGTTTATCTACTTTCATCATTGTTACATCTTTAATTAATAGAGTTACTGTAGATTCAGTGCAAAAGTACAAACTCTATCATATGCCCCTTCTAAATTGACATTCCAATTATGATTGTGGAATATAACATCGCAAAGTTATGTACAAAGGTATTTTTTAATGCTGCGCCTCTTATTAAAGCAACACTAATATTTTCATTTTCTTAAAAAAAAAAAAAGTTAACGTTTTTTTTTTTTTTTTTAAATGATAAGAAAAATAGAAATAAAGTAAAACCGATCAATTTTTATAAACAATGCTTATCTGTATCACAATGTCACTTTTATCAGGTGGGAGATCGAGATATACAATGTTTATAAACAATGTTACTTTGGATCTCTCTTTCTCCTGTCTGAACAATGTTTATAAACAATGTCACTTTGATCAGGTGGGAGATAGAGACATACAATGTTTATAAACATTGTTCAGACAGGAGATAGAGAGATCCAACGTAAAATTGTTTATAAACAATGTTGCTCTGCATCTCTCTATTTCCTGTCTGAACAATGTTTTTAGACAATGTTACTTTGTTTATAAACATTGTACAGACAGGAGATAGAGACATACAATGTTTATAAACAATGTTACTTTGGATCTCTCTATCTCCCACCTGATCAAAGTGACATTGTATCTCTCTATCTCCTGTCTGAACAATGTTTATAAACAATGTCACTTTGATCAGGTGGGAGATAAAAACATACAATGTTTATAAACAATGTTACTTTGGATCTCTCTATCTCCTGTCTGAACAATGTTTATAAGCAATGATACTTTGCATCTATTTCCTGTCTAAACAATGTTTATAAACAATATCACATTGTTTATAAACATTGTTCAGACAGGAGATAGAGAGATCCAAAGTAACATTGTTTATAAACATTGTTCAGACAGGAGATAGAGAGATCCAAAGTAACATTGTTTATAAACATTGATCAGGTGGGAGATAGAGACATACAATGTTTATAAACAATGTTACTTTGGATCTCTCTATCTCCTGTCTGAACAATGTTTATAAACAATGCCACTTTGATCAGGTGGGAGATAGAGACATACAAAGTGGCATTGTTTATAAACATTGTTCAGACAGGAGATCGGGAGATACAATGTCACTTTGATCAGGTGGGAGATAGAGACATACAATGTTTATAAACAACATTACTTCGCATCTCTCTATTTCCTGTCTGAACAATGTTTATAAACAATGTTACTCTGTATCTCTCTATTCCCTATCTGAACAATGTTTATAAACAATGTTACTCTGTATCTCTCTATTCCCTGTCTGAACAATGTTTATAAACATTGTTACACTGTATCTCTCTATCTCCTGTCTGATTAATGTTTATAAACAATGTCACTTTGATCAGGTGGTAGTTAGAGACATACAATGTTTATAAACAATGTTACTTTGTTCATACAGGAGATAGAAAGATGCAAAGTAACATTGTTTATAAACATTGTTCATAAAGGAGATACAATGTTACTATCTGAACAATGTTGATAGAACACTGTGTCATACTGTCCTCTCTGACAGCAGCAGCTTGTGCAGCTGCATTGTGACAGCGGGGAATTGCTGGCAGGTGCAGAGGGAAAGGATTTACTACACACGTTGTGTATACTCGCTCTCTTAGCATGTCCAGTGTTGACAACTGGATACATCATTTTTATAGAGGTCTCCACAGCAGAACACAAAGAGGGAAAGCTGAGGAGAGAAGAAGAACAGAGGGATTTGGTACCAAGTGAGGAGCAGTTGGGGGTTCTGCTGAGGGGAAGCTGGCTGAACAGTTGGGGGTTCTGCTGAGGGGAAGCTGGCTGAACAGTTGGGGGTTCTGCTGAGGGGAAGCTGGCTGAACAGTTGGGGGTTCTGCTGAGGGGAAGCTGGCTGAACAGTTGGGGGTTCTGCTGAGGGGAAGCTGGCTGAACAGTTGGGGGTTCTGCTGAGGGGAAGCTGGCTGAACAGTTGGGGGTTCTGCTGAGGGGAAGCTGGCTGAACAGTTGGGGGTTCTGCTGATGGTAAGCTGGTTCCTGTTACTCCACATGTTTGCAGGACCTTTGAGGAACATCTCCATAACCTGAGGGGCTTTCCTACTAGTCAGCAATGTGTTGGGTGGAAGAAAATAGGATTTACCTGCTAAAGGATTTGTAATGCCCTTCAGCACCTCTTGTGATCCTGATACCCTCCCCTGCCAGGCAGCTCTGCCAGGTCCTCTACATAGCATGTAAGCAGTACAGCCTGATCCAGAACTTACTGACTGGACAAAGAAAGGGCAGCAGAACACAAAGGTCATCCCTCTACTCGCTCCTCCAGTAGCCATGTTCAGAGTTTTAGCCTGACAGCACTGTGCGAAGCCACAGGAGCTCTGATCGACTCAGATTCTACTATGTGTATCTTTCTTATCTGCCTGGAGTTCAGCTTTAAAATGAATTGTTGATCAGCAGAGGACAGACTCCTGATTTGACATCTTTGGAGGAATTTGAGGTTTTGGATTTATTGCCATGACTCCCCGTGGCTCCTGGCCCCTGGTGGCTCATCGACTGGCAATCACACTTATGGCACTTGGCCCGGGTATTACTTCCCTTTGTAGCTCTAGGAGCAGCACCATGTGATCCTGCCATCGGAGTAATCAGTCTCATCGTACATTGAGGGGATCACAGTTGACAGGGTCCTTATCGTCTTTCCTCTTCTCGGTTATGGTTAGCGGCTCCTCAGATTCCATAAAAGTGCTTCGTGCTTCTCCAGGCCATATCTGCACACCCCACCCCGGGCCTGGAATGTGGAACCTAAACAGCAGCCAACCATCATTAGCTGCAAGAATTACACCGTTCCAGGGAATAACGTTATCCAGACATGGAGTATGCTGCTTATTAGAACTGATGGATCAGATGCATTTTCTTTTTGCGACATACAGATCCACTATATGTCTAGTGAAGCGTGGGGCAAACTAATGATGGATCTGATAGTAAAAGAAACAGCAAATCAGCCCAAAAATTCCATCCCACCTTACTAGGATTTACGTGGATCTGCTGTTTTCCTTCTGATTTTAATATCAGGAACCTTGGTGTCCCACTACGGTGTACAATGATTATATCAGGAACCTTGGTGTCCTACCACAGTGTACAATGATTATATCAGGAACCTTGGTGTCCTTCCACAGTGTACAATGATTATATCAGGAACCTTGGTGTCCTACCACAGTGTACAATGATTATATCAGGAACCTTGGTGTCCTTCCACAGTGTACAATGATTATATCAGGAACCTTGGTGTCCTACCACAGTGTACAATGATTATATCAGGAACCTTGGTGTCCTACCACAGTGTACAATGATTATATCAGGAACCTTGGTGTCCTTCCACAGTGTATAATGATTATAGCAGGAACCTTGGTGTCCTTCCACAGTGTATAATGATTATATCAGGAACCTTGGTGTCCTATCACAGTGTACAATGATTATATCAGGAACCTTTGTGTCCTACTACAGTGTACAATGATTATATCAGGAACCTTGGTGTCCTACCACAGTGTACAATGATTATATCAGGAACCTTGGTGTCCTATCACAGTGTACAATGATTATATCAGGAACCTTGGTGTCCTACCACAGTGTATGATGATTATATCAGGAACCTTGGTGTCCTACCACAGTGTACAATGATTATATCAGGAACCTTGGTGTTCTACCACAGTGTACAATGATTATATCAGGAACCTTGGTGTCCTACCACAGTGTACAATGATTATATCAGGAACCTTGGTGTTCTACCACAGTGTACAATGATTATATCAGGAACCTTCGTGTCCTACTACGGTGTACAATGGTTATATCAGGAACCTTGGTGTCCTTCCAGAGTGTACAATAATTATATCAATTACCTTGGTATCCTACCACAGTGTACAATGATTATATCAGGAACCTTGGTGTCCTACCACAGTGTACTATGATTATAGCAGGAACCTGGGTGTTCTACCACAGTGTATGATGATTATATCAGGAACCTTCGTGTCCTACTACGGTGTACAATGATTATATCAGGAACCTGGGTGTCCTACCACAGTGTACTATGATTATAGCAGGAACCTTGGTGTCCTACCACAGTGTACAATGATTATATCAGGAACCTTGGTGTCCTACCACAGTGTACAATGATTATATCAGGAACCTTGGTGTCCTTCCACAGTGTACAATGATTATATCAGGAACCTTGGTGTCCTTCCACAGTGTATAATGATTATAGCAGGAACCTTGGTGTCCTTCCACAGTGTATAATGATTATATCAGGAACCTTGGTGTCCTATCACAGTGTACAATGATTATATCAGGAACCTTTGTGTCCTACTACAGTGTACAATGATTATATCAGGAACCTTGGTGTCCTACCACAGTGTACAATGATTATATCAGGAACCTTGGTGTCCTATCACAGTGTACAATGATTATATCAGGAACCTTGGTGTCCTACCACAGTGTACAATGATTATATCAGGAACCTTGGTGTCCTACCACAGTGTACAATGATTATATCAGGAACCTTCGTGTCCTACTACAGTGTACGATGACTATATCAGGAACCTTCGTGTCCTACTACAGTGTACAATGATTATATCAGGAACCTTGGTGTCCTACTACAGTGTACAATGATTATATCAGGAACCTTGGTGTCCTACCACAGTGTACAATGATTATATCAGGAACCTTGGTGTCCTACCACAGTGTACAATTATTATATCAGGAACCTTGGTGTCCTTCCACAGTGTACAATGATTATATCAGGAACCTTGGTGTCCTACCACAGTGTACAATGATTATATCAGGAACCTTCGTGTCCTACTACAGTGTACGATGACTATATCAGGAACCTTCGTGTCCTACTACAGTGTACAATGGTTATATCAGGAACCTTGGTGTCCTTCCAGAGTGTACAATAATTATATCAATTACCTTGGTATCCTACCACAGTGTACAATGATTATATCAGGAACCTTGGTGTCCTACCACAGTGTACTATGATTATAGCAGGAACCTGGGTGTTCTACCACAGTGTATGATGATTATATCAGGAACCTTCGTGTCCTACTACGGTGTACAATGATTATATCAGGAACCTGGGTGTCCTACCACAGTGTACTATGATTATAGCAGGAACCTTGGTGTCCTACCACAGTGTACAATGATTATATCAGGAACCTTGGTGTCCTACCACAGTGTACAATGATTATATCAGGAACCTTGGTGTCCTTCCACAGTGTACAATGATTATATCAGGAACCTTGGTGTCCTTCCACAGTGTATAATGATTATAGCAGGAACCTTGGTGTCCTTCCACAGTGTATAATGATTATATCAGGAACCTTGGTGTCCTATCACAGTGTACAATGATTATATCAGGAACCTTTGTGTCCTACTACAGTGTACAATGATTATATCAGGAACCTTGGTGTCCTACCACAGTGTACAATGATTATATCAGGAACCTTGGTGTCCTATCACAGTGTACAATGATTATATCAGGAACCTTGGTGTCCTACCACAGTGTACAATGATTATATCAGGAACCTTGGTGTCCTACCACAGTGTACAATGATTATATCAGGAACCTTCGTGTCCTACTACAGTGTACGATGACTATATCAGGAACCTTCGTGTCCTACTACAGTGTACAATGATTATATCAGGAACCTTGGTGTCCTACTACAGTGTACAATGATTATATCAGGAACCTTGGTGTCCTACCACAGTGTACAATGATTATATCAGGAACCTTGGTGTCCTACCACAGTGTACAATTATTATATCAGGAACCTTGGTGTCCTTCCACAGTGTACAATGATTATATCAGGAACCTTGGTGTCCTACCACAGTGTACAATGATTATATCAGGAACCTTGGTGTCCTACCACAGTGTACAATGATTATATCAGGAACCTTGGTGTCCTACCACAGTGTACAATGATTATATCAGGAACCTTCGTGTCCTTCCACAGTGTACAATGATTATATCAGGAACCTTGGTGTCCTACCACAGTGTACAATGATTATATCAGGAACCTTGGTGTCCTACTACAGTGTACAATGATTATATCAGGAACCTTCGTGTCCTACTACAGTGTACAATGATTATATCAGGAACCTTGGTGTCCTACCACAGTGTGCAATGATTATAGCAGGAACCTTGGTGTCCTACCACAGTGTACAATGATTATATCAGGAACCTGGGTGTTCTACCACAGTGTACAATGATTATATCAGGAACCTTGGTGTCCTACCACGGTGTACAATGATTATATCAGGAACCTTCATGTCCTACTACAGTGTACAATGATTACAGTATATCAGGAACCTTCGTGTCCTACTACAGTGTACAATGATTATATCAGGAACCTTCGTGTCCTACCACAGTGTACAATGATTATATCAGGAACCTTGGTGTCCTACCACAGTGTACAATGATTTAATCAGGAACCTTGGTGTCCTTCCACAGTGTACAATGATTATATCAGGAACCTTCGTGTCCTTCCACAGTGTACAATGATTATATCAGGAACCTTGGTGTCCTACCACAGTGTACAATGATTATATCAGGAACCTTGGTGTCCTACCACAGTGTACAATGATTATATCAGGAACCTTGGTGTCCTACTACAGTGTACAATGATTATATCAGGAACCTTGGTGTCCTACCACAGTGTACAATGATTATATCAGGAACCTTGGTGTCCTACCACAGTGTACAATGATTATATCAGGAACCTTGGTGTCCTACTACAGTGTACAATGATTATATCAGGAACCTTGGTGTCCTACCACAGTGTGCAATGATTATAGCAGGAACCTTGGTGTCCTACCACAGTGTGCAATGATTATAGCAGGAACCTTGGTGTCCTACCACAGTGTACAATGATTATATCAGGAACCTTGGTGTCCTACCACAGTGTACAATGATTATATCAGGAACCTTGGTGTCCTACTACAGTGTACAATGATTATATCAGGAACCTTCGTGTCCTACTACAGTGTACAATGATTATATCAGGAACCTGGGTGTTCTACCACAGTGTACAATGATTATATCAGGAACCTTGGTGTCCTACCACAGTGTACAATTATTATATCAGGAACCTTGGTGTTCTACCACAGTGTACAATGATTATATCAGGAACCTTCGTGTCCTACTACAGTGTACAATGATTACAGTATATCAGGAACCTTCGTGTCCTACTACAGTGTACAATGGTTATTTCAGGAACCTTCGTGTCCTACCACAGTGTACAATGATTATATCAGGAACCTTGGTGTCCTACTACAGTGTACAATGATTATATCAGGAACCTTGGTGTCCTTCCACAGTGTACAATGATTATATCAGGAACCTTGGTGTCCTACTACAGTGTACAATGATTATATCAGGAACCTTGGTGTCCTACTACAGTGTACAATGATTATATGAGGAACCTTGATGTCCTACCACAGTGTACAATGGTTATATCAGGAACGTTGATGTTCTACCACAGAGTATGATGATTATATGAGGAACCTTGGTGTCCTACCACAGTGTATGATGATTATAACAGGAACTTTGGTGTCCTACCACAGTGTACATTGGTTATATCAGGAACCTTGGTGTCCTACCACAGTGTACAATGATTATATCAGGAACCTTGGTGTCCCACCAGTGTATGATTATATCAGGAACCTTGGTGTCCCGCCACAGTGTAGGATGATTATATAAGGAACCTTGGTGGCCTACCACAGTGTACAATGATTAAATCAGGAACCTTAGTGTTTGACCACAGTATATGATGACTATATCAGGAACCTTGGTGTCTTACCACAGTATATGATGACTATATCAGGAACCTTGGTGTCCTACCACAGTGTACTATGATTATATCAGGAACTTTGGTGTCCTACCACAGTGTACTATGATTATAGCAGGAACCTTAATGTCCTATCACAGTGTACAATGATTATATCAGGAACCTTGGTGTCTTAGCACAGTGTATGATTATTATATCAGGAACCATAGTGCAGAGACTGATGTGACTGGCTCAGTGTTCTTGGTACAACACTGTGGTATATGTCAGAGGTATATAGAATTATAATAATAATAACAGTGCGTGACTGTGGGTGGGGCAATAAAATGTAAGCTCATCAGGTGCAGAGACTAAGGTGACTGGCTCATTGTTCTCTATACAGCACTGCGGTATATGTCAGAGCTATATAAATGTAGAATAATAATAGTGTGTGACTGGTATGGAACATTAGAGTATATTGTTTATTGGCTGAACTAGATGGCCTTGTGTCGCTTTTCAACCAGACTAACTATGTAAGTTGCTCTGGTGCAGAGACTATATAAACGTTTAATAATAATAGTGTGTGACTTTGTGGACATTTAAGTGAAAGCTCCATTGGTGCAAAGTCATACACTATTATTTTTATAAACATACACTATTGTTATATTTATATAGCTCTGACATATACCACAGTGCTGTACAGAGAACACTGAGCCGCTCACATCAGTCTCTAGACCAGAGAGGTCATGTAATCTGCAGCTCTCTCTCTCCAGACACTAGGGGGGCCGGGTGAGTTCCCTGGCCCCAGTAAGGATGGGAGATTCTGGGGATGATCCAAGCGATGGTCCCCCTAAGGGATCCAACTTGAATTCTCAAGCTTCATCTTCACCTGAAGACCTCGGCTATGGCCCTAAAAAAGGAAAATCTACCCCAATGTCAAAGAGCGGGTTGCTGATCATTTAAAGAGAATTAAAAAAGGAGGAGGAAAAGCTGGTAAGCCTGAAAGTTGATTACAGGATAAAGAAGGCCGCGTATGATAAAGCATGGAGCAAGAAGAGACAGAGTCTGAAACTGGAAGTTAAAGTTTTGGAGGAAGCCATAAAGCTCCAGCAGAATCTGGTCAAAGCATTGAAGGAAAAAAGCAGAGCATTCAAGGAGAAGTTCCAGAATGCGGAAACGTTCTAGAAAACAAGGGGTGACTCCAGTCGTGCAAAGGAATCGGCGGTGGCAGTACGGGTGGAGAATGAGGAGGGGGTCCTAGATGTTGCCCCTGATATACCATTCACCTCAGGATCTGTTTGACCGGAGGAAGTGGTGGCCTCTGCTTCCCTCCCTCCCTAGCAAGCTGGAGGAACAGCATAGGAGGTAGAAGAAAATGGCGGAGGGCTGCTAAGCTTTAATAATGAAATGGAGTCTCCCTTAAGTGGAAGAACCTTTCAGTTTTTAGCGGATTCTGCTGAAGAAAATGATGGCGAGGACTTGGATACCTCTACAGGTATACCTGGACCTGTAAAGGTAAATGTGACTGAAAATCCATGCTTTGTTAAAACGGACAGTATGGACACCAGCATGGAGAGCAGTGTGCAGAGCAGAGTTTTGGAGGTAAAACCTCCTGTGTCTGCACAGAGCTCTGCAGGGAAGATGACTGCTTGTGCCTACAAGACTGGACTCTGATACTAAGATGTCTGTGTCTCTGTATGAATCCTGTGCCTCTGGACAATGATAGTAAGTAGCATGTGTCTTTGAACTCTGCTGGGGGGAAGGTGGGATCTGCCATTGTTTCTGAACAATCCCTGGCGGTAGCTGCAGGAACAGTAGAAAATGGCAGGAAGGGAATTGGCAGCTGCATTGTGAAAGGTGTTACTGAAATCCCAGGTATAGTGACAAGGAGTGGAAGGCCTAAAGCCGCGTACACACGAGCGGAATGTCCGACAGAAAAAGTCAGACGGAAGCTTTTCATCGTCTATTCCGATCATGTGTAGGCCTCATCCGACTTTTTTTTTTCGAAAATTCTGACGGACCTAGAAATGGAACATGTTCTAAATATTTCCGACGGAACCAATTCCTATCGGGAAACCCGCTCGTCTGTATGCTGTTATAACAGACCAAAAACGACGCATGCTCTGAAGCAAGTACGAGACGGAAGCTATTGGCTACTGGCGATTGAACTTCCTTTTTCTAGTCCCGTTGTAAGTGTACATAACCGCGTTCTGGACGGTCGGACTTTGGGTTGACCGCGTGTAGGCAAGACTGCTTGAATGGAATTCCGTCGGAGTTCTGTCGGAGAAACCTTCAAAGTTTATTCCAACGGCAAAACCGGTCGTGTGTACACGGCATAAGAGGAGTATGTTGGGGGAGGAGGAGGTGAAGACAACAGCATCTGGTGTGAGGGGGTCTGCTGGGAGCAGTAGTGCCATAGATGTGAAAATTAACGTGAAGTATAAAGCTGCTTGTAGTGCTGGAAAGGGGAATGTACAGTGGGGAGAACAAGTATTTGATGCACTGCCAAGTTTGCAGGTTTTCCTTCTTACAAAGCATGTACTCTTCAACTGTGAGAGAACGGAATCTAAAACAAAAATCCAGAAAATCACATTGTATGATTTTTAAAAAATTAATTAGCATTTTATTGCATGACATAAGTATTTGATCACCTACCAACCAGTAAGAATTCCGGCTCTCACAGACCTGTTATTTTTTCTTTAAGAAGCCCTCCTGTTCTCCACTCATTACCTGTATTAACTGCACCTGTTTGAACTCGTTACCTGTATAAAAGTCACCTGTCCACACACTCATTCAAACAGACTCCAACCTCTCCACAATGGCCAAGACCAGAGAGCTGTGTAAGGACATCAGGGATAAAATTGTAGACCTGCACAAGGCTGGGATGGGCTATAGGACAATAGCTCATCCCAGCCTTGAGCAGGTCTACAATTTTATCCCTGATGTCCTGTATAGGACAATAGACAAGCAGCTTGGTGAGAAGGCAACAACTGTTGGCGCAATTATTAGAACGGAATAGAAGAAGTTCAAGATGATGGTCAATCTCCCTCGGTCTGGGGCTCCATGCAAGATCTCACCTCGTGGGGCATCAATGATCATGAGGAAGGTGAGGGATCAGCCCAGAACTACGCTGCAGGACCTGGTCAATGACCCGAAGATAGTTGGGACCACAATCTCGAACATCGCAGGTGCCCCCAGCAGTTCTTTCTTACATCACAGGTGCCCCCAGCAGTCCTTCCTTACATCACAGGTGCCCCCAGCAGTCCTTCCTTACATCACAGGTGCCCCCAGCAGTCCCTCCTTACATTACAGGTGTCCCCAGTAGATCCTCCTTACATCACAGGTGCCCCCAGTAGAACCTCCTTACATCACAGGTGCCCCAGTTCCTCCTTACATCACAGGTGCCCCAGTTCCTCCTTACATCACAGGTGCCCCAGTTCCTCCTTACATCACAGGTGTTCCAGTCCCTCCCTACATCACAGGTGCCCCCAGTAGAACCTCCTTACATCACAGGTGCTCCAGTTCCTCCTTACATCACAGGTGCCCCAGTTCCTCCTTACATCACAGGTGTTCCAGTCCCTCCCTACATCACAGGTGCCCCCAGTAGAACCACCTTACATCACAGGTGCCCCAGTTCCTCCTTACATCACAGGTGCCCCAGTTCCTCCTTACATCACAGGTGTTCCAGTCCCTCCCTACATCACAGGTGCCCCCAGTAGAACCTCCTTACATCACAGGTGCTCCAGTCCCTCCTTACATCACAGGTGTTTCAGTCCCTCCTTACATCACAGGTGTTTCAGTCCCTCCTTACATCACAGGTGCCCCAGTCCCTCCTTACATCACAGGTGTTCCAGTCCCTCCTTACATCACAGGTGTTCCAGTCCCTCCTTACATCACAGGTGTTCCAGTCCCTCCCTACATCACAGGTGTTCCAGTCCCTCCTTATATCACAGGTGTTCCAGTCCCTCCTTACATCACAGGTGTTCCAGTCCCTCCCTACATCACAGGTGCCCCCAGTAGATCCTCCTTACATCACAGGTGCCCCCAGTAGATCCTCCTTACATCACAGGTGCCCCAGTCCCCCCTTACATCACAGGTGCCCCCACCAGTCCCTTCTTACATCACAGGTGCCCCCACCAGTCCTTCCTTATATCACAGGTGCCCCCAGCAGTCCTTCCTTATATCACAGGTGCCCCCAGCAGTCCCTCCTTAAATCACAGGTGCCCTAATCCCTCCTGCATGCATGATTTGATCTCCGCCACCTTTAAGAAGACCCATTCACCGTTGTGGAGGCCGAGCTTGGCAGGTCTCTTTTCCGTGTGTTCCATGGGGGGGGGGGGGGCAGGACCTGCGCCTGATCAACATCTACGGGCCCCAGAAGAAGTGGGACAGGAAATGCCTCTTCATGAAGATCAATCCTTTTGTTTTTACAGCCCAGCAAGTTGTCTTCGGTGGTGATTTTAACACTGTCACTAGGACTAGTGACAGGAAAGGTACCAGAGCCAGGCTGGACTGTGATAGCTTTTTTATAAACAAAATAGCTAAAGAGGCAGGTCTATTTGATGTGCACATTCATTGCTGCCCAGACGACATGGGATTTAATTTTCAGCACGGTAGTAGTCAGAGTAGAATAGAATAGAATAGAGTAGAATAGACTCTTACCAGAATTGCAAACAAGGTGGAGCAGTTAAGTCGGGTGTAGGCCTGGTTGACAGTACGGGTTCCTTGACAAAGTCCAAGTCGGGGATCCTGGAAACCGCCAGGTCAAATTATGCTGACCTCCTGGCAGGGGCGGATCCAGAGCCTAGTGTCGGGAGGGGCACTGCCAAAAAATTTTGTGGGCAATTTGTCGGGGCAATGGCTGGTGTTGGTGCTTCAATCATCACAGCACCATGGTTGATATGGTGTCAGGATGATTGAAGCGCATTATTTATATTATTACATTGTCACTTGCCATGTCACTTGCCACTTCCCCTGCCACCAGATGAGATTTGTCACTTGCCAATGTCACCTGCCATAAGATGCGGATTGTCACTTGCCAATGTCACCTGCCATAAGATGCGGATTGTCACTTGCCAGTGGCTGTGTCCCAGAGTCAGGGCGGGCAGTGAGAGATAATGTAATCTCTCTGCTGCCCACGCCTGCACTGCCCACGCCTGCACAGTGATGACGGTGTTCTGTCAGAAGCTGAGCTGTGGTGATAGCGATGCAGGGTGAGAGATGATGTCAGAAAGCCGCTACTCATCAGAATATGCAACCAAAGTGATGTTGCATTTGGTACACCCCACTTGTCAGCAGTAAGCCTAGAGTTAGAAGTCGGCAAGCGGACATCTTTATACACCCGCCAGAGTCTTGCTTTTCACAGTTATTTTTAAAAGTAAACTCAACTTATTCAGTGAAATATAAGTTGAGTTTACTGTTAAAAATAACTGTGAAAAGCAAGACTCTGGTGGGTGTATAAAGATGTCCGCTTGCTGATTTATAACACTAGGCTTACTGTGGACAAATGCGGGAGTACCAAGATGGCCGCGACGCAATGTCCCTTCAGTCACATATTCAGAAGCTTCCTGAAAACACCTGCCTGCTCGACTCGCTCAGTCACACGCCAGCCCGCCGGCATTATTGCTCACTCACCAGCCTGCCCATCCACTCGCTCACCCGCCAGCATGCTCAGTCACCCGCTCATTATTTTCTCGGGGGGAGCAATTTCCCCGTTGCCCCCCCCCCGGATTCGCCCCTGCCTCCTGGACAGGAGGGACCTTGATCGGGTGGGCATGTCAAGTTTTCTGGATTCCATTCCAGGACTGAGAAATGACAGTTTTTCTGGATGGGAGAAGAAGGCGATGGCTTTGAGCTTCTGGACACCTTCCCAGAGCCACGGCAGGAAATTAAAGTTTTAGGCATCAAATTTGGTCCCAGGGATTACGGCCTTGCAAATTGGGTAAGCAGGCTACAAGATGCCGATGCCAAGGTTGCCAGCTGGAGGAACTGGAAACTATCTTACAGGGAAAGGACTGACCTGATTAAAACTTACCTGATCCCGGTATTTCTGTATGTCAGCTTTGTCTTTGTTTTGCCAGTGTCTCTCTATGCGAAGATCTACAGCTGTTTCTTCCAGCTGCTATAGGGAAACAAACTCAACCTCATTAAGAGATCTTGCCTAGTTATGGTCAACCCGGTGGTATTATTTTCTCTGATGTTTTTGAAACATCGTTTTGGTAACATGTTGGCAGAGGAACCGCCTGGGTGGATTGGTATTTTTTAGTCCTAGATTAGGCCTTTTCTGCGAACCTGGGAGAATGGTGGGCCAGGAAAAAGTCTGAGGGTCTGACATGGTAAGCTCCTGGCTTACATTGCCCAATGCCTGAAAATGCTTCGGTAGTGGTGAGTGAAAGCGGAGGAAATTAAGTCTCTTTCTAGGAAGGCCCTGGAGAGGAGGGTTTTTGAATCTGCCTTTTAGCGGGCCACTGGCCTTGAGGGATTGCCCGGGCCTGGTTATTGAGGGAGGGTCTGTGTTTGATTAATCTGGAGAGAATCCCTTTAAAGTTTTAGGATTTGGCCTGGCTCTCGTTCCATGGCAGATTATATAGGCAGGTGGGTGGGGCTGTGGGTATCCCTTTTCTTTCCCCTTAGAGTTACGCAGAGTGGTCATACAGGGCATTTGAAACTCACCAGGATTTTGATTTTGAGACACTATTCTAGTTAGCTTAGTAGTCTGTTACTTTACGTGGAATTCACAGTGTTAGGTTTCCACTCGGGAAAAAAGCCCTGGGTGAGGTTGGGAAGATTTGAGGTCTTGAGAAGGACAGGTGGTGGTGGCCAGGGGCCCAGACAAAGGCGTGGAGGAATATCAGGTCCCTGTAACTGCCATCTGTCAGTCTCTGGGTGTGCGGCTTTTCTTTCTGTCCTTTCACGTCCCCCTAGATTTCAGATTTTTGAAAAAAGGGTGCATGCATGGGTTAAATGTTTAATTGTCTCTTATGCCGCGTACACACGGTCGGACTTTTCGACTGGACTTGTCCAACGGACCAAATCCGGCGGACAATCCGATCGTGTGTGGGCTTCACGGGACCTTCAGCGGACTTTTCCAGTTGCAAATCTGACGGACTTTAGATTTGGAACATGCTTCAAATCTTTACGTCGTAACTCTACCGGACCCAGAAATCAGCTCGTCTGAGATAAATGGGACAAACGAACTGACGCGTTTCACACTTAACAGTGCTTAGTCATAGGACTAAGCACAGTTAAGTGTGAAACGCGTCAACACGTTTGTCCCATTTTTTGCTGTGGCTTGTATCTGTTGGACTTTTTACAAATAAAGGCTATATTTCGTAGTGCGGCTGTCCAGAACTTCCTTTTTGCCTCATGGAGCCTACACACGGTCGGAATTTCCGACAACAAGCTCACGTCGAACATTTATTGTCGGAAATTCCGACCGTGTGTACGCGGCATAATACGGGCACTAAATTCCCACACTAATATTTTAATACATTTATATCTCAGTATTCGCACCAGGGAAGCTTACACTCTAATGTCTATGCCTTGTATCCCTGAGAAAGGAAGAAATGATCCATCGGTGATCTTGGTGGTGGATTCGTTCATTCTATGTCATCCTGATCTGTAGTATTCAAGTCTTCAACATTGGTTTGCCTCCAACACAATTATATAACATATGACACAAATCAAATAATGGGGAGGAAAATTTGAGTCCAGCCGGACACAATAATTCCGAAAATACCAGAAATTCATGAAGTATCAATATTTACCCACAAGAAGAACTCTCTGGGGTCGCTGTTCGTTTTTTTTTTTTTTTTCAGTCTTGTTAATAAAAAACATATAACAATCACCGGAATGTCAATTACAGAACTGAATTCTATGGGGAATGTGGCTACTCTGTAATTGCACGGAAAATTATCTCACTGTAATTCTTTAAATCCTTTTGAGAAAAAAAAACCCTTTCTGTGGAAAATCAGTATAATTTTGATGTCAAGACTCGGGCTTCTCACTGCCAAGACCATGTGTAAGATTGCTAAAGAATGGCTGTAATCGTCACAAACTGACAGCGACTACTTGGCAAGCTGGTTCTCTTTTTTTTTTTTTACTTTTAATGACAATTTTAGAACATTTTTGTAATGGCTGGTTTACATTATAAATAAAATGTGGGCCTCTCACCGGAGAATGCCACACGCAGAGCTTTGGTCATGTTCCAAAGAGATCTACCACCATGTCACACATACTGTATACCTGTCAGGGAATTCCCGTGAGATGCCTGGCTCATAGAAATGCGCATGCTTTCGGAAAAATCTCCGCATAATGGTAACCAGGCGCGCGCATGCGGGCAGGAATGCGCACGGGAATGCGCGGATGGGCGTGCGCACAGTGCATGTTGGCACCAGCAGGGCTATTTAACCATTTGCCAACCAGCCGCCACAGTTATACTGCGGCAGGGCGGCTCTATTGCGTGAATCGCCGTACCGGTACGGCGATTCATGTAAAAGATACGGTGGGCACGTGCACGGCGCCAGAGGCACCGGAGCCGAGATGTCCGCTGAGCCACGAGCGATCGCTCCACAGAGAGGCAGAGCGGGGATCTGCCAGTGTGAACAAACAGATCCCCGTTCTGACAGGCACACCTCCCAACTTTTTGAGATGGGAATGAGGGACACCTATCAGCAAAAGTATGCAGGGATAGGACACACCCCCTTGCCACGCCCCCTTAAAGGAGAATTGTGCAAAAAAACAAGATTGGTTAAACCCACAAGGGCTTTTTTTTACCACTACTATTCCTTTATATTGGCTTTTGGAATTTACAAATGCAGCAATTTAGAAATCAGATGAAAGGTTTAGCGACGGAAAACACTCTTTGAAGGATAAAAAGTGCATTTTATATACATCTATATAGATCAGACCAAAATGAGGGACAAATGAGGAGGAATGAGGGACAGAGGGACATTGTTCCAAATCAAATGGACAGGGGAGTACAGTGTGATCCTGATCACTAGGAACAGACGAACAGCGATCTCTCTGTACTCCCAGTCAGTCCCCTCCCCCCACAGTTCGAAACACCTCCCAGCCAGGGCCGTTTATACGGCAGGGCAAAAGGGGCAGCTGCCCTGGGCCCTGTCATTGTTGTGGGGCCCAAAGCAGCTGCCTCATACTTGCCAACTATCCCAGTTTAAATTCCCTCGTCCCTTGAGGTTTTAGTCCCGTGCTGTGTCCCAATATCTCAGTGTGAAGTGCTGCTACTAATGCTGCCCAGCTCTGCCCTATTGTTGTGTACAGATGACTCACCTGCAGACCCTGTGTTTACATGTAAATTACCGGCATTCATATGTAAATAGCGGCAGCATTCATATGTAAATGGTGGTGGCCGGCAGCATTCATATGTATACCATGCCCCCCCTGAGGTCATATCCACAGTAATATCTAGCAACCAATCAACAAGCAGAAATCATGTGCTCTAACCTCTAGCAACTAATCAGTGAGAAACTGATTTTGAGTCTAGCTGCTATTTATTGTATGTTTCAGAGCAGGTGGAGAGAAAAACTGGACCCTGGGCAAAACTTTTCTTGGCCCCCTCCCCCATACAATCAATATTAAAGACGGCCCTGCTCCCAGGGAACACTTAATCCCTCGATCGCCCCCTAGTGTTAACCCCCTGCCCTGCCAGTGTCATTTATACAGTCTTGTTTTTTTGGGACCAGTGTCTCATTTATACAGCGATCAGTGCTATAGAAATGCACTGATTACTGTATAAATGACGATGGTCCCAAAAAAGTGTGAAAAGTGTCCAATTTGTCCACTACGAGATCGCAGTCCCACTAAAAGTCACTGATCACCACCATTACTAGTAAAAAAAAATAATAATAAAAATGCCATAAATCTATCCCAATTTTTGTAGACGCTACAAAATAGGGGATAGACGCCACTTCAGCCCTGGAAGGATTTACCCCCTTCCTGACCAGAGCACTTTTTGCGATTCGGCACTGCGTCACTTTAACTGACAATTGCGCGGTTGTGCGAGGTTGTACCCAAACAAAAATGACGTCCTTTTTTTCCCACAAACTGAGCTTTCTTTTGGTGATATTTGATCACTTCTGCGTTTTTTATTTTTTGCGCTCTAAACAAAAAGAGGCCGACAATTTTGAAAAAAAAAACAAAAAAACAATATTTTTTACTTTTTGCTATAAAACATACCCCCCCCCAAAAAATATAAAAAATAATAATTTATTTGTAAATTTAGGGCAATATGTATTCTTCTACATATTTTTGGTAAAAAAAAAAAAAAATCGCAATAAGTGAATATTGATTGGTTTGCGCAAAAGTTATCGCGTCTACAAAAATAGGGGATAGATTTATAAACTTTTGTTTATTTTTTTATTGTCTTTACCGGTAATGGCGGCAATCTGCGATTCTTAGCGGAACTGCAAATCTGACCCCAAGTGATCCTTTTTGGGAACCAGTGACATTATTACAGTGATCAATGCTAAAAAAAAAAAAAAATGCACTGATCAATGTATAAATGACACTGGCAGGGAAGGGGTTAACACTAGGGGGCGATCAAAAGGGTTAACTGTGTTCCCTGGGCGTGTTCTAACTGTGTGGGGGATGGGCTCACCGGGGGCAACACAGAAATCGCTGTTCCTGATCTCTGGGAACAGCAGATCTCAGTGTTGTCTCCTGTCAGAACGGGGATCCGCCTTGTTTACATAAGCAGATCCCCGTTCTGCCTCTCTGTGGAGTGATCGCGCGTGGCCCGCGGCCATCGAGCCCACAGTATCTATTGCATGAAACGACGAACAGGTACGTTATTTCGCGTAACAGAGCTGCCCTGCCTCAGTATATATCTGCGGCGGGCAGTCTTTAAGAGGTTAAGGATGCTCCTGTCTCTGCTCCAGTGCTTGCTGGTCCTTCAGCTGATCCTTGTTTCCCAACCTGTTTGGATGCCTCCCTCTGTGATGTCTGCTGTTGCAGTCCCTGCTGCAAGTCTGCTGAGAGCTCTGACCAGCCACATGCCCCGAGCCAAGTGGAGTGCTTCTTTAACCTCAGCTGGACTACTGAGCATGGCCTCCGTTCCTGACCTGATGGTTCTCCCGTTCCCTTGGAACTGCATCTCCTGCTGCACGTTCCGCTATCAACATCTGCAGGCGCTTGTGTTCCTCCTGTGCCTCGGCACCCTCAGTTTCACTTTCAGTGGGGCCAGGGCTGGAGATGCCAGAGAGGCCAACCTTGACATTTCAGTCTCCTCTCAGGTACGCGACAATACCTTCAATCGTATCATGTACACACCAATGACCATGCACACACAGACCTACCGTGTTTCCCCGAAAATAAGACCTAGCGGTATTTTCCAGCAGGGCTGCAATATAAGCCCTACCCTGAAAATAAGACCTAGCGGTATTTTCCAGCAGGGCTGCAATATAAGCCCTACCCCGAAAGTAAGCTCTAGTTTAAAATGCTTGTAAAATCCTATAATCCACTCTATTACAGTAGAATATAATGTACAATGTGTGTGTTTCTCTAATATAATTGTGGGGAAGAGAGCTCCGGCGGGTCACAGAAGCGCAGAGCGGGGCTATAATGAAGGTATTTGGAACAATTATATTACAGAAACACACACATTGTACATGATATACTGCTGTAATAGAGTGGATGAAAGGATTTTACAAGCATTTTAACTCAGTTCACAAGGGGGATGCCTGTCAGGCAGGGAGAGAGAGGGGGGGGGAGAAGACAGAACATTACATGGTAAGACCTACCCCGAAAATAAGCCCTACTGTGTCTTTTGTTGCCAAAATTAATATAAGACCCGGGCTTATTTTCAGGAAAACACAGTAGGACAATATCACATATAGACCTATTACCATGTCATAGACAAACCTAGGACCATCTCACACATATACCTAGGACCATATCAACCACAGATCTAAGACCATGTCACATACGGTCCTATGACAATGTTACACACAGACCTAAAGCCCCAACAACCCATATCACATACAGACCTATGACTGTACACATAGATCTATGACCATGACACAAACAGACCAACAACCATATCCAACACCTAGAGTATCTCTCAAAAGTGAGTACACCCCTCACATTTTTGTAAATAATTTATTCTATCTTTTCATGTGACAACACTGAAGAAATGACACTTGTCTACAATGTAAAGTAGTGAGTGTACAGCTTGTATAACAGTGTAAATTTGTTGTCCCCTCAAAATAACTCAACACACAGCCATTAATGTCTAAACCGCTGGCAACAAAAGTGAGTACACCCCTAAGTGAAAATGTCCAAATTGGGCCCAATTTGCCATTTTCCCTCCCCGGTGTCATGTGACTCGTTAGTGTTACAAGGTCTCAGGTGTGAATGGGGAGCAGGTGTGTTAAATTTGGTGTTATCGCTCTCACTCTCTCATACTGATCACTGGAAGTTCAACATGGCACCTCATGGCAAAGAACTCTCTGAGGATCTGAAAAAAAGAATTGTTGCTCTACATAAAGATGGCCTAGGCTATAAGAAGATTGCCAAGACCCTGAAGCTGAGCTGCAGCACGGTGGCCAAGACCATACAGCGGTATAACAGGGCAGGTTCCACTCAGAACAGGCCTCGCCATGGTCCACCAAAGAAGTTGAGGTCACGTGCTCAGCGTCATATCCAGAGGTTGTCTTTGGGAAATAGACGTATGAGTGCTGCCAGCATTGCTGCAGAGGTTGAAGGGGTGGAAGGTCAGCCTGTCAGTGCTCAGACCATACGCTGCACACTGCATCAAATTGGTCTGCATGGCTGATGCCCCAGAAGGAAGACTCTTCTAAAGATGATGTACAAGAAAGTCCGCAAACAGTTTGCTGAAGACAAGCAGACTAAGGACATGGATTACTGGAACCATGTCCTGTGGTCTGATGAGACCAAGATAAACTTATTTGGTTCAGATGGTGACAAGCGTGTGTGGGGACAACCAGGTGAGGAGTACAAAGACAAGTGTGTCTTGCCTACAGTCAAGCATGGTGGTGGGAGTGTCATGGTCTGGGGCTGCATGAGTGCTGCCGGCACTGGGGAGCTACAGATCATTGAGGGAACCATGAATGCCAACATGTACTGTGACATACTGAAGCAGAGCATGATCCCCTCCCTTCAGAGACTGGGCCGCAGGGCAGTATTCCAACATGATAACGACCCCAAACACACCCCCAAGACGACCACTGCCTTGCTAAAGAAGCTGAGGGTAAAGGTGAGGGACTGGCCAAGCATGTCTCCAGACCTAAACCCTATTGAGCATCTGTGGGGCATCCTCAAATGGAGCTGGAGGAGGGTTAGAGACATTGCGCTTCTCCACCTTCTGTGATGTCATCATGAAGGAGTGGAAGAGGACTCCGGTGGCAACCTGTGAAGCTCTGGTGAACTCCATGCCCAAGAGGGTTAAGGAAGTGCTGGAAAATAATGGTGGTCCCACAAAATATTGACACTTTGGGCCTAGTTTGGACATTTTCACTTAGGGGTGTACTTACTTTTGTGGCCAGCGGTTTAGACATTAATGGCTGTGTGTTGAGTTATTTTGAGGGGACAGCAAATTTACACTGTTATACAAGCTGTACACTCACTACTTTACATTGTAGCAAAGTGTCATTTCTTCAGTGTTGTCACATGAAAAGATAGAATAAATTAATTGCAAAAATGTGAGGGGTGTACTTACTTTTGTGAGATACTGTATATCAGGGGTAGGCAACCCCCGGCACTGATGCCACAAGCGGCACACAAAGCCTCTTTTACAGGCACTCTATCCCATCCCCCCTCCATCAGCAGAGCAGCGCAGGGAAGTGTCGGTGAGACACTAATGTATTCCAATCTCACAATTCCCCACATCGCACCTACACTAAGGGGGAGGCACTGAGCCCCTCACATTGTAGAAGATGGGAAGTTTGGTTCTCTAACTTTGCTGTAGCTGCGATCGTCAGCTTTTGTGATGGGGAAGAGATTGGGTGCAGTTCTGCTGGGGGGGGGGGGGGGGGGCGGTCCCTGTTTCCAGGAGGAGGAGGGCTGTCATTGGCCACTGCTAAAGCCAATCACAGTCCTGCTAGCTCCCCCCCCATCTGGAGGAAGATGACTCGCTTGGTTGTCACTACCAATCTCAGAAAGAAGGGATTTCACTGTAATTGAGAAAACCCCAATCAGGTGACAGTTTGTGGAATTATTGTTGAGCTTCTGGGAACTTTGTTGAAACTATTCCTGAACCTTTCCGTCATGTAGGCTGGATTCACACCTATGGCATTTTTTGTGCTTTTTGCCGATTTGCGCTACAGAACGTGTTCCATAGGAAGCCATGTTAAATGGACTGTAGTGCAAATCTGCAAAATGCAAAAAGCACTAAAAATACATAGGTGTGAATCCAACCTTACTACTGAACCCCTCTGCACTCTGTGTCCCTTTAAGCCACAGCCAGTATTCAGCTCAATGAAAATCACACCCAACTTTTCCTGTGGCGCAAAGCACCGCACTTTTTCTCCCCTGCGGGGGGCCCAACTTATGATCCTGCACACAGGCCCACTGCTTTCAGAAAATGCCCCTGACCTGAGCTCATCATTGCGCATCCATTCCAGATGCTTGTATGTGACATCCCATACATCACATACATCCCATAAATCATATACTTCCCATACATCACATACATCCCATACATTCCATACATCACATACATCACATACGTCCCATACATCACATACGTCCCATACATCACATAGATCCTATACATCACATACGTCCCATACATCCCATACATCACATACGTCCCATACATCCCATACATCACATACATCACATACATCACATACGTCCCATACATCACATACGTCCCATACATCACAAAGATCCTATACATCACATAGATCCTATACATCACATACGTCCCATACATCACATACGTCCCATACATCACATATGTCCCATGCGTCCCGTACATCCCATACATCACATACATCCCATACGTCCCATACATCACATAAGTCACATACATCCCATACTGTACATCACATACGTCACATACGTCCCATACATCACATACATCCCATACGTCACATATGTCACATACGTCCCATGCATCCCATACATCACATACGTCCCATACATCACATACATCACATACATCCCATACACCGCATACATCCCATACATCCCATACATCACATACATCCCATACGTCCCATACGTCACATACGTCACATACGTCCCATACATCACATACGTCCCATACATCACATACATCACATACGTCCCATACATCACATACGTCCCATACATCACATATGTCCCATACGTCCCATACATCCCATACATCACATACGTCCCATACATCCCGTACATCCCATACATCACATACATCCCATACGTCCCATACATCACATAAGTCACATACATCCCATACTGTACATCACATACGTCACATACGTCCCATACGTCACATATGTCACATACGTCCCATGCATCACATACGTCCCATACATCACATACATCCCATACATCCCATACACCGCATACATCGCATACATCCCATACATCACATACATCCCATACGTCCCATACATCACATACGTCACATACGTCCCATACATCACATACGTCCCATACATCACATACATCACATACGTCCCATACGTCCCATACATCACATACGTCCCATACATCACATATGTCCCATACGTCCCATACATCACATACATCCCATACATCACATACATCCCATACATCACACACATCCCATACATCACATACGTCCTATACGTCCCATACATCCCATACATCACATACATCCCATAGATCCCATACATCCCATACACCCCATACAAGTGGACTGGATGTGAGAAGTGGATCAGCAGGATGAGTGTGCCAGGGCAGGTAGATGTGTCTCATCTCTGCTTCCTTTCACCACTCTGCATATCATAGATGAGAAGAGGGTACAGTGGTCGAAGAGATGAGAAGGGAGTTCAGCAGTGGGACAGAAGAGCAGGGGGGTACAGTGTTGCGGCAGAGGAGAAGGGGGTTCAGTGGTGGGACAGAAAAGCAAGGGGGGGGGGTAGAGCAGTGGGGCAGAGGTGAAAGGAGGTGTATTGGTGGGACAGAGGAGCAGGGGGTTACAGTGGTGGGGTAGGAGAGCAGGGGGAACAGAGGTGGGACAGATGTGCAGGAGGTACATTGGTGCGGCAGATGAGAAAGCGGGTTACAGTGGTGGGGCAAATGAGCAGATGAGTTCAGTGTTAGGACAGATCAGAAGGTGATTCAGTAGTGAGACAGAAGAGAATGGGGATACGGTGGTGGAGCAGATGTGCAGGGAGGTACAGTGGTGGGACTGATGAGCAGAGGGGTACAGTGGTGGGACAGATGAGCAGGAGGGTACAGTGGTGGGACAGATGAGCAGGGGGGTAGAGTGGTGGGACAGATGAGCAGAGGGGTAGAGTGGTGGGACAGATGAGCAGAGGGGTACAGTGGTGGGACAGATGAGCAGGAGGGTACAGTGGTGGGACAGATGAGCAGGGGGGTAGAGTGGTGGGACAGATGAGCAGGGGGGTAGAGTGGTGGGACAGATGAGCAGAGGGGTACAGTGGTGGGACAGATGAGCAGGAGGGTACAGTGGTGGGACAGATGAGCAGGGGGGTAGAGTGGTGGGACAGATGAGCAGAGGGGTACAGTGGTGGGACAGATGAGCAGGGGGGTAGAGTGGTGGGACAGATGAGCAGGGGGGTAGAGTGGTGGGACAGATGAGCAGAGGGGTACAGTGGTGGGACAGATGAGCAGGGGGGTAGAGTGGTGGGACAGATGAGCAGGAGGTTACAGTGGTGGGACAGATGAGCAGGGGGGTACAGTGGTGGGGCAGATGAGCAGGAGGGTACAGTGGTGGGACAGATGAGCAGAGGGGTACAGTGGTGGGACAGATGAGCAGGAGGGTAGAGTGATGGGACAGATGAGCAGAGGGGTACAGTGGTGGGACAGATGAGCAGGAGGGTAGAGTGATGGGACAGATGAGCAGGGTGGACAGTGATCTGAGGTGTGGAGTTGCAGGAATTGGGGCTGATCTGAGGCGTGAGAGTGCAGGATGTAAATTTCTCACTACTACAGTAGTTTACAGCATTTACTTTATAAAAAATTGTTTTTGTGATTGAGGGTGAAGTTGAATTTTTTTTTTATAAAATCGGTACGCTCAATTTTTTTGAAAACATTTTTCGGCACACTGCGCTCAAAAGGTTGCCTACCCCTGCTGTATATCCATGACATACTGTACATGGGCTACAACCATATTACACACCTAGGACCATGTCAAATAGACTTATGGCCATGTCATGCAACACTCGGGATTCCCCCACCACTCAGAGATGTCATGCATGGTTTTTGGTTATTCTATCCTTCTAGTAAGTTAGTTCTTTTCCTCTTTCCCCATTGCTTTCTAAGAACATCGTCAAAGTCCCATCTAAGACAGTTGTCTAGAAAAAAAGTGAAAGCCTCAAAAGTCGACAAGCTAGAGGTGTTCGTTTACCAAACATTGATCATTTATCTCATTTCAGTTCTCAGAGAAAAATCTTCTCCTCTGGCACCCTGCTTATGAAGCGGAGAAGATTTGTTCTCAGAAGGAGAAGAGAGGAGAAGTTTTTCCTATGAGAACACCTGAGATCTGTGTAGAAGGGGGAGGGGCTGCCCGAGATCTCCTGAGATCTGTGATTACACAGCAGCTGAGTTTTTAAAAGTAAAACTTGATTTGATTGTAGCTGTATTAGTGCAATTGTGACAGAGAAAATTGAGTACTGTCTGTGATACTTTTTTTATTTGCACTAACATACAATTTTTCAGGACAAGCTTTCGGGGTATGTCCCCTTCAGTACTGCTTGGACCTTGAAGAAGGGGACACACCCCGAAAGCTTGTCCTGAAAAATTGTATGTTAGTGCAAATAAAAAAAGTATCACGGACAGTACTCAATTTTCTCTAAAAGTGAAACCAAAGTTAAAAGAGCGCATAATTACACAAAAATAATACGCACTTACGCTTTTTTTAACTCACATATTTTTTTACACACATTTTGGCACATTCTTTAAATAATGCCAAAATGAGCAATAAAAAAAGGGCCAAAACACACATTTAAATGCATATTGTCGGTTTTTAACATGCCATATTTTTTTTAACGCGCATCTGGCCGCGGGTTTTTTTAATTGTGCATTTTGGCCCTTTTTTTAAACACGCCTTTTGGCCCTTTAAAGCACATTTTGGCACAGGTTTACTTTAAACACTCATTTTGGTGTGGTTTGTAACGCACATTTTGCCGCTTCTTTTAGCGTGTAGTTTGACACTTTTTTTTAACGTTCATTTCGATTTGCTTTTTATGCGGATTTTGGCAAAGAGCACATTGTTAATGGCCCCCCAAAAGTGCCCAGCCAATTAATGTCACCCCAAGCATATCATGCATTTTGCATGTGGAATGCACACAAAAAAACGCAGGTAAAAAAAAATGAGCCAAAATACACGTTGAAAAAGCACCAAAATGCACATAAAAAAATGTGCTAAAATGTGTTTTAAAAAACAAGCCAAAACGTGTGTGATGAAAAAAGCAGCAAAAAGTGCATCAAAAACCATACCGAAATGTGGACAAAAAAGGTCCAAAAAGCCAAATTGAACATTTTTTGGACATGGAGCATTGGGGGTTTTTTTTTTAATGCGCATTTTGGCACGTTGGTAGTGTGTTTGTCAAATGACAAAATGTGTGGCAAATGTCTACTAATTAGCATTTGGTGTGCCATTAAGAATGAATGACACCCAAAAGCGCATTGCGTATTTTGACAGAATTTTACAGCAATTTGGAATCGTGCCAAGAATTGCGCCAATTCTGCATTGCTTAGATGTGAATGGGTCCTAAAATACATTATAACTATACTGTGTGTGTGTATATATATATACACACATGAACAGCTCTTCTCTGTTTGATAAACGAACTAAAGCCTCGTACACAGGATCGGATTTTCCGCAGACAAAACCTCTGACTGTCGTCTGAAGGCGCGTGCCTGGATTTTATTCTTGCATACAAACGGCAAGGAATTGTCGGCCAACAAACACGAACGTGGTGACGTACTACATGGTTTTTCAGCTCTTTAGCGCCACCCTTTGGGCTCCTTCTGATAATTTCGTGTTAGCAGAAGTTTGGTGAGTGTTGATTTGCGCTTTTCATTTTGTTCTTTTCAGTTCGTTTTTCTTAACGGCCGTTTGCCAACCAGCCATGTTGCGGAATCGGAGGAGATAACGTGTTATTTATTATTGGCCTTGGAGTTATTGCTTTGACCCAAGTCCAGTCCAGGAACAGGAGGAGGAGGATTTCTTGGACCAGAAATTGGTTGCTTTATTAATGGTGACCAATTAAGTCATATGCCTTTGCTGCGGGAGCTCCAGGAGAATAATCCAGATGATTTTCGGAATTATCTCAGGATGACAGACCCCTGCTTTCATCAACTCTTGGCATTGGTGACCCCCCTATATTAAGAAGCAGGACACATGCATGAGGCTTTTATTTTATTTTTTGGTTGAATAATAATGATTTGATTTGGTATATTTTCTATATTTTTGGATGCATAAAATGCACTTTTTGGTTAAGTTCTATTGGCAGATATCATGTCTAATTTTATTTGTTTTCTTTTTTTAATGCACAATAAAAAAAATTGTGTAGAGTAATACTTGGCTGTGTGTTTTACTTCAAATGACAGTTTAGGAGTCGGCAGTTACATTTTATAAAATACAATGTAAAATTAACAAGGGACACCAACATAGTTGTATCTTTGATTATAAAAACTCCGGGATAATGGTGTTGTAGTAACTTGCCCCAAAAAAAAAAAAAAAAAGCATAATAATAATATTCTTGATATCACTAAAAAAAAAAAGCCTTTGAAACTTTATTTGCAATAACTCCATCAGTATCACCAGCAAAGCAGCTTCATTATTATCCCAATAAAGAAGAAGAGAATTGTGCGCTGCATTTCCAGATTTCATACAGTAAATTGCCGCGTCACGAATGTTAATTCTCCATTACGAACGCGACTTTACAAGACCGACCGCTTCCGGCTCGCCCTTGCTTCCGAGCATCATGTACTTTGGACTTTTGTCTGACGGACTTGTGTACACACGCTCGGAAAATTCGTCCGCGGAAAATTCTAAAACCTGCCATCCAACATTTGTCCGCGGAAAGATCCGACAACGACAATTGTCCAATGGAGCGTACAAACGGTCGGATTTTCCGCCAACAGCCTGTCATCGAACGTTTCCCGTCAGGAAATCCGATCGTGTGTACGGGGGCTTAAGTGTCGTTGGCCAGCTCGTGCCTGGAAAATGCACTGGGGCTCCAGGGCGGCAGTGCCAAAAGTCAAGCGCTCAATCTGCCATCTCCGTGGCACGAGAGTCATGTTCCCTCTGGATGATCTCACCTCTTGCCCTCGTGGCGACTCTAAAATTTAGGAATCGCCGTCACCTTGGAACTTGATGACAATGGTCACCCTCGGCTATCCCCTGGACAAATAGAGAAGGCGATTTTCCGTTTCGGGGGGGGGGGACGGACAACAATAAAATCTTGGCGGAGGGTCTAACTCTTCATTACACTTAAAAACTGCCTTTGCATACCTTTTAACAATAATTGTATTGTAGTATTTCTCAAACTTGGCAACTCCACCAGCAAAGGCAAAGCACCATTCCCAGATCAGAGCTCTCAGGATTTGTCCCGGGGCTCCGGCGGCTCACTCTCCCCATAATAAATGACATTTTCTGCTGGCTAACACACCGCCTCTCACCATTAGACTTCGATAGCATTTACTTTGCTGGGCAGCAGTTCAAACAACATCCGGCATTACAGTAAGTTAGTGCGATATCTGTGACACTTGGAGATAAGAGTGGCACTGAACTCCATGTATCTGGGGAAGTGATCAGTAATTAAAGGGCATTTAGCTACATATATAATCATTCTACTATTGCATTCATCTGTTGTAGTATTTAAAGAGAAACTACACATAAAAAAAAGAAAAAATTCACTATATTACCAAAAGTATTGGGACACCTGCCTTTACACTCACATGAACTTTAATGGCATCCCAGTCTTATGCCCCATTCACACGATCGGACATTCCGACAACAAAATCCAAGGATTTTTTTCCGACAGATGTCGGCTCAAACTTGTCTTGCATACACACGGTCACACAAAGTTGTCGGAAAATCCGATCGTTCTGAACGCGGTGACGTAAAACACGTACGTCGGGACTATAAACGGGGCAGTAGCCAATAGCTTTCATCTCTTAATTTATTCTGAGCATGCGTGGCACTTTGTGCGTCGGATTTGTGTACACACGATCGGAATTTAACCGATCGGATTTTGTTGTCGGGAAAATTTTATAGGAAGCTCTCAAACTTTGTGTGTCGGAAATTCCGATGGAAAATGTGTGATGGAGCCCACACACGGTCGGAATTTCCGACAACAAGGTCCTATCACACATTTTCCGTCGGAAAATCCGACCGTGTGTACGGGGCATTAGTCCGTAGGGTTCAATATTGAGTCGGCCCACCCTTTGCAGCTAAAACAGCTTCAACTCTTCTGGGAAGGCCGTCCACAAGGTTTAGGAGTGTGTCTATGGGAATGTTTGACCATTCTTCCAGAAGAGCATTTGTGAGGTCAGGCACTGATGTTGAACGAGAAGGTCTGGCTCACAGTCTCTGCTCTAATTCAACCCAAAGGTGTTCTATTGGGTTGAGGTCAGGATTCTGTGCAGGCCAGTCAAGTTCCTCCACCCCAAACTCGCTCATCCATGTTTTTATGGACCTTGCTTTGTGTACTGGTGCGCAGTCATGTTGGAACAGGAAGGGGCCATCCCCAAACTGTTCCCACAAAGTTGGGAGCATGAAATTGTCCAAAATGTCTTGGTATGCTGACACCTTAAGGGTTACCTTCACTGGAACTTAGGGGCCAAGCCCTTAGAAAAACAACCCCACACCATAATCCCCCCTCCACCAAATGATTTGGACCAGTGCACAAAGCAAGGTCCATAAAGACATGGATGAGTGAGTTTGGGGTGGAGGAACTTGACTGGCCTACAAACTCGCTCATCCATGTCTTTATGGACCTTGCTTTGTGCACTGGTCCAAATCATTTGATGGAGGGGGGATTATGGTGTGGGGTTGTTTTTCAGGGGTTGGGATTGGCCCCTTAGTTCCAGTGAAAGGTACTCTTAAGGTGTCAGCATACCAAGACATTTTGGACAATTTCATGCTCCCAACTTTGTGGGAACAGTTTGGGGATGGCCCCTTCCTGATCCAACATGATTGTGCACAATGCAAGGTCCATAAAGACATGGATGAGCGAGTTTGGGGTGGAGAAACTTGACTGGCCTACACAGAGTCCTGACCTCAACCCGATAGAACACCTTTGGGATGAATTAGAGTGGAGACTGTGAGCCAGGCCTTCTCGACCACATCTGACCTCACAAATGCTCTTCTGGAAGAATGGTCAAACATTTTCATAGACACACTCCTAAACCTTGTGGACGGCCTTCCCAGAAGAGTTGAAGCTGTTCTAGCTGCAAAGGGTGGGCCAACTCAATATTGAACCCTACAGACTAAGACTGGGGTGCCATTAAAGTTCACGTGTAAAGGCAGGTGTCCTGATACTTTTGGTAACACAGTGTAGATCATGTACAGTACAATTACACTTCAGAATTAAATATTTATTTTTTTTTAAGTAGATTTATACTATAATGTTAAAGCTTAGGTACAGCAATTCTTCCTTACATTGCTGCTTGAACCAGTGTAATGCCGCATACATGCGATCGGACATTCCAACAACAAAATCCATGTTTTTTTTCCGACGGATGTTGGCTCAAACTTGTCTTCCATACACACGGTCACACAAATCTTGTCGGAAATTCCGAACGTTAAGAACGCGGTGACGGTACAACACGTACGACGAGCCGAGAAAAATGAAGTTCAATAGCCGGTGCGGCCCTTCTGCTTGATTCCGAGCATGCGTGGAACTTTGTGCGTCAGGAATTGTGTACACACGATCGGAATTTATGACAGTGGATTTTGTTGTCGGAAAATTTGAGATCCAGATCTCAAATTTAGTTTGTCGGAAATTCCGACGGAAAATGTCCGATGGAGCCTGCACACGGTCGGAATTTCCGTCAACAATCTCCCATCGAACATTTCCCCGTCGGAAAATCCGACCGCGTGTACGGGGCATAAGTATGTAGGTGCCAAACCTGTGGGAACCCCAGGGAAGCTGGTAATCACTGTACTACGCATTGCTATTACAGTTATTGCCGCTAGCCGCCCCGCCTCCTGCTGCTTAGTGAGCATTGAAGTTTGCTCGCTTTACACGGGCACTGTTCAGAGAACACTGTGCATTTTCTCACAGAATGCAAAATGTTCTCTGGACAAGGTGGAAAATTGATGTCACTGTCCCACCTCCCCACCTCATCCCATAAGCCTGGCGTTCATTGACTAAATGCAAAGAGTTCCCTGAATGGTGCCCGTATCAAGCGCAGGGGGGGGCCTCCTGTGTTCACAATGTATCAGGCCAGCTGCTCAACGAGGGAACCAGAATCTAGTGGAGATCACTATAGTAGCGGTGTCTACAGGGGCCCAACAGGTGTGTCAAGATGGACTAGTGTACAGTAACTACGTAAAAACTTCCATACCTAGAAAGTAAATCAAACTTTTTTTCTTTTAATTTACATTGGAATAGGGAGTTCTAAGAGGGATAAGACCCCTTTGAGTTTTTTCTTCTCCATTTTTGTCCCATTGGGGAAATTTTCCCTTCACTTCCTGTCTTGTGGAGACAACAGGATATGTCAACCTGTTCCTAGATAAAGTGAATGGGGAGATTTACTAAAACCGGAGCACTCAGAATCTGGTGCAAGCTGTCCGTGGTAGCCAATCATCTTCTAACTTCCGCTTGTTCAATTGAGCTTTGACAATAAAACCTGGAAGCTGATTGGTGTCTGTGTAGAGCTGCACCAGATTTTGCATTCTCCGGTTTTAGTAAATCAACTACATTGTCCTTTTTATACTTCAATGACTGGAAAAAACATCCCCTGTGCTGCAATTATCTGAAAAATATTGTGTTGAGTTCAACTTCTGTGCCTTATTGAAGAGTTAAGCATGCCAAGTCAGCAGATGAACATACTGTCCGGACCGATTGGGTTTAAGGAGGTATGTCAATCCATAAAATGGCATTCCAAACACAAGTGACCAACACTTTTCCGATTAATCCCCCGTTGCAGAGGATCAAGAAGTCCCCCCCTTTATCGAAGCTATAAGAACATGTATCAGGTAAAATAAATTGGTTTCCAAGACCCTCAACACATGGCACATCTAAAGGTCTAGCTACATTAGTGGTTGTAGCGCTAACCCTGAAGATGTCGCTGTAATTAACTGGTTCTTTGCCAAGATTAGTACAGAGGAAGCCAGGCACACAGCAACAGTTTATTGACTCTGGCTCAGTAATCAGTCTAGGGCAGTGATGATGAACCTCGGCACCCCAGATGTTTTGGAACTACATTTCCCATGATGCTCTGGCACTCTGCAGTGTAGTGGAGCATCATGGGAAATGTAGTTCTAAAACATCTGGGGTGCCAAGGTTCGCCATCACTGGTCTAGGGCAGTGGTCATCAACCCTGTCCTCAGGGCCCACAAACAGGCCAGGTTTTATGTATTACCTTGGGGAGATGCCGACTAGAATACTGCTATCACCTGCAATGTATTTCAGTTATCTTGCAAACCTGGCCTGTTAGTGGGCCCTGAGGACAGGGTTGATGACCACTGGTCTAGGGGATGTCATTTAGGATTTTTGTTGCTGAAGAACTTGGAAGGGGTTGGGGCGTAGGGTGGTATGCAAAATTTAACGAATATTTGCAAGAGGACACTCCACTTTGCTGCTCCACATCCCTGAACAGTCTCTATGTAGGAGCAAATAAAGATGGCAGAACTGAGTCCTCTTAAAAGGTATCTCAGAGCTTCCACTGGCACTTCCACCCAAAGGAGAACAGCACACAGTCACTAGGACCCTGAGCTCAGGTCAGTACTCACAATGTCACAGGATCATCAGATGCCTTCTTCTCTTCTATCCACTGGACACTGCTCAGTGAGGGAGAGGTTAATGAACAATGCCACAGGACAGACAAACCCCTTCCAACTTTCATCGGGGCACTTTTCAGTGAACTCTCCAGACCATGTCCTTGGGTGAAATTCTCTTAATTAGCTTCAGAAAAAGATTCTAGAAGTGAGCACCCCATCTATGCCACAGCTAGGACCTCAATGAACATGCAGCAAACTCCAGCAGTCTGCCCAGAGGGGCAGAGCTCCTTAGGCTGGGGATTCCTCCTGCAGGTCTAGACCCGGGCTGCTCCAGGCCTCAGACTATGTATGTGCTCTTCAGCCAACTACTGGGCACTCTCCCCCAGGGATTGGCTGAGGTCCCACAAATATTCAAACTGCTTATTTGACTTTCCAGCCCACTATTATTCTAGAATCCTCTAGAATACAAAGTGAAACAATCAAACCTGCAGTCTATGAAACACAGAACAGCCCAAAGCAATCAACAACTGATCCAGGTTATAGAGGAGCCAACTAAATTTGCCAAAAATCCCACCTGTCACGCTTACCCCAAACGCAGGTGATCATACACTATAGCTGGCTACTGTCTTCTTCATCTATAGCAGCCCCCTTTCCCATAAGGTAAGCAGGCCTACCGGTACACGGTTTCTCCCAGGACTTATACACAATGCTATAGTGTCTGGTCACCATGCCAAGGCATGCGCCAGGTACTTGCGGTTGGCAGACAGGCAGAGTGGTTCAATGACAGTCCAGGTAAAGGGCAGGCAGAGTTCAGAGAATAGTCTTTATCTGATCAGAGGTCATACACAGGGAAAACCAAACTAGCAGAGCAGGGCAGATAGATAGGAAGCTTGATCAGATATTACACTCTATCACAAGCATGAGACTGAAGGTTTGGCAGGCTTAAATCAGGTCTGGTCTCCACCCAGAGACTTACCACATTAATCACCTTGCAGGTGGACAGACAGACAAGGGAAAAAAAAGCTATAGCCAAAACCAGGATGCTGGAATGAGGCGTAGGAGAGCTAGACGCTCCTTAAACTAACTAGGAGGGTGCTACATTGTCCTCACACAGACTGCATTGTGAAGGCATCCCACAAGCATGTTATTTCAAGGATTTGTGTCATTTTGATGTTGACCTTTAAGCCATATCTCCCCACTGAATGGTATTGCACTGGTACATGTCCCCCATGGCAATGTCCAACTACCTATGCCCTTCTTTAAAAAAAAAAAAACTTGTAAATTGGTCTTGAAAAAGGCCAGAAAAATAAAAGATCCACCTCCTACAGACTTCAGTGGGGTCGGGGCTATGTTCAGATTTAGTGGATTTTATTCTTGGGTTTGCCGAACCTCTGGTGATCCAAACTTTGCCCAGTTCTCTCATCCCTATTCAGCTTTGATCGTTTCCACTTCTTTCGTCGCTTGGTCAGAACCCCTAGTGTACACAGCCGTCCCTCAATCACTATCTGTATTGAATTAAGTCGCGGTTGAGAAAAACCACCATTTCCGAATCAAGCCGCAGAGCCTCACTGTACCAGGCTGATTGTATCGTCCACAGGGGTGGCTCAGGTAATTGGCCACAAGAGACAGAGTCATTTGAAAAACGGCTGCTAAAGGCTTAAAAAAACATTTCCCTCTACTGAATGTTATCACAATGGTAAAGAGAGATTAAGGTGATATTAACTTCTTGCCGCCCATGCAAGCTTTAATGCCCACATGCCACATATATGTGTCCATGGATGGCTGAGGTCTATGGGCTGAGAGTGTGCACCAAATACAGTGACTGAACTGTCATAGTGTCAGGGCTGGGCTCAGTCCTTCCTTCTCCGAGCTGGCCACTCAGCTGTCGGCTAATTGCTAGCTCCTATCTCTCTCCACAATTACTCAGCTGTTGATGATCCTGCTCATCAGTCCTGCCATCCAGTCCAGGGGATCTCTGCCTTCACCTTGGTCAACATCACAGAAACTATCTCCTGCGTTCCTGTTTAAAGACTGGCTCTGCTGACATCCCTTCTGGCTCCAGATCCTGCTTGCTGTTCCACTACTTTGATCCCTGACTTCTGGCTTGGCTGACTATCCGTTCCAGTTACTGAACTCTGGCTATGTTTTGACTAAGTTTGTTCTTTTTACTTTTATTATTAAACTAGTGTGATTTAACGGTACTTCTGTCTCGGTCTGATTTCATGGTTTCTGACACATAGACAGTCTCTAGTCATGATCATGAGATGGTGGGACGAGCTCCTGATCGTGTCACCACTGTGGCAAGCCAATCACAGTGGTCACATCATTGGGAAGTCTGTCCCAACCCCCTTAACTGTAATGTTCATGCAGCTCCGGGGCCCCTGGGGGAGGTAAAGGTGGGATGTTCCATCTTTTCTGACCAGTCCCCGCTGGTAGCTTCAGGTACAGCAGAAAATAGTGGGAAGGAAAATGGCAGCTGCTATGAAAGGTGTTACTGAAACCAAGGGAAGAGTGACACAGAGTGGGAGGCTTTTGCCTAAGACAGCGGTTCTCATCTCCTGTCCTCAGGATCCACTAACAGGCCAGGTTTGCAAGATAACTGAAATACATCACAGGTGATATCATTTGCTGCTCAGTGATTGCAGTATTCTAGTCTGCATCTCCCCAAGGTAATGTTTAAAATCTGGCCTGTTATGCCGCGTACACGCGATCGGTTGTCTCGTCGGAAAAACATATGATGGCTTTTCCGACGGGATTCCGCTCAATTTTGCCTTGCATACACACGGTCGCGCAAAAGTTCGCTGAAATTACGACCGTCAAGGACGCAGTGACGTACAGCACTACGACGAGCCGAGAAAATGAAGTTCAATGCTTCCGAGCATGCGTCGAATTGTTTCCCGAGCATGCGTAGGGATTTCGCGCGTCGGAATTGCCACAGACGATCGCATTTTCGGAAAAGAATTTTCCCGACCGAAAAATTGAGAGCATGCTCTCAATTTTTTGCTGGCTGGAATTCGGCAAAAGTCCGATGGAGCGTACACACGGTCGCATTTTCCGACGGGAAACGCTCATCGGTCTTTTGCGGGCCGAAATTCCGATCGTGTGTACGTGGCATTGGTGTCATCCTATATCAGCCGTCATATTTTCTATAATTGTCATACATTAATTGTCAGCAGTCATATTTCCTAGAACTGTCATACGTCAGCCATCATAATTTCTGGAACTGTCATACGTCAGCCATCATAATTTCTAGAATTCACATACATCAGCTCTCATTATTTCTAGAACTCTCATACATTAGTCGTCATAACTTCTAAAATCGTCATACATCGGTCATTATTCCTTTCATGACTAAGCCTATTTTTGAAACTTGGTGTTTACAAGTTAAAATCCGTATTTTTTGCTAGAAAATTACTTAGAACCCCCAAATATTACATATATTTTTTTTAGCAGAGAATCTAGAGAATAAAATGGCGATTGTTGCAATATTTTATGTCACACGGTATTTGTGCAGCGGTGTTTTAAACGCAAATTTTTGGGAAAAGGGACACTTTCATGAATTTTAAAAAATCCAAACGGTAAAGTTAACCCAATTTTGTTGTATAATATGAAAGATGATGTTACGCCGAGTAAATAGATACCAAACATGTCACGCTTTATAATTGCGCACACTCGTGGAATGGCGACAAACTACGGTACCTAAAAATTTCCATAGGCGACGCTTTAAGTTTTTTTTTACGGTTACCAGGTTAGAGTTACAGAGGCGGTCTAGTGCTAGAATTTTAGCTCTCACTCTGGCGATCGCGGCGATACCTCACATGTGTGATTTGAACACCGTTTACATATGTGGGCGCGACTTCCGTACGTGTTTTCTTTGCTGCACGAGCTCGCGGGGACGGGGGCGCTTTTAAAAAAAAAACATTTTTCTTATTTATTTTATTTAATTATATATTTATAAATTGTGTTTAAAAAAATAAATAAAAATGTGATGACTTTTATTGCTGTCACAAGGAATGTAAACATCCCCTGTGACAGTAATAGGTGGTGACAGGTACTCTTTATGAAGGGATCGGGGGCGGGGGGTCTAAAAGACCCCCGATCCCTCCTTTGCACTTCAAAGTATTCAGATCGCCAAAAACGGCGATTCTGAATACTGTGTATCTTTTTAAAACCGGCGCCATTGGCAGCCGAGTAAACAGGAAGTGACGCCAAGGCGTCGCTTCCGTGTTTACTAATAGGAGCTGGAACGAAGTCGCCCACGGCTTCGTTCCAGCCCGCCCCAGCCGCCGCAGGCGGGCGATTGGTCACCGGGCCTACCGATCGAACGGGAGGCCCGGTAAGAGCGGCGGGAGGGGGGGACGTCCCCTCCCGCTCCTCCGGTATAACAGCCGAGCGGCTTTTAGCCACATCGGTTGTTGTACTCGGATAGCCGATCGCCCGCTCTAAACAATGGTACCGGGATGATGCCTGCAGCTGCGGGCATCATCCTGGTATAATACCGGAAAGCCGAGTACGCACATCTGCGTACGCTCGGCGGGAAGGGGTTATACTTTCTAGCATTGTTATACATCAGCCGTCATAATTTCTAGAATTGTTATACATCAGCCGTCATAATTTCTAGAATTGTTAGTGGGTCCTGAGGACAGGGGTTGAGAACCACTGGCCTACGAGGAGTATGTTGGGGGGGTGAAGAGGTGAAGAGAGGAGCATCTGGTGTGAGGGGGTCTGCTGGGAGCAGAAATTCTAGAAACTATGACGGCTGATGTATTATCTAGAAATAATGAGAGCTGATGTATGACAATTCTAGAAATTATGACAGCTGATGTTTGACAATTCTAGGAATTATGATGGCTGATATATGACAAACATCAACCGTCATATTTTCTAGAATTGTCATATATCAGACATCATCATTTCTAGAAATGTCAAAACGCCAGCCAACCTATTATCTAGAATTTTCATATATCATCCGTCATATTTTCCAGAGTTGTCACACATTGGCCATCATACTTTCTAAGAAGACAAAAAAAAATGTCGCGCCAGCCAGGCTGGCCAATCAGAAGACACGCACACACGATGGGAGATCTTTAGAAGAAGACATTGGTGGTGGTCCGGGGTGCATTAACAGCTCGCACCTTTATACTGAATACGGACGGCTGTTAGAGGATTGGGTGATCTAAGACGACAGCGGGCGTGTAAGAAAGTCGCAGAGGAGAACGGCGAGGAACATCGTTCCTGCTCTCACATATTAGCAGAACGTCAAGAAACAAGAACCAGATGTGCCCATTGCGGGGGCCTGAAATATGTCCCAGCATGCACCGCTCACTGACCCTTCCCTTGGAAAAGCACAATAAAAAAATAAAAAAATACAAAAGCATTTCCTTCCATAAATTCTGCCCACTGTGGGAGAATGATTATTCCATACAAATATGATTTATTGGAATATAGAAACCATATGTCCCTCCCGGTCAGGGCGATCGGATCGTTTTTCAGCTGGTATTATGTTTAAATGTCATGTTATATATCCGAGCCACGTCTGTCCCCCTCCTTCCTGCTGCTGCTGATCTGTAAGACACAAAGCACAGAGGGGGGACGAAATTTTGCGCTGTAATCCCAAACAACCAATCAGCAGGCTGGATCAGCGGTCAGTGCTCAGGATGTGCAGTGTTTGGTTCAGTACACATTAGAGTGTAAGCTCTTCTGGTGCAAAAACTGATGTGACTGGCTCAATATTCTCTGTACAGCACTGCGGTATATGTCAGAGCTATATGAATGTATAATAATAGTGTGTGACTGTGGGTTCAGTACACATTAGAGTGTAAGCTCTTCTGGTGCAGAAACTGATGTGACTGGCTCAATATTCTCTGTACAGCACTGCGGTATATGTCAGAGCTATATACATGTATAATAATAGTGTGTGACTGTGGGTTCAGTACACATTAAAGTGTAAGCTCTTCTGGTGCAGAGACTGATATGACTGGCTCAGTGTTCTCCATACAACACTGCGGTATATGTCAGAGCTATATGAATGTATAATAATAATAGTGTGTGACTGTGGGTCCAGTACACATTAGAGTGTAAGCTCTTCTGGTGCAGAAACTGATGTGACTGGCTCAGTGTTCTCCATACAGCACTGCGGTATATGTCAGAGCTATATGAATGTATAATAATAATAGTGTGTGACTGTGGGTTCAGTACACATTAGAGTGTAAGCTCTTCTGGTGCAGAGACTGATATGACTGGCTCAGTGTTCTCCATGCAACACTGCGGTATATGTCAGAGCTATATGAATGTATAATAATAGTGTGTGTGTGTGTGTGTGTGTGTGTGTGTGTGTGTGTGTGTGTGTGTGTGTGTGTGTGTGGGGGGGGGGGGGGGGCTTTAGAGCAGAGGTGCTTTTCACCTCTGCCGAAGCATTTTTAGGCACGGAGCAACGTAAGCTGGGGGAGCTCAACCTATCGGACCCTCAGGCTTTTTACTGGCCCACCATTCTCCCAACTTCGCAGAAAAGGCCTAGACCAGGACTGAAAAATACCAACCCACCCAGGCGGTTCCTTTGCCAGCTTGTTTCCAAATTTATGAAAAATCTTACAAACATACAACTTAATAAAAACATATTTACATTTAAGTAAACTTGATATATATGTATAAACAAAAATCAGTTTACTTCAGCATTGGATTTTTTAAAAGAAAATGGCTTTTTGCCAGAAAAAAAAATACATAAACAGAACTAACTATACCAAACAAAACCTATTTTGTATTAATATTGTTGTTATTATTATTAATATTATTACAGTGCACCTCAACAAACCCTACCTCTACCTAAACACACCCTTTTGTCCAGGCCCCCCGGCCGCCACCCTTTCCTTTCAAGGCCCCAAACTTTCCCAACCTCACCCAGAATGTTGTGCTCCACCACCTTGACAGGAAGAACTTTTTTCCCGAGTGGTAACCTGACACCGTGCACTACAAGTAAAGTAATGGACTACTAAGCTAACTAGAAAACATGTCTCAAAATCAATATCCTGGTGGGTCTCAAAAGCCCTGTATGACCACTCCACCCACGTACGTACAGTAACTTCACCAGGAAAGGAAAGAGATACCCAAAGCCCACCCACCCACTTATAGACTTCTATATTGAAAAATGGTCCATCATCTCTTCCACACTGCTACACTCAACCCTTGGACAACCACGGTTCTCCACAGCGTGATGCTTCAGTTTGCCCTTCACATAGTCTGTCACGAGAGCCAGGCCAAATCCCGAAAGGGATTCTCAGGATTCTGTCCAGACCCTCCCTCATAACAGGCCCTGGGTAATCCCTCAAGGCCAGTGGCTCGCTAAAGGCAGATTCAACAACCCTCCTCTCCAGGGCCTTCCTAGGAAGAGACTTAATTTCCTCCGCAGTCACTCACCTCTGCCGAAGCATTTTTAGGCACGGAGCAACGTAAGCTGGGGGAGCTCAACCTATCGGACCCTCAGGCTTTTTACTGGCCCAACATTCTCCCAACTTCGCAGAAAAGGCCTAGACCAGGACTGAAAAATACCAACCCACCCAGGCGGTTCCTTTGCCAGCGTGTTTCCAAAATTATGTTTCAAAAACAGAGACCCTTAAAACTTGTTGGACACCTCCACCCTCCCAGGTTCAGGTACAGGCACAGCCCCAGCATAGGTTTTATCAGCAGGATCAGATGCTCCAGAGCTCAAAGCCGCACCCTTCCCATTGGTTGCAGGAACCTCAGAACACACACTCTGCAAATCACCATCACAGGCAGCAGCTGTCACTCCACCTACCACCACACCTACATTCCCCTTTCCAGCATTAGAAGCAGCTTTATCCTTCACATTCTGTCTTTCACTACTGCTCCCAGCAGACCCACTCACACCAGATGCTCCTGTCTTCACCTCCTCCTCCCCCAACATACTCCTCTTAGGCCAGTGGTTCTCAACCCCTGTCCTCAGGACCCACTAACAATTCTAGAAATTATGACGGTTAATGTATAATCTAGAATATATGAACTATGACAGCTGATGTATGTCAATTCTAGACAAAAATTACAGCTAATGTATGACAATTCTAGAAAATATGACGGCTGATGTATGACAATTCTGGAAATGATGACGGCTGAACACATGACTGCTCTGAAGACATCTGTACAATGGAGGTGTCCTCGTGAAAGGCATCAATCTTGCTTTTGAAGTGGTTGGCAATCTCTTGGGCAGTGAGTCGGTGGGTAGAGGGGGTGGGGGACAAAGCAGAGTGAAAGGTAGAGGATTGCTGACAAGGACTGGAGGACAGAGTATCGATAAGAGTAACAAAGTAGGTTTGTTTGGCAGCATAGAGGGAGGAATTGTATTTTAGGAGGGCAGATTTGTGCTCAGTGGGAAAAGAAGGAATCCATTTCCACCTCCCTTATCCATCCACTGGGTCTGGGTGTGTCCAGTGGAGGCCTCCATGGGAGAGGGCGGCAGGAGAAGCAGAGTCAGAATCTTGAAGCCAGGTTTCAGTAATGGCAAATATTCTAAAGCAATATGAGCTTATTACAGAGTGGGTATTCCAGAGGGCACATGAGATGAGGGGGGCTGGTTTTTGGAAGCAGGGGGATATAAATTAATATGTGTGGATTGCAGTTGTTGCCAGAGGAGGAAGGAAGCTGGATGTTGGAGTTGCAGTTAGAAAATGGAGGGCATGGATTGGGGGAAATGTCCTCAGGGATTAGGAGAAGGATAGTGAGGAAAGTAAGGTGGAAGTGGGATGTATAGGAGCCCACATACCTCACTGTCCTGCTGTTTAGGTCAGCATGTGGGTTCAGTATTTGCAGGAGGTGATAGGAAGAGGGTAGGAGTGAGGGTGAAATATATAACAAGGAGAGGAGGAATAAAGAAAGGACAATCTGAGTTAGCTGCCATAACCCCGGTATCCTTTTCTTCGGACGGCTGTCCGCTTTCCAATAAGAGTGGTCTCTGCGGCAGATTTGCCGCAAGACCACTTTTATCGGCGGCCGGAGAGGGCCCCCCCTCCCGCCGCGCTCCGGTGCCCTCCGAGCTCGCGTGCAGAAGCAAACGCATACGTGAGTAGCGCCCACATATGAAAACGGTGTTCAAACCACACATCTGAGGTATTGCCGCGATCGGTAGAGCGAGAGCAATAACTCTAACCCTCCTCTGTAACTCAAAACATGCAACCTGTAGAATTTTTTAAACGTCGCCTTTGGAGATCTTTAAGGGTAACATTTTTTTGCCATTCTACGAGCAAACCCGACACCCGACATATTGGGTATCAATTTACTCGGCATAACATTATCTTTCACATATATAAAAAAAAACATTGGGCTAACTTTACTGTTGTCTTATTTTTTTAATTAAAAAAAGTGTGTTTTTTTCCAAAAAAGTGCGCTTGTAAGACCGCTGCACAAATACGGTGTGACAGAAAGTATTGCAACAACCGCCATTTTATTCTCTAGGGTGTTAGGAAAAAAAATGTATAATGTTTGGGGGTTCTAAGTAATTTTGTAGCAAAAAAAAAATGTTTTTAACTTGTAAACAACAAATCTCAAAAATAACACTTAATAGTGTAAAAAAAAAAATGCCTTAACCACTTAAGGACCGAGCCTCTTTTTAAGTTCCAATAAAGCTTTTGTAGATTTACACTATGCGGAGTTTTCTCTATTTTTGGGGGCAATTCTATGGCCATCCTATGAGGAGGATCGATGTTTCTGGTTTGTAGACCAACTGGACCCAAAGGCCCTGGCTGGGTGTGAAGTCCACAGGATGGTGATGAAGGTCCCTCGGGAATCACAGACACTTCTCACGGGAATACTTATGTTGTTGGACTATTTCATTTATTATTTTCACAGGAGCTAATTTAGCACTTATAGCCTATAGGCTATTTCTCACTGGTTCACTTACTTGTGTTTTACATTAATATATATTTTATGCTTTATTATACTACCCTGTTTCCCCGAAAATAAGACCTAGCATGATTGTCGGTGATGGCTGCAATATAAGCCCTACCCCCCAAATAAGCCCTACCCTGTTTTCCCAAAAATAAGCCCTACCCTGAAAATAAGACCTACAAGAACTTTAACTAGGGCTTATTTGGGGGGGTAGGGCTTATATTGCAGCCAGCACCGACAATCACACTAGGTCTTATTTTCGGGGAAACAGGGTATGTTAGTATATCACAGAATAGTTGCTGCTGGGTTAGGTTAAGGATATTTAGCCTGTTTTTTTTTTATGTTTACACAATATACGCTTGGGGTTTTTTTTTTTTTACCAAAAATATGTCGCAGAATATATATTGGCCTGAATTGATGAAGAAATTTGATTTTCTAAATTTATTTATTGGATATGTTATATAGCAGAAAGTAAAAAATGTTTTGTTTTTTTTTTTCAAAATTGTTGCTTTTTTTTTGTTTATAACGCTTTTTTGCGTTTTAAACAAAAAAAGAGCGACAATTTAAAAAAAAAAAAAAAAAGAAAAAAACAATATTTTTTACTTTCTGCTATAAAGCATATTCAATAAATACATTTAGAAAATCAAATTTCTTTATCAATTCAGGCCAATGTATATTCTAGTTATTGGATATTTTTATACCAGAAAGTAAAAAAAAAAAAACATATATATATATATATATATATATATATATATATATATATATATATATATATATTTTTTTTTTTTTTTTCAAAATTGTCGCTCTTTTTTTTTGAGCGACGATTTAAAAAAAAAAAAAAAACAATATTTTTTACTTTCTGCTCTAAAACATATCCAATAAATAAATTTAGAAAATCTAATAAAAATTTAAAAAGACGTAGAGGGGATCAAATACCACCAAAAGAAAGTTCTATTTGTGGGGGGAAAAAAATTGACTTTTTTATTTGGGTACAGCGTCGCACAACCGCACAATTGTCAATTAAAGTAACGCAGTGCCGCATCGCAAAAAAAAATAATTTCCCTGGTCACGAAGAGGGAGTAAATCTTCCAGAGGTCAAGTGGATAAGCTGATCTTAATTTATAGGGCGATGGGGGCAGGGAAGCATTTGTCCATTGATCGAATTGATGGTAGATTATTAAATGGAAGAGGAAATTGTCAAAAAAACAAAACAAAACCCCAGACCAGCCACACAGACACAGGCCAAAGTCAGAAACGATAATTGATTTTTTTTTAATCACTAAAAGCAAAAGGAGGTGAGAATCAATTACCAAAAATATAGACAAGTTTAAAGGATATTAGAGCATCTATAATAGATCAATAGCACTGTCAATTATCAGTCATTCATGGCACGGGGATTGCACGCATGGATCTATATTTTCTGATCAATATTCAGCCTCATCTGACTGATGGTCCACATGATCTGCTCTATATTCTATTTACTGGTATCCATATACATGTGCCCAGGGTGTGCCGGATGTGCCTGGGCACACCCTTAATCATCCTGCGTGGTGCCGATTCACCCTGCTTCCTTACTGTATACTGGAATTTCTAATTATTATTTTTTTTTTTATACAGGGCAGTGGATGGTGTCAGTAGCTTTATCTTCTGGAATGAATTATGCTCGTAATCCGAGGTATTACTGTAGTAGTAATGGCGGTGATCAAGGACTTATAATGAGACTGTGGTAGTGCAGCGGGAAATCTGACACTAACTGACACTTTTTGGGAACTGACTGACACTGATATCACCGGTGATACAGCAACAGAGAGCTCTCTTCTGTCATTCCCTCAGTGAATCAGTGGGTTCCGGCCATAAACCATTGGCCAGGACTAGAGTTGGGCGAACGGTTCGGGCTGAGCAAAAGTTCAGCCCCAACATTGAATTTGCGGGACGCTCGGCGGGATGTTTGCCCATTGAGCGCTGCACAGTGCATTCTAAGCCATGATTGGGCAAAGCTTTGCCCAATCAGGGCATAGTTAAAAGCTGTTGTTAAGGGAGGGTCCAGAAAGCCGGCCGCTGCGTCCTTAACAACGGATGAGTCATCAGCTGTCAATGGGATTCCCCGCTGACAGCTGAATGAAATATTTTTTTTACGGTATTAGAAAAAAAGTGAAAAAAAAACCCAGCCCTTCAGGTCTGGTGTGGATTGTAAGGGGAACCCCACGCCGTTTTCTTTCCTAATTTTGGCGTGGGGTTCCCCCTCCAAAATCCATACCGGTCCCCAATCCGAGCATGCAGCCCAGCAGACCAGGAAAGAGGGGAGACGAGCGAGCGGCCATACCTGGCCACATGCCCTCAACATGGGGGAGGGTGCTTTGGAGCTGTCTGCTCCGCCGTTTGACAGGCCGTATATAAGTAAGGGGCGAAGCCACCTGGTGACATCACCTAGCGGCACTGCCACCTTGTGACGTCACTGACCGGTGGATGCTGGGTCAGTGATGTCACAAGGGGCGGTGCCACCAGGTGATGTTGCCAGGTGGCTCGACCCTTTACATATATAAGAACTGTCAAGAGGCGGAGCTTGCAGTAGGCAGTTAGCCTTCGTTGCAGGCGGTGCATTTTCTTTTTCCTTTTTCGGGTCCGGTGGTGGCAGCAATGTCTTGATTAACGATGGATATCTATCAGGGGACATGTTTTATTTTTAAAAAAGGAATTGTCAAAAATGGTATGTGTGTTTTTTATTTCTTTTTGACACTGTATTGATGAATCTGTAGGGGTAGGGGAGGGGGCGAGATCTTTGGGTCCCCTTGTTAAAGGGGGATTCCAGGTTCCGATAAGCCCCCTGCCCATAGACCCACACAACCACAGCCCAGGGTTGTCAGGAAGAGGCCCTTGTCCCCATTAACATGGGAACAAGGTGCTTTGGGGTGGGGAGGTAGAGCTCGCTTGCCCCCCTCTTGACCTGCCAGACTGCATGCTCAGATAAGGGTCTAGTCTGGATTGGGGGAGGGGGCACTATATTTAAAAGAATTTTTAATTGTTTTACTTTAAGCATCAATAAAATCACTGCACCTTTAAAAAAAGATTGTTGTAAAACATTATTTTTGCATTGGTACATGCAGGGGCGTCGCTAGGGGGTAGCTTTTGGGGCTATAGCCCCGAATCTGGGGCCAATAGCCCCGAGTCTCTGCAGGGGTCCCCAAAGGGGAGGGGAAGCTCTCTGGGGACCCTTATGTAAGTGGGGGGCTCTCTGGGGACCCTGATTTAAGGCAGAGGCTCTCTAAGGACCCAGATTTAAGGGGGAGGCTCTCTGGGGACCCTAATGTAAGGTGGGATCTCTGGGAACCCTGATGTAAATGGTGGGCCCTCTGGGTACCCTTATGAAAGGGGGAGGCTCTCTGAGGACTCTCATGTAAGGAGGAGGCTCTCTGGGGACCCTGATGTAAGGGGGGACTCTCTGGGGACCCTGATGTAAGGGGGGACTCTCTGGGGACCCTAAAGTAAGGGGGGACTCTCTGGGGACCCTGATTTAAGTGGGGGGTACTCTGGGGATATATATATACACACACACGTATATTACTGTATATACATGTGTATGCCCGCCCAAGCGTATGACTTTCTTTACTACGCTGCTATGGGCTCTAGCCCGAGATCTTTTGTAGACCTAGCAACGCCCCTGGGTACATGTCCCCCAGGACCCCCATACCCTTTTTATGACCAATTACTTGCATATAAGCGTTCAAAATGGGAACTTTTGTTTTTCAAGTTTGGGTCCTATGGACTTTAATGGGGTTCAGAGTTTGGGTCCAAACTTTTGCTATGATCGGGAGTTCTGGTGCGAATGGAACAGGGGGGGGTGTTTGGCCAATCTCTAGCTGGGACCCACTGATCAGCTTGTGCTGTAGTGAATGTAGCGCAGCCCCTAACCGGAAATACTTGATCATGTACATGATCCAGCGCAGCCGTGCCGCTCTGTAGCCATACATCTTTAGTGAGCTGTCCGGAAGCGGTAAAAAAAATACCCGCTCTGTGTGATCTGCGGGCTCTCTTTTCTAACCCCCATGCACTAATCAGGCTGCATTGAGGGGCACTGGTGAGGCTGCATTGAGGGGCACTGATGAGGCTGCTTTGAGGGGCACTGGTGGGGCTCCATTAATGGGCACTGGTGCAGCTGCATTAATAGGCACTGGTGCAGCTGCATTGAGGGTTACTGGTGAGGCTGCATTGAGGGGCACTGGTGAGGCTGCATTAATGGGCACTGGGGAGGCTGCGTTGAGGGCCACCAGTGAGGCAGCATTAATGGGCACTGATCAGGCTGCATTGAGGGGCACTGGTGAGGCTGCATTGAGGGGCACTGGTGAAGCTGCAATGAAGGGCACTGGTGAAGCTGCATTGAAGGGCACTGGTGAGGATGCATTGAGGGGCACTGGTGAGGATGCATTGAGGGGCACTGGTGAGGCTGCATTAAGGGGCACTGGTGAGGCTGCATTAATGGGCACTGATGAAGCTGCATTGAGGGGCACTGGTGAGGCTGCAGTAATGAGCACTGGTGAGGCTGCACTGATGGGCATTGACCAGGCTGCACTGATGGGCACTGGTGAGGTTGCATTGATGGGCACTGATGGCGGCTCTTTCTAACACAGACTCTCAAATAGACACAGAGAGGACCTGCACACAACGTCATTACGTGTTGCGCCACGCACCTCTGCCTAGTTCTACCATCCCAGATAGGGCAAATGCCGCCGCCTCCATCCAAGTCCCTCCCTCGCCTTGGAAAACTGTGCCCGAAACAGTGGAAAAGGAGAGGACACACTAGCCAGCCAGCTAGCCACCCACGCCGGTGACCCATCCACAACAGGGCCAGGGTGCCAGCCAACCACCCATGGTGTCCGGAACGGCAGAAGAGGAGAGGACACACCAGCCAGGCACAGCAGGGCCAGGGTGCCAGCCAGCCAGCCACAGAGGATGCGGGAGCCAGCCACCCACGGTGACACACCCACACCAGGGAGCCAGCCAACCATAGCAGGGTGCCAGCCAGCCAGCCACAGAGGATGCGGGAGCCAGCCACAGCTACAGTATCCATAGTTAAGGTAAGAGGAGCTCTACAAAGTAGAAATAACATTGGCACTGTGTGAGAGGTTGGAGCAGGGGTGAGAGTCATGGCACAAGGAGGGGATTCCATGAGGACCAGAGTGAATGAAGGTGTTCACTGTACACTCTGTTAGAAAGAGGCCCCCCTCCAGGTCCCTTTATACTCTTTTGTAGTCTCTAATGGGTCCTGGAGGGGGGTCTCTCTCTAACAGAGACTCTCTAATGGACACTGTTAGAGAGAGACCCCCCTCCAGGTCCCATTAAAAAATAAGGCAGAAGTTGTACTTTGTGAAAAATGTAGGGGCGGGGCCATGGGCAGGGGGCTCTTGCTTTATTTGGTCCTGGGGCCCTGAGTGTTGTCAGTCTGCCCCTGCTAGCAATGGTTCGTGATGCCCTGGATTAGAACCGCTGTGGAATGGCAGCCTCTAGCTATGATAGGTATGAATCATGATGACAGGTTCTCTTTAAGGCTGTCCTGGGTTGAGGAGTTAAACAAGTCGGTGGGTTCAGCTGTGGCCTCTCTTTGTTTCTGGGAATATGATGTCAGTAGTCATTACAGCAAGCAGCCGATAAACACTATCAGTTACGTCCTCTCTCTGTGCAACATTCCAGTAACCGTTCCAGCAGCATCCACTTTACACATTCCCTCCGAACGTTGCAATTACTGGAAATCAATAGCAGGTAGTTTGTGTTATGAACGGGGAGACACAACATTATAAATTAGACATCATCTGCGTCTTCCGTCTTTATGTCTGTCGCTGGCGTATGTCTGCAATGTCTGCCCTCCGGATTTCGCTTATTTATGCCGTATCTCAGTCACACACTACTATTATTTATTTAGATAGCTCCGGTATATACCACAGTGTTGTACAAAGAACACTGAGACAGTCACATCAGTCTCTGGACCAGAGGAGCTTACGCTCTAATGTCTCCATCTCGTAGTAGGGTTTGCATGGATGGAAGAGGAGCTTACACACTGATGTCCCTACATCATAGTAGGATTGCTTGGATGGAAGAGAAGCTTATGTTTTAACGTCCCTTGTGTAGATAGAAGAGGAGCTCAAGCTCCAATCTTCCCACGTTATAGAATGGTTTGCTTGGATGGAAAAGGAGCTTACACGCTAATGTCCCTACATCATAGTAGGATTGCTTGGATGGAAGAGAAGCTTATGTTTTAAACGTCCCTTGCGTAGATAGAAGAGGAGCACAAGCTCCAATGTTCCCATGTTATGGAATGGTTTGCTTGGATGGAAAAGGAGCTTACACGCTAATGTCCCTACATCATAGTAGGATTGCTTGGATGGAAGAGAAGCTTATGTTTTAAACGTCCCTTGCGTAGATAGAAGAGGAGCTCAAGCTCCAATGTTCCCATGTTATAGAATGGTTTGCTTGGATGGAAAAAGAGCTTATACTATAATGTCCCCACCTCATAGTAGGGTTTGCTTAGATGGAGGAGGAGCTTAGACTATAATGTCCCCATGTCATGGTAAGCTTTGTTTGGATGGCAGAGGTGCTTATGCTCCAATGTCCCCATGTTATAGTAGGGTTTGCTTGGATGGAGGAGGAGCTTAGATTATAATGTCCCCATATCATGGTAAGCTTTGTTTGGATGGCAGAGGTGCTTATGCTCCAATGTCCCCATGTCATAGTAGGGTTTGCTTGGATGGAGGAGGAGCTTAGATTATAATGTCCCCATATCATGGTAAGCTTTGTTTGGATGGCAGAGGTGCTTATGCTCTAATGTCCCCATCCCATAGTAGGGTTTGCTTGGATAGAATAAGAGCTTACATTCTAATGTCCCCACACCATAATAGGGTTTGCTGCTTTTCAGGCATGCCACTAACCAAGCTTGTTGCCACCCTGGTTGCAAAGTCACAATGCTGCCACCTGAGTTCTCAGGATCCTGTGAGAACTCTGCCGATGCATTCTTTATTCAGTCAATGGAAAACATCTATGTCACCAAAGGGGGAAGTGGACCCTCTGAAGAAGTGCCCTTCTACTCTGCAGTGCAGAATATAGAAGAGTATTTGTTTTATCTACAGTAATTGGGGTATTAGCTAAAAATAAGGGGTTCAAGTTTTGTGAGGGGGGGTCTCACCTGGGGGTTAGGGGTCTCAACTGGGCCAGAGGTCAGTACCAAATTATCACTCCATCCAAAGCTGGCTTTGAAAACTTTAACTATGTAACTATGTCGGAGAGTTATGCCCCGTACACACGGTCGGACTTTGTTCGGACATTCCGACAACAAAATCCTAGAATTTTTTCCGACGGATGTTGGCTCAAACTTGTCTTGCATACACACGGTCACACAAAGTTGTCGGAAAATCCGATCATTCTGAACGCGGTGACGTAAAACACGTACGTCGGGATTATAAACGGGGCAGTGGCCAATAGCTTTCATCTCTTAATTTATTCTGAGAATGCGTGGCACTTTGTGCGTCGGATTTGTGTACACACGATCGGAATTTCCGACAGCGGATTTTGTTGTCGAAAAATTTTATAGCAAGCTCTCAAACTTTGTGTGTCAGAAATTCCAATGAAAAATGTGTGATGGAGCCCACACACGGTCGGAATTTCCGACAACAAGGTCCTATCACACATTTTCCGTCGGAAAATCCGACCGTGTGTACGGGGCATTAGTCTGGTGTTGAAAAAGTCCATCTAGTTCAACCAATAAAACAGAAAAAGTTCATACAATCTTATACCCACAGTTGATTCAGAGAAAGGAAAAAAAAAACAGCAAAACACGGTCCAATTTGCTCCAGCAGGGAAAAAATCCTTCCTGATCCCCCAAGAGGCAATCATATATTCCCTGAATCCACTTTTCGCTATAAATGTTAGTATCTACCAAGTGTTTTCCTCTACCTCTTGGGTATTCCATTAATGAGATATCTGTGCTGAGTTCTAGGGTCTTCACACCTGCTATGACCATTATGTGGAGTTCTCACAATCGTGGGTGTTGATATCTTTTAATGATCTCATAGGAAGCTCTTGACTTCAGCCATAACCAACATCTAGCCAAGCACACTCTACCTATAACCCGAAACAACACTATTCGGTTGACTGCCCCTTATACTCAACAATCTGTGATACTGACCCCCAAGAAGCCCTATGGAAATTCAAATATTGCAGGTCTCATTTTCCTGTGCTGCTGTGGATCTTGTTGGTGACTGTATGGCAGAACAGACAGTTCTTATATCAGGTTGTTTCGTGAAGTTATGATATTAAGATAAGACCTCTTCAGATTCTATGACAGATTTGGCATTGAGCCATTATCGCACCCCGTCCTCCTGTCACTGGCAATGCGAGTGATGTATTGTGCAGCGAAGTGTCAGCCATAGTGTGTGACCTCAGAAAGTTATTTTACAACTTGTGGTCTACAAGAGGATAATTATTGTGCAGTCACTCAGGAATCATAAAAAATTCAACAGCTCTCTTCCCGTAAGATGTGGGAGTTATGGTCCCGAGAACGCCACATCTATTGTCTTTCCAACAGCTTACCTCACTTTACTGTTTACTACGAATTACTTCATTGTTACATATAGAAAACAAAGCTGTAATGAATGGACCAACTCATCCTTTTTCTGTGTCTTCCATAAAGTTATCCCAAGGGGTGTTTTCACTTGACAAAGTGGCTCCACCTCCTGGTGGACTCACAGCCTCAAATGACTTTTAAAGCACCAAGAGATCGCCAAAATGTTAGTTTTCTACTATGCAGAATTATGTCCACAGCATGCAGGTTAGAAACCCATCATACATGCCATCTCGTTGGCTACCAAAAGTGTTAGCTGGCCTCACTGACCAATGGGAGGTATGTTCAGGAATTACATATTTTTGGGGTGAGAGTATTTTTTGTCATGCTCTATGGATATGAAAACTGAAAACACGATAGGAAAAATATTGTGCTTTTAAATATTGCTGTTGGCAAATAATTTTAATATTCTGGACAGCAAGGGAAGCAAATCAGCAAATCAGGTTCAGCCTGTCGGTAGGTTGAGGTTGGCACCGCTATGTGGTCCACTTAACAGTCTGTCTCTTTTAAATCCTTGCAGGAAGGAGAGTGAGTTCACTTCCTTCCTGGCAGGATCCCCATAAATATGGTGGAAGGAGCTTAGTGAGAGGAGAGAGCCCTGGCCATTGGAAGGGTTGCCACAACGAGAATGGTCTCCTAAAGGACTTTGCTGTATTCTGAGTTACCCCTGAAGGGAGTTCCTCGTAGTTCAGTCTGACTGTGCATCATCTGCTCCAAGACTAACAACAATGAATGTGGTAAAACTTGTTGCTGGACTGAGTTGGGGGTCTGAGACCTGGAATGTTGTATTTTTGAGTTACAACTTCAGTAAAAGAAGAAATTTGTCTATATGCGGCCTCTGCGTAGAGTTCTTCGGGTAATACAGTAGATGTGGTGAGAGAACAAGAGTTATGAGTGATACCACCTGGCTGTCGAGCCCTGGAGCAGTGGGCCAGCGTCTGGTTACCCCTGGGAGTGAGGAGGTACCACCACGCAATTAGGAGGGCAGGCAGAGGATCTGGTCACCGGCCCCCATCTGCCCCTTCGAGAGACAGAGAGCGTGCTAGCGATGGGGCAGAATTTGGTATGCGTCTTTTGTGTGTATCTTTTTGTTAGGTGTGCTCCCGCTACCTGCTATGATCACGATCAAGATCATTCGACTGAAAATGTCTTCATTTGAACACTCTATGAAAAGAATAAACCCACTAGAAGGGACAATTATGCTTAAAAAAAGATGAAGGAAAACTAGAAGATTCATGGACAGCAATAAAGTGGCTGGATTCAGGCACAAAAAGAGATATCCTGTGATATCCTGTATTACAGACTTGGACAGTGCTGTGCTTTGTCACAGTGTCAGAAAGGTAAGGTGTCTCCCAGGGTTCACACTTATTCAAGTTGAGGGCCTATAGCAGTGATGGCAAACCTTGGCACCCCAGATGTTTTGGAACTACATTTCCCATGATGCTCAACTACACTGCTGAGTGCATAAGCCTTATGGGAAATGTAGTTCCAAAACATCTGGGGTGCCAAGGTTCGCCATCACTGGCCTATAGAATGTCTGTACTGAGTGGAGAAAACAGGTTTTGGCATTTTCTCCAGGATTGGTAACTCCTGGATTGGGTTCTGGAGTTAAAAGGTTTTGTAGAGAATTGGCAGGGATGAAGCCTCTAAGCCCTCTAAGTCCACATTTTACCAGAAACCAGCATCCTGATTGTGCAGGTCTACACAGCATTTTTAGGATATGTTTATGTTTCAGAGCTCTTTATCCTGGAGATATGCATGTTGAGTGTGTGTAGAGTCAGACTTAGGAGCTATGCAGTCCTAATAGTCAGTAGACTTTTGAAAATTTATATTTGTCACTGTGATGCTGAAAACCCATGCAAGGGTGAACTTCTGTGTGAGTTTTGAACTTTACTTTTTCATAAAAGTGGGCAAAAAGTCCTGAAATGTACTTAATAGCTTCAAATAAAGTTCATGAAAGGTGCTACACTAAACCCTCACAAGACACAGAAACCATCACGGCAGGAGCCTGAATTTCTTTGAGGAATGTGCTTCCAGGCAAGGTAAAGCAGGTACTGACACCAGTACCCAAAGATAGCAGAAGCAAACAGTCACTAGGATCCAACACCCAGATCTGTGCTCACAATGTTCTGGGAGCTGTCTGCAACCCAGCCTCCACAAGTCTGTACTCAAGAGATAGCCGCCCCCCGGCCACAGCTAGGGCTTCAATGAACACATGCAGTACCTCAGCTGGGCTGTGGGGGCTGAGAACTTCTCCTGTACAAGAACGGGGAAGCTACATGCTTCAGGCTATTTATGCTCACTCCCAGCCACCATTTGGGCACCCAAATGGCTGGGACACCATACAGTGCCCTGAAAAAGTATTGATACACCTTCAATTTTCCACATTTTGTCATGTTACAACCAAAAACGTAAATGTATTTTATTGGGATTTTATGTGACAGACCAACACAAAGTGGCACATAATTGTGAAGTGGAAGAAAAATTATAAATGGTTTTCAAAATATTTTACAAATAAATATCTGAAAAGTGTGGTATGCATTTATGTTCAGCTCCCTTTATATTGATACCCCTAACTAAATTCTAGTGGAACCAATTGCCTTCAGAAGTCACCTAATTAGTAAATAGAGTCCACCTGTGTGTAATTTAATCTCAGTATAAATACAGCTGTTCTGTGAAGCCCTCAGAGGTTTGTTAGAGAACCTTAGTGAACAAACAGTATCACGAAGGCCAAGGAACGCACCAGACAGGTCAGGGATGAAGTTGTGGAGAAGTTTAAAGCAGGGTTAGGTTATAAAAAAATATCCCAAGCTTTGAACACCTCACGAAGCACTGATCAATCCACCATCGTAAAATAGAAAGAGTATGGCACAACTGCAAACCTACCAAGACATGGCCGTCCACCTAAACTGACAGGCCGGGCAAGGAGAACATTCATCAGAGAAGCAGCCAAGAGGTCCATGGTAACTCTGGAGGATCTACAGAGATCCACAGCTCAGGTGGGAGAATCTGTCCACAGGACAACTATTAGTCGTGTTCTCCACAAATCTGCCCTTTATAGAAGAGTGACAAGAAGAAAGACATTGTTGAAAGAAAGCCATAAGAAGTCCTGTTTGCAGTTTGCGAGAAGCCATGTGGGGGACACAGCAAACATGTGGAAGAAGGTGCTCTGGTCAGATGAGACCAAAATTGAATGTTTTGGCCTAAAAGAAAAACGCTATGTGTGGTGGAAAACTAACACTGCACATCACCTGGACACACCATCTCCACCGTGAAACATGGTGGTGGCAGCATCATGTTGTGGGGATGCTTTTCTTCAGCAGGGACAGGGAAGCTGGTCAGAGTTGATGGGAAGATGGATGGAGCCAAATAGAGGACAATCTTAGAAGAAAACCTATTAGAGTCTGCAAAAGACTTGAGACTGGGGCGGAGGTTCACCTTCCAGCAGGACAACGACCCTAAACATACAGCCAGAGCTACAATGGAATGGTTTAGATCAAAGCATATTCATGTGTTAGAATGGCACAGTCACAGTCCAGACCTAAATCCAATTGAGAATCTGTGGCAAGACTTGAAAATTGCAAAATCGCTCTAAATCTGTCAGATTAGATGGAGAGCGTCTGTAAACAGCAAAGAAGAATGGGCAAAAATGTCCCTCTCTAGATGTGCAAAGCTGGTAGAGACATCCCCAAAAAGACTTGCAGCTGTAATTGCAGTGAAAGGCGGTTCTACAAAATATTGACTCAGGGGGGCTCTATACAAATGCCCCCCCACACTTTTCACATATTTATTTGTAAAATAAAATTGAAAACCATTTATTATTTTCCTTCCACTTCACAATTATGTGGCACTTTGGTTGGTCTATAACATAAAATCCCAATAAAACACATTTATGTTTTTTGTAGTAACATGACAAAATGTGGAAAATTTCAAGCGGTATGAATACTTTTTCAAGGCACTGTAAATATTCAGTTGCTGATTTGCCTCATCCAGCCTACTACATTCTAGAACCCTGCAGAAGGCAGAGGCAAACAATCAAACCTGCAGCCAGTGAGACCCAGAACAGCCCAAAGCAATCACACACCGATCTACTGATTACAGAGGAGCCAACAGGCCTAAATGTACCTAATCATTCCCTATTCAACCTAGCAACCTATTTTGTAGGGTGCTACATAATAATAAACTTGAGGGGGGGGGGGGTAGGTGACAGAAAACTATACCAACCTGGCAGCTTTCAGTCCAGATAAGTCAAAGTTAGATACAAATCCATCAACCCTAAACATCAGATCTCCCAATTATTCCTTCTTGAGAGGAACTGGGCTTATTTTGTGATACAAACCCCTCTGTCCCTTTCAGTTCTTCCCCTTTTTGCTCTGATGCCTTGACCAATGTAGCGCTACTCCCGCAGGAGCGGCTGGTGAATGTTGGTATCTCCCACCCTGCACAGCCAGGCACATAGAATTTTCCACTACACACTGGAGACAAGAATCCGTCCTTGCAGCTTGTTTTTTGTATTTTATTGGGGGTATTGAACTTGGATAGGGTTGAGGGTATTATGGGATGCCCACTAGATCAGCAAAGAGTTCTTCGGGGACACAACTATATACAGTCAGTATATACACTTCTCTTTCTACCTCCAGCACAATCTTGCTTGTAGAGCAACAACTCCCAGGACCAGCTGGCACTGTATGGATGGTTTGACAAGAGCGCAATCAGACCATAGCAAATGCCCTTTGCAGGCAGGGATCGTGGCCCCCTTTGGTAGTGTAGCACAAAAGAAAGTCCTAGAGCCCAGCTGTCCTCCTCCTTTGGCTACTGATCCCAACACCACCTCTTTAGGCACTGCCAGTCCATCTGGCTGCAGCTGCCCCTTTCACTAGCCCTCCTGGCTAAAACTCCACAGTCCTCCCAGACTGACTCTGCATCCATCCCAGACTGCTTGCATCCAGTTCCATCAGTCCTCTGACTGCAACACTCATCAGCCCTCCTGGCTGTCTTCCTCCCTGGAGATTTTCCTGGCAGTGTTCTCCTGCTGTCCTCCACTTGCTCCCGTGCCTCTGGTCAGGACACTTCTGTGTGTGGTGAAGAAGGTCCCCTCCACACCTGAGCCCAGGCCTGAGGTCACCTCCCCTCAGACTAGGGGGCTACCCTCAAGGGCCACTGACAGCCTAACACTCCATCTTCAGCTTTCACCCAAACTCCACTGCCACCAGCTGGGCTGACCTGAGTATTTAAGGGGGCCTGCCCCCTGCAAAACCATCTGTCAGGGATTGATTAGGGCCCTCAGAATACTCCAGGCAGCTCCTAAATCTTCTGTAAGTTTCTAGAAGTAGGGGAAGGTTTTAGAGATGCTGCCTGTGAGTCATACCAGCCTCCCTGAGTCACTCCCTTGACCCAGATAAAACAACACAGGCTTGGCTGCCAGGCAAAATTTCAGTAAAGCAAAATTTCAGTAAAAAATACACTAAAGTTAATTTAAGGGCACACAAACGCAATACATTACCCAATTTTGGCAAATAATAAAGGATGACGTTGCACCGAGTAAATAGATATCCAACATGTCAAACCTTGTCAAAAATCTGCGTGTGTGCAGTTTAAAAAACCCCTATAGGTTATCAGTTTAGTGTTACAGAGGAAGTCTGGTTCTAAAATTATTACTCTCGCTCCAGTGTGCGCAGAGATATATATATGTGAGATATGTGTATCGCAATCAACGTTTTCCTGCTTAGGCACCCCTGATGCATGCGTTTATGTTCTTATGTGTGTATATATTTGGGGGGGGGGGGGGTTTTATTTGCTTGGGTGTGACTTGAATTTTTTGTATCTTAAAAACATTTTTTTTTACTTAACTTTTTTTTCATCACATAGGGGACAAAAACTCCCCTATGATGATTTTTTTGGTGACAGGTTCTCTTTAATGGGACATCCAGACTCTGGAAGTCTCTCCTGTGCTCCACTGAGTGTAATGCAATGTAGATCGCATTGCATTACATTCTTTGCCGGCGAGGAAACTAACAAGGAGACGTCAAACACGTCACTATCGGGTCAGCAACTAGAAGTGGAGGAGAGTGGACATGTGTCAACTCAACTCCCGCCATTACGGTGGTGGTGGTGGGGGGTGTTTCGCCATTACCAGGCAGTGTGAAAGTAATCCGGTGCTGGACTGCTTTCATCTGACAGCCGGCAGTCAGATTTACACACAATCCTGGTGGCTGCAGCCATTGGGATTGTGCGTAAAACCCTCCCATTCTCAGGTCCGTAGAACGTACGGACCTGGCAGCGAAAGGGTTACGTTTACAGCGGCCCCTTCGGGAGTAGCGCTACAAGACCAAACAAGAAGTAAAAGGGAATCTTTCTAAGGTGATCTTGAAGATATAAAGGTCTTCACTGCAAAGATGTCCATGCCAGTTCTCACTTCCCACCTTAATAGTGGACCTTTAATTTGTCCTCCTCCTAGAGCCCGCTTATTCTGATCCCATCAGCCCTGTAACCCAATCCTGCCGGCATCACGTACAAGACTGAGTGACCTCTGACCCCTGTGGATTATAGTGTTACCAACACTTAATGTACGAGAGGCCGCCTGTCACTCTGTACACATGACAGCCACCGCCGCGTCCGCTGCATCCCCCCCCCCTTCTTTTGGCCTAGAGAGCTCTTTACAGCCTCCGCACCAGCTGCCAAGTATGATGTAGGAAGTTCTCAATTCTAATGTTCTCTCTGAGGCTTTATTTCATGTAAAGGGGAGCAGCCAGGCCAGCTGTAAAAACAAGCACTGGAGAACCTCAGCCCCTCCTGTCACCCCCTTCCCCGACTCTTCATCCACGGAACGCTTCACAATGTCATGTGTCCCCCCCCCCCCCCAGGTCTGCCTCTACCCACACAGGCCAAGGCATGTGGAGAACATTACCCGCATGGCATGGCATAGGTGTGTGGAGATGACCACTTAGGTGTGGCCGGAGAATTGTCTGACAGAGGAGCAGTCTGGCTTTCTAGGTGTGATTTTCTGTGTTTTTGGGAGGGTGACATAAAAGAAAACTCATTTTATCTATTACAGGTATTTATATAGCGCCGTCAATTTATGCAGTTCTTTACACATGTATTATATGTAGCACCCTCCTAGGTAGGTGCTAGTAAATGTATATCGTTTTTGGTTTCTCTGCCTAACAGTATAAAAACATTTCCTAGCTGTCTTACTGTCTGTGGTTGTACACCCAGTACACCCACTTTTACCTACAGGTAAGCCTATATTAAGGCTTAACTGTAGGTGCTTGAAATATCTCCTAAACTTCCACGGTTTAGGAGATATTTTCTAAAAAGCCGAGTGCCGGTGACTACGGCGCATTCGCCCTTTAGAAAGGGCACATCGTTCCGTTTCTAATAGGGGTCATGCCGTGACTGGCGGCTCCCGCGGGAGTGACATCACGTGACTCCGGCCAGTCACAGAGCCGGAGTTCGGGGCCCCAGAAGGAAGAGGGGTGAAGATGGACCCTCGCTGCTCGCGGGGACAACGGAGACATCGCAGGCTTCGGTTTCAGGTAAGTGACACATAATGGGCTACTATGCGATGCATGATAGCCCATTATGCTTAACCTTTGCAGGGAAATAAAGAGGAAGTAAAACCCACCAGGGTTTACTTCCTCTTTAACAGAGAGCTTTGATTGTTTGATAGAGTTTGCTCAGTGTGCTGGTAATGAGAGTTCCACCCTGGTCCAATAGTAATGAGGCATATGGGTGGAAACCTAGCAGGTGAGAGCATGGATTTAGATACAGCCCTGGTCAATTAGACAGGGATGTGCCCCAAGGAATTCTGGGTACCTGTATTTAAGCCAGAGGGAGACTGGAGCATGAGTCCACGTTCTCTTCAGAGAGAGGTGCAGGTGGGGAGTAGGCTGCTGCCTCTCCCCAGCATAGGCTGCCATGCGGCCTCAGGTGGTCCACCTGAGGGCCTGAATCCTTGAAGCTACAACTCATGGTTCCTGTGCAAGCTGACTGAGGGAGGATGTCCATGGAGATGGTCTGGTCTGATGTCACTTGTATACAGTGTCGCTTGGAAGTTGGAAGGAGGCTACCAGCTGTCCCTGGACATTTTGGGGCAAATTTACTAAGCTGGAGCACTCAGAAACTGGTCCAGCTGTGTATGGTAGCCAATCAGCTTCTAACTTCAGCTTGTTCAATTAAACTTTGCATTTAAGGCTGGATTCACACTATACTACACACTACCACACTATACTACACGACACTAGTACAACTTTCATTTTCATCCTACTTTGCTCTGTGACCTCAGTCTTACATTGGTCCTACATTGATCCTACATTGGTCCTACATCCATCTGACTTTCATGAACAGGATACTACTTTCATCCGACTTTTCAGATAGTACACTTGTCCTTTGACCAATCAAAACTAACACATAATGGGAGGGGCTACAGCAGGGGGCAGGAAATAACACAATGTCGGATGCCAAAGTCGGATGGTTAGGACAAGGATCCGACTTTGATCCTACTTCAATGATAGTCAATGGGCTGAAGTAGGATCAAAGTTGGACCAAAGTAGTACAGGGAGCATTTCTAAAGTCGGAACGACTTGTGTCGGACCAGTTAGGACAACTCCCATAGGGAAACATTAAATTTCACACGTCATGTGACATGAGCTCCCAATGTCGGAGCGTTTGTCGGACCAGTGTGAACCCAGCCTTAACCAATCAGCCTTCAGGTTTTAGGCTGGGTTCACACTGGTGCGACACGACAGCCGTCCTACTTTGGATCCGACTTTGCCCTGCGACATGAAGCCGGCATGTGTCCGACTTTCAATGAACGGGGATCCGACTTGGATCCCCGCCAATGCTCGGCATTGTGTTTGGTATGAATCTTGAGGGGGAACTCCGCGCCAAATTTTAAATAAAAAACCGGCATGGGTTCCCCCTCCAAGAGCATACCAGGCCCTTGGGTCTGGTATGGACCTTAAGGGGAACCCCCTACGCCGAAAAAACGGCGTGGGGGGTCGCCCCCAATCCATACCAGACCCTTATCCGAGCACGCAGCCCGGCCGGACAGGAATGGGGTGGGGACGAGCGAGCGCCCCCCCCCCCTCCTGAACCGTACCAGGCCGCATGCCCTCAACATGGGGGGGCTGGTGCCTTGGGGGAGGGGGCGCGCTGCGGCCCCCCACCCCAAAGCACCTTGTCCCCATGTTGATGAGGACAAGGGCCTCTTCCCGACAACCCTGGCCGTTGGTTGTCGGGGTCTGCGGGCGGGGACTTATCGGAATCCGGGAGCCCCCTTTAATAAGGGGGCCCCCAGATCCCGGCCCCCCATCCTATGTGAATGAGTATGGGGTACAGCGTACCCCTACCCATTCACCTAGGAAAAAAGTGTCAATTTAAAAAAAAACACTACACAGATTTTTAAAGCATTTTATTAGACAGCTCCGGGGGTCTTCTTCCGACTTCGGGGGTCTCTCCGGTTCTTCTCCACGCTCTCCGGATCTTCTGCCGGGCTCCTCCGCTCTCTTCTGCTCTTTTGCCGCTCTTTTGCTAAAGCGGAGGAGCCTGGTCTTCAATCTTCTGCCTTCTGCCCTCTTCTCCCGATGTTGACACGACGCTCTCTGGGGCTAGAATGCTCTCTGTGCGCTCTGCTCTGACTTATATAGGCGGTGACCCCGCCCCCTTAAGCCGTCACAGTCCCTGGGCATGCTGGGACTGTGACGTTTTAGGGGGCGTGGTCATCACCCGATGACCACGCCCCCTTATGCCGTCATAGTCCCAGCATGTTTTTTCGGCGTAGGGGGTTCCCCTTAAGGTCCATACCAGACCCAAGGGCCTGGTATGCTCTTGGAGGGGGAACCCATGCCGGTTTTTTATTTAAAATTTGGCGCGGAGTTCCCCCTCAAGATCATCTGAGCACAAGTCGCGTGCCGAAGTCGGATCATGCAAGACGGCAATCCGACTTTGATCCGACTTCAATGATAGTCAATAGGCTGAAGTAGGATCAAAGTCGGACCAAAGTAGTACAGGGAGCATTTCTAAAGTCGGAACGACTTGTGTCGGACCAGTTAGGACGGCTCCCATAGGGAAACATTACATTTCACACGTCATGCGACATGAGCTCCCAATGTCGGAGCGTTTGTCAGACCAGTGTGAACCCAGCCTTATTGCCAGAGTTGCACCACCAGAGTTTGCACTGCCGGGTTTTAGTAAATAACCCCCTTTGTGAGTACAGACTATTGCAAAGGGATCCCTGAGACTGTGTTGCTGAAAAGTGTGACCCGGAGGAAAATTAGACGGAGGGTCGGCATGACTATGGGAGGAACAGGTCTGTAAGGGTTAAAGTTTTACTGAGTTAGTTTTAGAGGAAGGGGTAGCTTACCTTATTGGAGTATCAGGTCAGGTGTTCGGGGTGGAGCTGGAAAAGGGGCTTGGGTAGTTGCACAGGCTGATGGGTAATCATTCCGGAATATTCCTTGTTGGAAAAAGTTCCCTCCCTCCCGCCCTACATTTGGTCAAGGGGTGTTATAAAAAAAAAAAAAAAAGAAAAAGAGGGAAAAAACAGATAGGGGTGGGGACGCATCGTTGTTTATAAAAAAAAAAAAAAAAAAAAAGATGTAAAAAAAAAAAAAAAAAATAATATATATTTTCTTTTCAAATTTGTCGCAACAGCTGGCGGGTCAGGGGGTCTTTGAGGGGTCAAGAATTAAAACAGTTTATTAAATTTTGGGGGACCCATACAGGGTATGGGATCCCACCTTGGTTGGTTGTTGGTGGTTCTCCCAGGACTTAGGTCCCATGGGAAAGAAAATTGGAAAGTCGCAATGTCCTCGAGTTGGCTGGGGCACAGCTGAGGACACAGTTGTTATTGATCAAAATGGGACCCCAAAGACCCCCTCCTGGTGTTAAAAATTGTTCTGTTTATTGTTATTTAATTTGTTAATAAAGGGCTGTTGTGGCCATTAAAACCCATGTCATGCAGCGTTGTGTGGTTATTATAGGTTAAGATATGTATAAGACCGCAGTTGACGAATCCTTTAGTCATGCCCAGGGGCGTCGCTAGGGGGTGGCTTTTGGGGCTATAGCCCCGAATATGGGGCCAATAGCCCCGAATCTCTGCAGGGGCCCCCAAAGGGGAGGGGAGGCTCTCTGGGGACCCTGATGCAAGGGAGAGGTTCTCTTGGGACCTTGATTTTAAGGCAGAGGCTCTCTAAGGACCCAGATTTATGGGGGAGTCTCTCTGGGGACCCTAATGTAAGGGGGGCTCTCTGATGTAAATGGGGGCCCTCTGAGTACCCTGATGAAAGGGGGAGGCTCTCTGGGGATATATATACACATACACATGTATATTACTGTATATATATGTGTATGCCCGCCCAAGCATATGACTTTCTTTACTACACTGCTATGGGCTCTAGCCCCAGATCTTTTGTAGACCAACGCCCCTGGTCATGCCCCTCTTGGTCCTACAAATCAGCATACTGGGTGTGTGAGCTAAAGGAGGACACTGGCTAGTGTCTTGAAAAAACAAAGTCCACTGAGTTCCTTCTGCTACAAAGAGTCTTGTTCATTCAATATGGACGCTGTATGGTTCAGCAGATAACCTGCTTCACAGTTCTACAGAGAGAGAGAGAGAGAAAGAGAGAGAGAGAGAGAGAGTTGTCCTCACCTGTGAATAGTTCATTTGGAGTATCCTGCTAATTCCCTTCTCCTATCCAAGTTCTCCAAATAAAACATAACAACACATCCCCTAGACTGGTCATTGGAGACAACAAGCGGAAGAGTGTGTTGGCTGTGTGAAAATACCATGTAACTGTCTGTGGATTAATCAGTGGGAGTACCGCTACATATGAATTCACATCAATCTCTGCCCTCGTGGAGCTTACAATCTAAGGTCCCTTACTCACATTCGTACTAGAGATACACCAATACCATTTTTTTTTTTTTTACGAGTACCGAAACTTTTTTTCTAGTACTCACCACTACCAATTGCCGATACCTACCACAACTGTTCTGTTTACACTTCAGATGTCAGCAATGGTACCAAGCACTGAAAAGTTATTTACAAATAAAATAAATAATTTTTTTTTTTAATTTTGCGCTTTTTTCAATGTGAAATATATGTTAAAGGTGTAAAAATATCAAGGAACAAAGCAAATAAAAAAAAAGTTTTTATTATTAATTGTTTATAAAATAGAAGTGAACAAAAAAATAAATAAATCAGCAGGAAAATAATAATTAAATGGGAGGAGAATAAGGAGTTAAGGCTGATTCGAGTAGATTAAAGGTTAATAAGAGGTTAAACAGAGGAACATTTAATAAAAAACAAAAACATTTTTTTTAACTTGACAGGTTGCTTACTGGGCACTTACACCCCCCTCCTGCCCAGACCAATTTTCAGCTTTCAGCGCTGTCACACTTTGAATGACAATTACGCGGTCATACAACACTGTACACATATGAAATTTTTATCATTTTTTTCACACAAATGGAGCTTTTTTTTGGTGGTATTAATCACCACTTGGGTTTTTATTTTGTGCTAAACAAACAAGAAAACGTTTCATAGTTTGTTATAAAATTTTGCAAACGGTTAATTTTTCTCCTTCATTGTTATTTGCTGATGAGGCTGCACTGATGGGCTGCACCGATGGGCACAGATAAGGGGACACTGATGGGCACTGATAAGACAGCACTGATGGGCACTGATAATACGACCCTGATGGGTGGCACTGATAGATGTCACTGATGGGTACTGGTAGGTGGTATTGATAGGCAGCACTGGTGATGACACACTGATTGGTGATTTATAGGGTGCACTGTGGGCACTTATAGGTGACACTATGGGCACTGGTGGGTGGTGCTGGTGGGCACTGGTAGGTGGTACTGTGGGCACTGGTGGGCACTGGTAGGTGACACTGTGGGCACTGATTGGTGGTACTGTGGACACTGGTGGGCACTGGTAGGTGACACTGTGGGCACTGATTGGTGGTACTGTGGGCACTGGTAGGTGACACTGTGGGCACTGATTGGTGGTACTGTGGGCACTGGTGGGAACTGGTGGGCACTGGTAGGTGACACTGTGGGCACTGATTGGTGGTACTGTGGGCACTGGTGGGCACTGGTAGGTGACACTGTGGGCACTGATTGGTGGTACTGTGGGCACTGGTAGGTGACACTGTGGACACTGATTGGTGGTACTGTGGGCACTGGTGGGCACTGGTAGGTGACACTGTGGGCACTGATTGGTGGTACTGTGGGCACTGGTAGGTGGCGCTGGTGGGCACAGAAGCCTCTGCAGAGGCTCTCCACGATCGGGAGATATATCCCTCCTGCAGCCACCGGTGATCGGCTTCTTTTTTCCTCACCACGCTACAAGCGTGAGGAGAAAAAATGGCCGATTGCCGGCTCTGTTTACATCACATAATCAGCTGTCATTGGCTGACAGCTGATCACATGGTAAGGGGTTGGGATCGACCCCCTACTCCGATCTGTGATCAGCCGAGTCTCACAGACTCGCTGATCACAGAGCGCGCCGCGCACGCCCTGCAGGGGGCGCACAGGCCGCTCAAGCACGGGAGGACGTCCATGGACGTCCTCCCGGCAAATTAAGTCCGCGCTGCAGCCGTCTTTCGGCTATAGCGCGGACGGGAAGTGGTTAAAGCGGTTGTAAACCGCTGCTCTTATTTTTTTTTCCTTACCTGCATCACATACTAGCACTTTATGTGAAACTTACTTAATAACAAAGCCATCCAGTGATGTAATGCCATCACTGGAGACAGCGTCCATCTTCACCAGGTCTTCCTTCTGGGTTCGAGGACTCTGTGACTGGTTGGAGCCGCGATGACGCCGCGGCACAGGGCTCTGAAGAAACGGCACGAGCGGACGTTCCATCAGAGCGCATGCGCCAGTGATGTCACCAGCTGCATGTACAGTAAATATCTCCTAAATGGTACACGTTGCTAGGTGGGAAAAAGACCAGGGGCTTCAGTCCAAAAACCCCTCCCACATTTTAAAGTAAAATACGATTGCCTAATTTACAGTTTTGCACATTATTATCTGTAAATAATACATTTCAATTATTATATCCTTTGGTTTACCACTAGATTTACGTTTTTCAATATATTGAAAGATAAGAAAAATACTTAGAGCCCATGCACACCAAGCCCAAGGCAATCTTTTTCAGTGTTCAGTGTTTATTACCCGTTATGTTGCATGTTCGCATGCACTGTTGAGGTGCGTCAGGGTGCCATTCAAAAAAAAAATCTTAAATGTTGATTCTTGTACGTTCCACTTCCACATAAAATTCTATTATAAAGAGAAAAGCAATACAGTAGAAAAAACAATCATTTTCTGGTTGTCAGCATTTTCAAGCTTTAAATTGTTTGTGCATCTTTTGTGCTGCATAAAGTTACCTGTGTGGTAGTGCGCAGGGCAGTTGTCACTCCCAACTCCTGTTCTGTGCCGCTGGGCAGCTGACTGGGCCTAGTAGTACTACACAGATCAAGAGCGCGTTTGGATGCCCCACCCGGCGTGGCAGCGGGCCCGGTGTCACTCCCGCCTTCTGTTCTCTTTGGGCCGTCCACAGCCAACACACAGATCAAGGGCGCGGACAGATCTCCCACCCGGCGTGGCCGCGGGCCCAGTGTCACTCCCGCCTTCTGTTCTCTTTGGGCCGCCCACAGCCAACACACAGATCAAGGTCGCAGATGGATCTCCCACCCAGCGTGGCCGCGGGCCCAGTGTCACTCTCGCCTTCTGTTCTCTCTGGGCCGCCCACACACAGATCAAGAGCGTGGTCAGATCTCCCACCCGGCGTGGCCGCAGGCCCAGTGTCACTCCCACCTTCTGTTCTCTCTAGGCCACCCACAGCCCACATACAGATCAAGAGCGCAGTCGCCGGTCGGATCTCCCACCCGTAGAGGCAACGGGTGCAGTGTCACTCCCACCTTCGGCCTGGCCTGGGCCTACTCAGATCAAGAGGGAGCACAGATCGAACACCCGGCGTGGCCGTGGGAGCAGTGTCACTCCCGCCTTCTGTTCTCTCTGGGCCATCCACACACAGATCAAGAGCGCGGTCGCCAGTCAGATCTCCCACCCGGAGTGGCCGCGGGCGCAGTGTCACTCCCGCCTTCTGCCTGGGCCTACTCAGATCAAGAGCGAGTGCGGATCGCCGACTCCTACCTGCCGCTCGCACACACGCAGTGTCACTCCTTCCTTCTGGATCCAACGGCGCCTGTAATGGACGTCACACGTCCCGCGGTAGTGGCATTGGACCAGTGTGACGTCCATTATAGGTGCTGCCGGGTCCAAGTGGCGGGACTTTGTGTATGTCACTCGGCCGTGCTCTGCACTGAGTGAGTCAGAGACAAAGTCTCTTTGTTTGCAAACGGCGGCTCGGGGCTAATAATACAGTTATGAATGCCCTAGACCCGGGGCTTTTCGGAGGCCCACTTGGGGCTATGGCCCCCCTCAGCCCCCCCTCCGGAAGCCCCTGCCTATAGGCAAGCTTTACTATAGGTTTACCTCAGGGGCGGATCCAGGGGGGGGGCAACAGGGCAATTACCCCCCCCGAAGCACACACTCACTGACACTCTGAATGTTATTGTATATATCCTGCCGCAGCGCCGCTCCGGCCGCTGTGCCGGGCCGAGTCTCTCTCTCTCTCTCATGAGAGAGACTCACGTGTGGTACGGGCGGCGGCGGTCAATAACACTGAAGGAAGGAGGTGGGTGGAGCCTCTTCCCCCTGCACTCGTTGCTAGACGCCAGGCGGCCCTGGCGTTAGCAACGAGTGACGTCATCAGCGTCAGTCACACTCTCAGCCGAGCCGACCGGCGGCCGGTGTGAGTGTGACTGTGACACAGCCTGGAGCGGCGCCTCCAGGCTCCTACATTACATAAGGCAGACTGAGCAGAGTGAGTCTCAGAGAGAGCAGACAGCAGCCTAACTCAGTGAGTGTGGCTTAGTCTGTCTGTGACACAGGCAGCCTGGAGCGGCGCCTCCGAGGAGTCTCTAACAACAAGTCAAGTGCACTGCAGCAGCAGCACACAGCACACTGGCAGGCAACGTGGCAATCCGCAAGGTGTGGCAGGTGACGTGGCAAGTGCAATCTGCAAGGTGTGGCAGGTGAGGTGGCAAGTGGCAGTCCGCAAGGTGTGGCAGGTTACGTGGCAAGTGGCAATCTGCAAGGTGTGGCAGGTGACGTGGCAAGTGCAATCCGCAAGGTGTGGCAGGTGAAGTGGCAATCCGCAGCGTGTGGCAGGTGAAGTGGCAATTGGCAATCCGCAAGGTGTGGCAGGTGACGTGGCAGGCAAGCGACAATCCGCAAGGTGTGGCAGGCGACGTGGCAAGTGGCAATCCGCAAGGTGTGGCAGGTGATGTGGCAAGTGGCAATCCGCAAGGTGTGGCAGGTGACGTGGCAAGTGGCAATCTGCATCTGGTGGCAGGCAAGTGACAATCCGCAACGTGTAGCAGGTAACGTGGCAAGTGACACACTCAGGTCTCCCACTGATTCTGCATTATGGTGAGTTGAACTATTTCATTTTATATTACAATGTAATTATAGAAAAAATGCGCTTCAATCATCCTGACACTGGTGCCGGGATGATTGAAGCGCAAACACCAGCCGTTTCCCCGATAAATTGCCCACAATGAAAACGCATTTTCTGGCAGTGCCCCTCCCGAGACTAGACTCTGGATCCGCCCCTGGTTTACCTATAGATAAAACTTAAAGATGGAAGTTTACTTCATCTTTAACTGACTTCATCAGCAGACCGAAGTTCATCCTTTTGAGCTATAGATGAAGAAAGACAGTAAGATACAAAAAGAAACAATGTTTCTTTTTATCTTTTGGCTGAGCGATGTTGTTGACACATTGCCCGGCTGCTTTTTTTTTTTGACAACTCCAATTGCCAGGACTTCAGTTTACAATTCAGCTGTCAACAGGGCAACCCCACTAACGGGGTTTTAAACAGGCGACCTGAATGCAGCCAGGTGGAAGTGCTAACCATTAACCACTGTGCTGTCTCTGCCTTACTGACACCGGCCATTGCTCTACTCACACTGTCAGTATATATACACATGCATGTGTGATGCAGAGCTCCTCCTCCCCTCTATAGGAACAGATCTCCCCTGTGACAGGCCAGCCCTAGTGGAGCTCTGACTCTTCCCTCCATAGGAACAAATTTCCCCTGTGACAGGCCAGCCCCCCGGAGAGCTCCTCATCCCCTCTCCAGAAGAACAGGTTTCCCCTGTGTCAGGCCAGCACCTGCGAAGCTCCTCCTCTCCTCTCCATAGGAACAGATTTCCCCTGTGACAGGCCAGCCCCTGCAGAGCTCCTCATCCCCTCTCCATAGGAACAGATTTCTCTTGTGACAGACCAGCCCCTTCAGAGCTCCTCACCCCCTCCATAGCAACAGATTTCTCCTACGACAGGCCAGCCACTGCAGAGCTCCCCTTCCCCTCTCTATAAGAATAGATTTCCCCTGTGACAGGCCAGCACCTGCAAAGCTCCTCCTCTCCTGTCTATAAGAACAAATTTCCCTTGTGACAGGCCAGCCCCTGCAGAGCTCCTTTTCCCCTCAATAGGAACAGATTTCCCCTGTGACAGGCCAGCCCCTGCAGAGCTCCTCTCTCCATAAGAACAGATTTCCTTGTGACAGGCCAACCCCTTCAGAGCTCCTCATCCCCTCTCCATAAAAACACATTTCCTTGTGATAGGCCAGCCCCTGCGAAGCTTCTCCTCTCCTCTTCATAGGAACAGATTTTTTCCCTTTGACAGGCCGGCCCCTGAGGAACTCCTCCTCACCTCTTATTTTCCTTGTGATAGGCCCATCCTTGCAGTGCTCCTCCTCTCCTCTTCATAGGAACAGATTTCCATTGTGACAGGCTGGCCCTTAAGCCTCTCCTTTCCTACAGATTTTCCCTGTGACAGGACGGCCTCTGTGGAACTCCTCTTTTATCCTTCATACAGAATAGAGTGAATCAGGGCAATAAGGCAATATGGCCACTAGATGGAGTTGATAATCATAGTAAATAAGTATTTATTTCTGTTTTATCATCAGCTTCATCTAGTGGCCCTCTTGTAGTATTTTCCCAATTCCCTCCACTCTGTATGACTCTGTAAGAAGAATAACATTTGACCTGGCGAGGAAATAGCCTCAAGCCATTTGTTTTTGCCCTAATTTGCATAGAAAGTATGTGCATGCAGTTTCACGTGTCATTTATTTTATAAATACACCCCATAATGATTTATAAAGAATAGGAATTTCATAGGAGAACCTAGTCATCACCAGGTCTTCAGTGTTGCTGGTCTCCAGTAACCTGCTAGAGCAGCCCTTGCAGTAGTATCACACAGCAGTATTCCGGCATGGCGAGTCATTTGTCGATTGGTCATTGCTCATGACATTACAGGATATCAGTGTCCTTTTCATGGTTGAGTAGATGCAAAGTTGTTGCGAAATTCAGAAAAAGGAGACACAGCTCTCTGCAGCTGGATATTATCCTGATGAAGTGATTATGGGATGGGGTGCAGATAATTGCTAGATAATTGCAATAATTACTATTGCAATTTCCTAAGAAATAATGTAGAATTGATTTCAGTGAGATGATGTGGCGAGGTGATCCCCCCCTTCTCCTGAGCCGTGCCCCTCCATTATCATCACAAAGCATTCTTTGAATGTGGGGTCAGCACTTCCAGTCTGCTTATAGCCCAACATACCAGGGTGTACCTTGTAAATGTGTTGTCCTACCTGTATGCACAGAAGGTGACCATAAACTGAAGGTACAGAGTGACCACCTGAGTATCTGACTGCAACAAAGAAACTTTGTGCACTGAAATTGTACGGGCTCCTCTTCTGCACTGAAACTGCTTACACCTTCACAGACCTGCTACTTCAAAATAACTCTTATACCTGTAACAATAAGTCTCGGTGGAGCTGCTGGTTTAAGCGGGTCTGTTACCTTCACTTTGCTTCCCTTGTTTCACCGGCAGCGGGTCTAGGGGTTCCGTTGAGTTTACTGCTGGACGACACACGCACCAACACTGGAGTACGTTTTCAATGCTTTATTAAACAGTCAAACTTTAGGAAGTAGCAGGAAAGAGACGGAAAAGGAAACCTTCAGGATAAACTCAAATATCTTCTTCTAATATCTCAGCGACAAATGTCCCGGTAGATTTCAGATAATTATGTGGAATGCGCTCCCCTCATGGGACACACTCTTTGCTCGTCTGGATAGGCCTCTCTCACTGGTCTAGCAGCCAGTACGCAGCATGAATCTAAAGTCTCTGCCACAGACTTATTTGGGGGGGTAAATCTGCACGATCCTCTGCCACAGGATGTATCAGATCTTCTGCAGTGAACAGAAGCGGCGACACTATGCTTTATAATGACTTCTTTTGGATACGTCCTGCAACCGAGTCACCAGGCCCCTCTACAGACCAGCACGCTGCGTGATCTCTCCAAGACGGGTCTTCCCCTGGGATCTCCTCAGCTGCCCAGCCACAGGACCGACAGCTCAGGACCATTCCTCAGCGGCAGTGGTAGGCCCCAGACAAGCCTCTGGACCCACCCCTGCGCCACAGCATCGTGGGCCTCCCGATCGGAGGACCACAAGGTAGCTCCTTAACGCATACCTGTCGGCCAGGAGGGCCAGCAGGTGGCTGTAAAATGACCCTAAAACATGGCGTCTGTCCCATAAATACCCCCTTCCCAGAATGCAACTCGGAGGACCACCTCCACCGAGCTTGTCTCCGAGACAGAGGAGCATCTATACACTTCGACACGTTGCCCTTCCAACACTGACTAATGGTAACAGCGAAACCCACCGGTCAGCACGGATGCACACACAACATCAGCCAAGCTGGAAGAGAGGCAAACTTTTAACCTTCTTAACAACCAATTTACTACATTTACCTAATCTGTGGTAGATTGTAAATCTACCAGCGCTACATACCATTTCCAATATCTACAAGCTCTCCTTGCTAAAGACCACTCCCACGATCGCATCCTCTTCAGTAGAAAACTGGGGTAGAGACTTTCCTCACACAGAAATCGTGGATAAAATTCTCCAAGGGTACAACAAAATTCATCGACTGATCCCCAACGAGTCTTGGAGGGAAACTCAACTAAAAATACTACACCGTGCTTGTATACCATTCATTTCTGACAAGAATACGCAAGGGACGGCCAGATGTCCCATGTGTCACCAGCCGAAACCATCTCTTACCCACCACTTCTTGTAATGCCCATCTATCTCCACTTTCTGGGATCAAGTCATCTCCTACATCTTTGACATAATCCTGCTAAAAATACCTAAAGACCCCTTACTCCTCATTTTCGGGTACGGGGACGACCAACTGTTACCATGGTCCCCCGACTCCTACCCTCTCCACAAAGACTGGGCTCTGATATGTCTCTTGCTCGCCAGAAGATCAATCTTGGACTTGGAAACTGGACTTCTCCCCACTGTCCAAAGATCTCGCAAGTCAAACGGGAACTGCTACACTTGCTACACAAAGGCAAACTCAACACTGATTTCAAGCAAGAAACCTCCAAGGCACGTTTCTTTTCCAGATGGCGGGCTTTCATGCAATCGACTCTATCAAACCAGGAATTAAACAACTTCAAAAAATGATCTTTCTCTCACCATGGGGTTATCCCTACAACTCCAAGGGAAGAGGATACTCCCGACAACATGCCCACACAAATGGGATCTGAGGCACTAGACGTACTCCAACTTGGTCACTCTCTTCCCTCTCCATTTACTTCAACCACTGACACCTCAACCGAGGGCACCCAGCCTATCGATGTAGCCTAGCCCAAGTGTTTTTCTCACTCTTGTTTTGTTCTGCTAATAAGTGTCTGCCCCCCCCCTTCTTTTGTTACAACTTGTTGCCCTCTAGGAGTCTTCCAAGATGATCCATCCAGTTAACCTGAAAAGGTAGTCACCTTGCGTTCTATACTGTATTTTTTACTCCTGTTGTATAACCCTACCTATGTATGCAACCGCCTCGACTACCTGGTTATTCACACTGTTTGTAATGAAATACCACTATTGTGATATTTTGTACTGCAATTCTTTTCAATAAAATCTATTGAAAAAAAAACAAAAAAAACAGAAACTGCTTTCTCTAACAATGTGCATCAGAAACTGTAGCAAGTCAGAACCTGACTCATTTTTTGGTTGGAGGACATCATCTAGTGCAGGGTTCTCCAAACTTTCTAAGCAAAGGGCCAATTTTCTGTCCTTCAAACTTTAGGGGGGGGGGGGGGCAGACTGTGGCCAGTGGGAGTAGAAAATGCCCCAGCATCAATGCCCCTTCATTGGTTTTAATGGGAGGACTAGTGCCCCATTGTTGATATCAATGAGAAGAATAGTGTTTCATCATTGGTGTCTGTTGGTGTTATGGTGCCCAAAGGACCACAAAGGCAAGTGAAGGGCAACATCTGGCCCCCAGGCCGCAGTTTGGAGACCACTGATCTAGTGCTTTCCTCCCCAGCCTGACTGAACCTGGGATATCTAAACCCAAAAAATGAAAATGTAATATATTGCAGATCAGCAGATGTCCTCAAAACGACAGTCAGGAATTGATATATAGAGCCGGTTCACATATCTCCACTGCGGCTCCAGTGAGAATTTGCACAGGAGCCCAGTGCTTCTTTTGGTCCGTTTCAGGTCGGAATTCAGCCCAATGTTCGGGCTGAAAATGGACCTGAAATGGTGAACCGGGACGCACCGGACACCTGCTCTGAGTCGCATCGGCATGCAGTGTGAACCGAGCTTCATACAGTGTAACAATAGAGTGCATAGAAAAAGTATTCATACCCTTTTTTTTCCCTTGTAAAGGTTTCTTTAATTCGTTTCATATCCAGATAAAATGTCACAGCTTTAACCCAAACATGAATAAAAGTAACAATCTACAGTGCCTTGAAAAAGTATTCATACTCCTTGACATTTTCCACATTTTGTCATGTTACAACCAAACGCGTAAATGTATTTTATTGGGATTTTATGTGATGGACCAACACAAAGTGACTCATAATTGTGAAGTGGAAGGAAAATGATAAATGGTTTTCAATATTTTTTAGAAATGAATATGTGAAAAGTGTGGGGGGTACATTTGTATGGCGCCCCCCGGAGTCAATACTTTGTAGAACCCCCTTTCTCTGCAATTACATCTGCAAGTCTTTTTGGGGATGTCTCTACCAGCTTTGCACATCTAGAGAGGGACATTTTTGCCCATTCTTCTTTGTAAAATATCTCAAGCTCTGTCAGATTGGATGGAGAGCATCTGTGAACAGCAATTTTCAAGTCTTGCACAGACTCTCAATTGGATTTAGGTCTGGACTGTGACTGGGCCATTCTAACACATGAATATGCTTTGATCTAAACCATTCCATTGTAGCTCTGGCTGTATGTTTCGGGTCGTTGTCCTGCTGGAAGGTGAACCTCCGCCCCAGTCTCAAGTCTTTTGCAGACTCTAACAGGTTTTCTTCTAAGATTGTCCTGTATTTGGCTCCATCCAACTTCCCATCAAATCTGACCAGCTTCTCTGTCCTTGCTGAAACAAAGCATCCCCACCACATGATGCTGCCACCACCATGTTTCACGGTGGGGATGGTGTGTTCAGGGTGATGTGCAGTGTTAGTTTTCCCCCACACATAGCGCTTTGCTTTTAGGCCAAAAAGTTCAATTTTGGTCTCATCTGACCAGATCACTTTCTTCCACATCTTTGCTGTGTCCTCCACATGGCTTCTCCCAAACTGCAAACTGGACTTCTTATGACTTTCTTTCAATAATGTCTTTCTTCTTCTCACTCTTCCATAAAGGTCAGATTTGTGGAGAACACGACTAATAGTTGTCCTGTGGACAGATTCTCCCACCTGAGCTGTGGATCTCTGCAGCTCCTCCAGAGTTACCATGGACCTCTTGGCTCTTCTCTGATGAATGCTCTCCTTGCCCGGCCGGTCAGTTTAGGTGGACGGCCATGTCTTGGTAGGTTTGCGGTTGTGCCATACTCTTTCCATTTTTGGATGATGGATTGAACAGAGCTCTGTGAGATGTTCAAAGCTTGGGATATTTTTTTTATAACCTGACCCTGATTTACACTTCTCCACAACTTCATCCCTGACCTGTCTGGTGTGTTCCTTGGCCTTCATGATGCTGTTTGTTCACTAAGGTTCTCTAACAAACCTCTGAGGGCTTCACAGAACAGCTGTATTTATACTGAGATTAAATTACACACAGGTGGAATCTACTTACTAATTAGGTGATTTATGAAAGCAATTGAATTTAGATTTTAGTTAGGGGTATCAGAGTAAAGGGCGCTGAATACAAATGCACGCCACACTTTTCACATATTTATTTGTAAAACTGTTTGAAAACCATTTATCATTTTCCTTCCACTTCACAATTATGTGTCACTTTGTGTTGGCCTGCAGGGCGCACGCGGCGCGCGCTGTGATCAGCGAGTCAATGAGAACTCTTACCACATGATCAGCTGTCAGCCAATGACAGCTGATCACGTGATGTAAACAGAGGATCATAATCGTTTTTTGTTTTTTTACATTTTTTTAAAAATGAATATCTCCTTAACGTTTTGGAGATATTCACCCTGCGGGAAGCCACTGGCGTCACTAGCACATGCACTCTGAAGGTCCGGCGTACCGAGCTGGACCTTCAGAGCTTCTTGCCGGAACCGAGGGCTCCAGCACAAGTGACATTATCGCGGCTCTGGCCGCTCGCAGTGCTGAAGCCCATGAACCCGAAAAGGCCAGGGGGAAGGTGTCAGCCCTCTCAGCGGTGACTGGGCGCCGCTGCAAGGGCTTCGTTCTAAGGTAAGTATGTAATAATGTGCTAGTATGCAAGGTACGCTACCCTGTTTCCCCGAAAATAAGACCTAGTGTGATTGTCGGTGATGGCTGCAATATAAGCCCTACCCCCTAAATAAGCCCTAGTTAAAGTCCTTGTAGGTCTTGTTTTCAGGGTAGGCCTTTTTTTCGGGGAAACAAGGTAGGGCTTATTTGGGGGGGTAGGGCTTATATTGCAGCCATCACCGACAACCACGCTAGGTCTTATTTTCGGGGAAACAGGGTAGCACATTATGCCATTGTCCTACAGGTAATTTTTATTTTTTTATTTTTTTTTTCTGCAGCGGTTTACTACCGCTTTAAATAACACCGGTAAAAAATAAATAAAAGAAAAACAAGTCTTTTCTATTTTTTTCACTCTTCTTGTCTACAGATTACATAGCAAAAAGAAAAAAAAAATGTTTGCAGGGCAGTAGCTTTTTTTTTTCATAAATCTTTTTATTACATTTTATTAATTACAAACAAAACACAAAAAGAAACAACAAAACATCATACACATTGAACCAAAGATATAATAGTGAAATTTCCAAAATCTAATATAAGAGTTATTAATCCCACATGGAAGGAAGAAAGGAAGAAAAAAAGAGGAAAATAAATAAACAAAAAATAAAAAATTAATTAATTAATTAATGTAATTCCTTAACGTCATCACTGAATAAAGAGGCTCTGAATAATCAGCAGCATCCACGAAGTGGTAGGAAATACCACGAGGACGGCAAACATGGTCCTCCTCTTCTTCCCCTAACGAATAGTCTGTGACCTGTCTCTGATTGGTGTTTGTTTTTGGAAAAATTATTATTTCTCATGCCCAGTAGAACATTGTGGCTCCAAATATTATTCTGTGGCCAGTGTTGAATTAGTGAACACGTGTATCTTTTTGAAAAAAAATAAAAAAATAAAAAAAAAAGAATATTTCTCTTGTCCAAAAGTACATCACAAATTATTCTGTGAACGGTCTCTAATTGGTGAACATGTGTTTCTGTTTAAAAAAAATAATAATATTCTCACGTCCAGAAGAACATCATGGTTCAAAAAAATGAATGCTGTTAGAAAAATAAAATAATGTATAAGGATCCAGAAAGTAGTCCTAGATACAAAGAGGGTGACACATTATATGTCATATTCTATGGTCTGTCTCTGATTGGTGGACATGTGTTGCTTTTGGAAAAAAAATCATAATTTTCATGTCCGTCATGAGTCCAAAAATTCGTGTTTTTGTTCAAATTAAATGCCACGTGTTAAAAAAAAAATGTATGTATGTAAGTAGTAAGAAAAGCTAGCCAAATTCTTATTCCTTTGATATTTTGTGGCCTGTCTCCGGTTGTGTATGTGTTTCTTTTAGAAAAACAAAATATTTTTTTCCAACAATTAGAGACAGTCCACAGAATAGTTTGCAGAGACATGATGTACTTCTGGTCATGAGGAATAATAATATTTCAAATATTTCTCATGTCCAGAAGAACATCGTGCTTACAATATTATTTAATTATTCTGTAACCAGTCTCTAATTGGTGGACACATGTATCCTTAAAAAAAAATAAAAAAATAAAAAAGAATATTTCTCATGTCTAGAGTTACATCATCGCTCTAAAAATTTAAAATGATGGGCATATTTCTTTAAAAAAAAAAAGAGACATGGCCCTGAAAAAAAAACATTGTGGCCCTAAAAAAAAAAAAGGAACATCGTGGCCCTGAAAAAAAAAAGAAACATTGTGGGCCTGAAAATCAATCTGTGGCCTGTCTCTAACTGATGGACACATTTTATTTTTTTTCAGGGCCACCAATTAGAGACAGGCCACAGATTGATTTTCAAGGCCACAATGTTTCTTTTTATTTTTTTCAGCGCCACAATGTTTTTTTTTTTTTTTTTTTCAGGGCCACAATGTTTCTTTTTTTCAGGGCCACAATGTTTCTTTTTTTTTTTTTTCAAAAAGAAATGTGTCCAATAGTTAGAGACAGGCCACAGATTAATTTTCAGGGCCACAATGTTTCTTTGTTTCTTTTCGTTTTTTTAAAAAAAATGTGGCCCTGAAAAAAAAAAAAAGGAAACGTGGCCCTGAAAATTAATCTGTTGCCTCTTTCTAACTAGTGAACATATTTCTTTTTGAAAAAAAAAAGAATATTTCTCATGTCCAGAGTTACATCATAGCTCCAAAAATTAAAAAAGGTGGGCACATGTTTCTTTTCGAGATACATCACCAATTTTGTCTCCAAATATCAACCAAATCGTCCTCTTGGCTCTTCTCAAGACCTCCTACTCTCAAACTCTCTCGTTCCCCCTCCATGCTTGTCATCTCCTCCTCCCATGCTTGTCGTCTCCTCCTCCCATGCTTGTCGTCTCCTCCTCCCATGCTTGTCGTCTTCTCCTCCCATGCTAGTCCTCTCCTCCTCCCATGGTAGTCGTCTCCTCCTCCCATGCTTGTCGTCTCCTCCCATGTTCATCGTTTCCTCCTCCCAAGCTCGTCCTCTCCCCCTCCCATGCTCGTCGTTTCCCCCTCCCATGCTCGTCGTTTCCCCCTCCCATGCTCGTCGTTTCCCCCTCCCATGCTCGTCGTTTCCCCCTCCCATGCTCGTCGTCTCCCCCTCCCATGCTCGTCGTCTCCCCCTCCCATGCTCGTCGTCTCCCCCTCCCATGCTCGTCGTCTCCCCCTCCCATGCTCGTCGTCTCCCCCCTCCCATGCTCGTCGTTTCCCCCTCCCATGCTCGTCGTCTCCCTCTCCCATGCTCGTCGTTTCCCCCTCCCATGCTCGTCGTTTGCTCCTCCCATGCTCATCGTCTCCCCCTCCCATGCTCATCGTCTTCCCCTCCCATGCTCATCGTCTCCCCCTCCCATGCTCATCGTTTCCTCCTCCCAAGCTCGTCCTCTCCCCCTCCCATGCTCGTCGTTTCCCCCTCCCATGCTCGTCGTTTCCCCCTCCCATGCTCGTCGTTTCCCCCTCCCATGCTCATCATCTCCCCCTCCCATGCTCATCGTCTCCCCCTCCCATGCTTGTCGTCTCCCCCTCCCATGCTCGTCGTCTCCCCCTCCCATGCTCGTCGTCTCCCCCCTCCCATGCTCGTCGTTTCCCCCTCCCATGCTCGTCGTCTCCCTCTCCCATGCTCGTCGTTTCCCCCTCCCATGCTCGTCGTTTGCTCCTCCCATGCTCATCGTCTCCCCCTCCCATGCTCATCGTCTCCCCCTCCCATGCTCATCGTCTCCCCCCTCCCATGCTCGTCGTCTCCCCCTCCCATGCTCGTCGTCTCCCCCTCCCATGCTCATCGTCTCCCCCTCCCATGCTCATCGTCTCCCCCTCCCATGCTCATCGTCTCCCCCTCCCATGCTCGTCGTTTCCTCTTCCCATGCTTATCTCTAGGATTTCTCCAGAGACTCTCCCATCCTCTGGAACTCGATACCTCCACCTGTCTGGCTATCTGGCTATCCCCTAGTCCTCCCATGCTCGTCGTCTCCCACTCCCATGCTCGTCGTCTCCCCCTCCCATGCTCGTCGTCTCCCCCTCCCATGCTCGTCGTCTCCCCCTCCCATGCTCGTCGTCTCCCCCTCCCATGCTCGTCTTCTCCTCCTCCCATGCTCGTCGTCTCCTCCTCCCATGCTTGTCGTCTTCTCCTCCCATGCTAGTCGTCTCCTCCTCCCATGCTGGTCGTCTCTTCCTCCCATGCTAGTCGTCTCCTCCTCTCATGCTAGTCGTCTCCTCCTCCCATGCTTGTTGTCTCCTCCCAAGTTCATCGTCTCCTCCTCCCAAGCTCGTCGTCTCCCCCTCCCATGCTCGTCGTTTCCCCCTCCCATGCTCGTCGTCTCCCCCTCCCATGCTCGTCGTCTCCCCCTCCCATGCTCGTCGTCTTCCCCTCCCATGCTCGTCGTCTCCCCCTCCCATGCTCGTCGTTTCCTCCTCCCATGCTCATCGTCTCCCCCTCCCATGCTCATCGTCTCCCCCTCCCATGCTCATCGTCTCCCCCTCCCATGCTCGTTGTTCCCTCCTCTCATGCTGGTCGTCTCCCCCTCCCATGCTCATCGTCTCCCCCTCTCATGCTCGTCGTTTCCTCCTCCCATGCTTATCCCCAGGATTTCTCCAGAGACTCTCCTATCCTCTGGAACTCGCTACCTCCACCTGTCTGGCTATCTGGCTATCCCCTAGTCCTCCCATACTCTCAAGCTCTCTCGTTCCCCCCCCCCATGCTTGTCATCTCCTCCTCCCATGCTTGTCGTCTCCTCCTCCCATGCTTGTCGTCTTCTCCTCCCATGCTAGTCCTCTCCTCCTCCCATGCTAGTCGTCTCCTCCTCCCATGGTAGTCGTCTCCTCCTCCCATGCTTGTCGTCTCCTCCCATGTTCATCGTTTCCTCCTCCCAAGCTCGTCGTCTCTCCCTCCCATGCTCATCGTTTCTCCCTCCCATGCTCGTCGTTTCCTCCTCCCATACTCATCGTCTCCCCCTCCCATGCTTGTCGTCTCCCCCTCCCATGCTCGTCGTCTCCCCCTCCCATGCTCGTCGTCTCCCCCTCCCATGCTCGTCGTCTCCCCCTCCCATGCTCGTCATCTCCCCCTCCCATGCTCGTCGTTTCCTCCTCCCATGCTTATCTCTAGGATTTCTCCAGAGACTCTCCCATCCTCTGGAACTCGCTACCTCCACCTGTCTGGCTATCCCCTAGTCCTCCCATGCTCGTCGTCTCCCCCTCCCATGCTCGTCGTCTCCCCCTCCCATGCTCGTCGTCTCCCCCTCCCATGCTCGTCGTCTCCCCCTCCCATGCTCGTCTTCTCCTCCTCCCATGCTCGTCGTCTCCTCCTCCCATGCTTGTCGTCTTCTCCTCCCATGCTAGTCGTCTCCTCCTCCCATGCTAGTCGTCTCTTCCTCCCATGCTAGTCGTCTCCTCCTCCCATGCTAGTCGTCTCCTCCTCCCATGCTTGTCGTCTCCTCCCAAGTTCATCGTCTCCTCCTCCCAAGCTCGTCGTCTCCCCCTCCCATGCTCGTCGTTTCCTCCTCCCATGCTCGTCGTCTCCCCCTCCCATGCTCATCGTCTCCCCCTCCCATGCTCATCGTCTCCCCCTCCCATGCTCATCGTCTCCCCCTCCCATGCTCGTCGTCTCCCCCTCCCATGCTCATCGTTTCCTCCTCCCATGCTCATCGTCTCCCCCTCCCATGCTCATCGTCTCCCCCTCCCATGCTCATCGTCTCCCCCTCCCATGCTCGTTGTTCCCTCCTCCCATGCTGGTCGTCTCCCCCTCCCATGCTCATCGTCTCCCCCTCCCATGCTCGTCGTTTCCTCCTCCCATGCTTATCTCCAGGATTTCTCCAGAGACTCTCCTATCCTCTGGAACTCGCTACCTCCACCTGTCTGGCTATCTGGCTATCCCCTAGTCCTCCCATGCTCGTCGTCTCCCCCTCCCATGCTCGTCGTCTCCCCCTCCCATGCTCGTCGTCTCCCCCTCCCATGCTCGTCGTCTCCCCCTCCCATGCTGGTCGTCTCCCCCTCCCATGCTCATCGTCTCCTCCTCCCATGCTCGTCTCCAGGATTTCTGCAGATCCTCTCCCATCCTCTGGAACTCACTACCTCCACCTGTCCGGCTATCCCCTACTCTTGCTACCTTCAGGCGATCTCTGAAAACTCATCTCTTCAGGAAAGCCTATCACGCCTCCAACTAATCTCCTACCACTTCTATCAGCTCATTCCCCACAGTTACAACATTTTGTACCACCTGCCCCACCCTATTAGATTGTAAGCTCTACTGAGCAGGGCCCTCTAATCCTCTTGTATTTTATTGTATTATAACTGTATTGTGTCCCTTTTATATTGTAAAGCGCTGCGTAAACAGTTGGTGCTATATAAATCCTGAATAATAATAATAAAACTTCAAGGGGTATGAATACTTTTTCAGCTCACTGTATGTAAGCTTCCAGAAAGCGGTAATCTATAAATGAGGGTGACACATGTAGTTCTCATTCCTCTCACTGTTACGTAATAATGGAAGGAAAGACAAACATTGCGTTCTCCGATTAGATGACTGCGTTGTGGATTAAAGGGGGGGCCGCGGCCCCCGGCCCGCCAAATCCCCCCCGCCGCCGCATAATCTAAAAGCTTCTTACGCCATGGATTGTTGAGTGTGTCCATTTGTCTGTGACTTTTCTCCTTGACACAGAAAGCTCTTTGAATCGCCTTCCTTCCAAGTCCCTCGTTATCAGCGCTCCGAGCTCCGATAGGATGGAAACGGACGGCGGATGCGGAGATAGGGGAGACAAGGCCGGAGGTTTGCACACTGTCAGCTCCGCACTACAAAGCGTGCTGTACCCTGGATGGCGGGCGGGGGGTGGGGGGGTGCGAAAACATCAGGAGGTATGACGGCAGAGCGAAGGACAACGTCTGCAGGAAATGGAGGGAGATCAGAGACCTGCCATACCGCGGCGGTGCACAGATAGGGATGTGTTTTTTTTTTAAAGGGGGGGGGGGGTGGGGGATGATAAAGTGGGAGCGAGTGACATGATCCAGGATGCTGGCAGGAAACATATCAAGGAACAAGGAAGTCACTATCTCATCATTCCACGTCCAGCTGAAGGAGTCTGCAACCTGGTCCAGAATTAAAGACGGCGTTCACGGAGGACTTGGTGGATTAGGGTTGCCACCTCATCCCTTTAAACCCGAACACATATGAATTGCATGGGTTCTGAGGCTAATTTAATCAAGATAAAGTGAGTTCAATTACCACCTTAATCAGCCACGGAACCTGTGTAAACAATATGTGTTCGGGTTTAAAGGGATGAGGCGGCAACCCTACTTTGAGGCTCATTCATATCGCTTTGTGCACGTAACGCATGTCTGCTGGTGTGCAAGGAGTTATAATAATGGATAGCGTTGTTTCCTTTTTTTTTCTTATTTATTTATTTATTTATTTTTAACTCATTTTATTCTGTGCATTGCAGCTAAACGTATAAAAAAAAAGCACTCCTCAAAACGACAAATGATAAAAAAATGCTGATTATAATAACCACTTGCCAACCCACCACAGTACATACTGTATACTGCAGCGGGGCGGCACGTTCAGGCACAATCACGTATATACAGTATCTCACAAAAGTGAGTACACCCCTCACATTTTTGTAAATATATTATTATATCTTTTCATGTGACAACACTGAAGAAATGACACTTTGTTACAATGTAAAGTAGTGAGTGTACAGCTTGTATAACAGTGTAAATTTGCTGTCCCCTCAAAATAACTCAACACACAGCCATTAATGTCTAAACCGCTGGCAACAAAAGTGAGTACACCCCTAAGTGAAAATGTACAAATTGGGCCCAAAGTGTCAATATTTTGTGTGGCCACCATTATTTTCCAGCACTGCCTTAACCCTCTTGGACATGGAGGTCACCAGAGCTTCACAGGTTGCCACTGAAGTCCTCTTCTACTCCTCCATGACGACATCACAGAGCTGGTGGATGTTAGAGACCTTGCGCTCCTCCACCTTCTGTTTGAGGATGCCCCACGGATGCTCAATAGGGTTTAGGTCTGGAGACATGCTTGGCCAGTCCATCACTTTTACCCTCAGCTTCTTTAGCAAGGCAGTGGTCGTCTTGGAGGTGTGTTTGGGGTCGTTATGTTGGAATACTGCCCTGCAGCTCAGTCTTTGAAGGGAGGGGATCATGCTCTGCTTCAGTATGTCACAGTACATGTTGGCATTCATGGTTCCCTCAATGATCTGTAGCTCCCCAGTGCCGGCAGCACTCATGCAGCCCCAGACCATGACACTCCCACCACCATGCTTGACTGTAGACAAGACACACTTGTCTTTGTACTCCTCACCTGGTTGCCACCACACACACTTGTCACCATCTGAACCAAATACGTTTATCTTGGTCTCATCAGACCACAAGTCATGGTTCCAGTAATCCATGTCCTTAGTCTGCTTGTCTTCAGCAAACTGTTTGCAGACTTTCTTGTGCATCATCTTTAGAAGAGGCTTCCTTCTGGGATGACAGCCATGCAGACTAATTTGATGCAGTGTGTGGCGTATGGTCTGAGCACTGACAGGCTGACCCCCCACCCCTACAACCTCTGCAGCAATGCTGGCAGCACTCATATGTCTATTTCCCAAAGACAACCTCTGGAAATGACACTGAGCAAGTGCACTCAACTACTTTGGTGGCCCATGGCGAGGCCTGTTCTGAGTGGAACCTGTTCTGTTAAACCGCTGTATGGTCTTGGCCACCGTGCTGCAGCTCAGTTTCAGGGTCTTGGCAATCTTCTTATAGCCTAGGCCATCTTTATGTAGAGCAACAATTCTTTTTTTCAGATCCTCAGAGAGTTCTTTGCCATGAGGTGCCATGTTAAACTTCCAGTGACCAGTATGATAGAGTAAGAGCGATAACACCAAATGTAACACACCTGCTCCCCATTCACACCTGAGACCTTGTAACACTAACAAGTCACATGACACCGGGGAGGGAAAATGGCTAATTGGGCCCAATTTGGACATTTTCACTTAGGGGTGTACTGACTTTTATTGCCAGCGGTTTAGACATTAATAGCTGCGTGTTGAGTTATTTTGAGGGGACTGCAAATTTACACTGTTATACAAGCTGTACACTCACTACTTTACATTGTAGCAAAGTGTCATTTCCTCAGTGTTGTCACATGAAAAGATAGAAGAAAATATTTACAAAAATGTGAGGGGTGTACTCACTTTTGTGAGATACTGTATATATCATGTGCCTTTTCCAGGTTTAGGAGCAGTTTGCAGATACCGAGCTCGGGGCCTAGTGATCATGTGATTACTCTTCGCTCACATGGTCACAACGTCAACAACGCTGTTATGAATGAATTCATTCATAACAGCTGTGTTTCCTATACTGTGATTGGCCCACAGCTATTACATGGTAACTGGCCCAATAACAGCACCCTGTACCATGTGATTAGCTGTAGCCAATCGCAGATCACTAGTAAACACAGCTGTCATGAATGTAACCATTTTGCTGTTACAAAGGGTAAAAAAAAAAAAACTCTGATCACCCCCCGAGTAATACAGTGTAACTATGATGACACTGAACTACTATTATGTAAAAAAATGATAGTAAAAAAATGAAGAAAAAAGTGATTTTTAAAAGAAGTTTAAAAATGTAATTAAAAAAAAATTTTATTTTTCAATTTTTATTTTAACATACTGTCACCAGTCAGAGTCCCTGATCACTGCCACACCAGTCATAATTTAAAGGAGTTGTGACCTATCCCAGAGTATAACAATGACATGCCGCCATCCCTAATTTGTGTGAAAAAGGAGGATAGAGATTGAAGTGGGACTTTAAATGAGGCATGTCAAAGAGTAATTAGCTAATTCTTTACCAATAAAATAGATTTTTATGTAATGTCATAGTAAAAAATCGATGGCCCATAATGTCACAATTAATCATATCAATCAATAATCAATATTATACAGAATAGCGTAATCACAAGATTTACATACTTAGTCACTGGGCATGATGGTACAGTCAGTACAGAATAAATCAATCAATATACATGCCTGGTACAATTAATGCAAAGATAAATACATAGAAAAATATAAAGCAATTAGAATAAAAAAATTGGGGCATCCATTAGATGTTAACTCAACGCGTTTCATGTTTTTCAACCAATCATCAGGAGCTCTAGGAGAGGTGGACTTCTATGGACAGAAAGATGCAGATGCATATGTAGCAATCAGTCAAATTACCCCCGAAGGAGCTGCTAATTATTTTCTTCGGGCTTACCGTTACCATCTCCACAGTGTTCCTCATAGGGGTACTTATCGATTACTCAATTGAAGACACTGGCTCCAACACTTAGTCCTTTTTCCAAATTTTTATTAAAGAAACAAAAATATGCAATAGAAAAGGTAGAGGGTGAAAGGGATTTACGTACCTTGGATCTTGCGGTTAGAGGTAATTTCTATATCCAGCAAATAGCACTTCCACAGCTGGATTCAACAACCACCAGATAGGTCTCTCTCACCGACCTAGCAGCCAATGAGATGCTCAGACACGGTCTCTGCCACAGACCTTGCAATCTTAAATGAACTGATTGCGATGCTCGGACACGGTCTCTGCCACAGACCTTGCAATCTTAAATGAACTGATTGCAATGCTCGGACACGGTCTCTGCCACAGACCTTACAATCTTAAATGAACTGATTGCGATGCTCGGACACGGTCTCTGCCACAGACCTTACAATCTTGAATGAGCTGATTGCTGTGCTTGATCCCTGTGCTTGATCCCAGATGCGTCTCCGACTGAGTTCCCAGGCTCTTCTCAAGATACCAGCCTTATGCTCGGTCCTCTCCTGAAGAGTTCTCCCCTGGTCACTACAATCCCTTGCTTCTTCCAGCAGGCCAGAGAGCAAAGAGACCATCCTACAGACCAGTAGGCCACTAAAACTCTGGGCCTTCTACTAGCAACTAGGCCTTGGGTCCGCCAACCTCAAGGCAGAACTTTAAGCAACAGCAGTTCCCCAGGCCAGGAGGGCCATGAGGTCAGGAAGCACCAACAAACCTTCCACACGGTGAAAAGAGGAAATGTATTTTTTTTTTTTTCAAAAAAATTGTGATGAGGAATCTTCTACCAATTGGGATACTTTCCTTAATAAGTGTGACGTTACTTGTTAATCTAAAGTATATTTCTTAACGATGTTACATTGGGAGCTCTGTTGGGGTAATGCACATTTACATCGCTCTTTACTGAAACACTTATGACTATTATTGTCTTGGATTTTTTTTTATTACCTTATTGTTTGTTTATGAAAAATTTCAATGAAAATATATTGTTGAAAGTAGAAAAAAAAAAAAAAAAAACTTGTGAAAAAAATATTACAGCTTCAAAAAACTAGGGGCCATTGGGGGGGGGGAGGGGGGGTATTTGTACTATCCTGGCATTTTTGGGCCTCAATGGGCCGCGTTTTAAATCTATCCTTTTCACACAATTCAGATGCTTCTCTCAGGAATTCAAAGTCAATCACCTTCCAACCAGAGAGTTTTCCTGGCTGAAGCACTCATAGGACAGAAGAAGAGGAAATCTCCATAGTGTAAAACAATATTAGTTTATTTACATAGAATCAAAATGGCACTCACGGGATATCTCTTTAACAATGCATCAAACACAGAAGCAATGAGCATAAGCCAGTATATAGGATTCCAAGATAGTGCCCGCCCCAACATGATGACATCACTAAGCTCCTTCCACTTGACGCGTTGCATCCACACCAGTCCTTCTCAAAGGCTAAATGCACTGTGCCAAAGTAGCAACACGTCCTATTATTTTTCGGCACATACCAGTGCAGCACATTGGTATGAACTGAAGCCAATTGCCTTGCTCTTGTGATTTAAATATTGAGGAGTCTCTAACAGGAGGAACCATAACAAACGTAGAACGTTCATCAGTACAGCCATGACAGCTAGGAGAAAGTATAATGTTCATCAGTACACCCTCTGATTTTTCGGGAGCTTAGATAAGAAAGAGAGTCATGACAGCAAGGAGCAAGTAGAATGCTCATCGGTACACCCTCTGATCCCCAGGGAGCTTAGATAAGGAAGAAATCCATGACAGCAACAAGCAAGTAAAATGCTCATCACTACCCCCTCTGATCACTAGGAAGTTTAGATAAGAAAGAGAGCCATGAAAGCTAGGAGCAAGTAGAACAATCATCAGTACACCCTCTGATTCAAAGGGAGCTTAGATAAGAAAGAGAGCCATGACAGTAAGGAGCAAGTTGAATGTTCATCAGTACCCCCCTCTGATCCCTAGGGAGTTTAGATAAGGAAGAGAGTCATAAAAGCACAGAGCAAGTAGAATAATCATCAGTACATCCTCTGGTTCTTAGGGAGCTTAGATAAGGAAGAGAGCCATTAAAGCATGGAGCAAGTTGAATGATCATCAGTACACCCTCTGATCCCTAGGGAGCTTAGATAAGAAAGAGAAACAAGATAGCAAGGAGCAAGTAGAATGTCCATCAGTACACCCTCTGATCCCTAGGGAGCTTAGATAAGGAAGAAAGTCAAGGCAGCTAGGAGCAAGTACCATGATCATCAGTATACCCTCTGATCCTTATGGAGCTTAGATAAGGAACAGAGTTTTGGCAGCAAGGAGCAAGTACAATGATCATCAGTACACCCTCAGATTCGTAGGGAGCTTAGATAAGAAAGAGAGCCAAGACAGCAAGGAGTAAGTAGAATGATCATCAGTACACCCTCTAATCCCTATGCATCTTACATAAGGAAGAGAGTCATGGCAGCAAGGAGCAAGTAGAATTCTCATCACTAACCCCTCTGATCACTAGGGTGTTTAGATAAGGAAGAGAGTCATGAAAGCACAGAGCAAGTAGAATAATCAGCAGTACACCCTCTAATCCCTAGGGAGCTTAGATAAGGAAGAAAGCCATGACAGCAAGGAGCAAGTATAATCTTCATCAGTAAACCCTCTGATTCCTAGGGAGCTTAGATAAGGAAGAGAGCCATGAAATCATGGAGCAAGTAGAATAATCATCAGTACACCCTCTGATTCCTAGGGAGCTTAGATAAGAAAGAGAGCCATGAAAGCATGGAGCAAGTAGAATCATCAGTACACGCGCTGATCCCTAGGGAGCTTAGATAAGGAAAAGAGCCAAGTAAGCTAGGAGCAAGTATAACCTTCATCAGCACACCCTCTGTTTTTTAGGGAGCTTAGATAAGGAAGAAAGCCGTGACAGCAAGGAACAACTAGAATGCTCATCAGTACACCCTCTGATCCCCAGGGAGCTTAGATAAGGACGAGAGCCATTAAAGCATGGAACAAGTTGGATGATCATCAGTACACCCTCTTATCCCTAGGGGGCTTAGATAAGAAAGATAAACAAGATAGCAAGGAACAAGTAGAATGTCCATCAGTGCAGCCTCTGATCCCTAGGGAGCTTAGATAAGGAAGAGAGTCAAGGCAGCTAGGAGCAAGTACCATGATCATCAGTATACCCTCTGATCCTTATGGAGCTTAGATAAGGAACAGAGTTTTGGCAGCAAGGAGAAAGTACAATGATCATCAGTACACCCTCAGATTCGTAGGGAGCTTAGATAAGAAAGAGAGCCAAGACAGCAAGGAGTAAATAGAATGATCATCAGTACACCCACTAATCCCTATGGATCTTACATAAGGAAGAGAGTCATGGCAGCAGGGAGCAAGTAGAATTCTCATTACTAACCCCTCTGATCACTAGGGTGTTTAGATAAGGAAGAGAGTCATGAAAGCACAGAGCAAGTAGAATAATCAGCAGTACACCCTCTAATCCCTAAGGAGCTTATATAAGGAAGAAAGCCATGACAGCAAGGAGCAAGTATAATCTTCATCAGTACACCCTCTGATTCCTCGGGAGCTTAGATAAGAAAGAGAGCCATGAAAGCATGGAGCAAGTAGAATCATCAGTACACGCTCTGATCCCTAGGGAGCTTAGATAAGGAAAAGAGCCAAGACAGCAAGGAGCAAGTATAACCTTCATCAGTACACCCTCTGTTTTTTAGGGAGCTTAGATAAGGAAGAAAGCCGTGACAGCAAGGAACAACTAGAATGCTCATCAGTACACCCTCTGATCCCCAGGGAGCTTAGATAAGGACGAGAGCCATGAAAGCACAAAGCAAGCAGAATAATCATCAGTACACCCTCTGATTCCTAGGGAGCTTAGATAAGGAAGAGAGCCATTAAAGCATGGAGCAAGTTGGATGATCATCAGTACACCCTCTTATCCCTAGGGGGCTTAGATAAGAAAGATAAACAAGATAGCAAGGAACAAGCAGAATGTCCATTAGTACAGCCTCTGATCCCTAGGGAGCTTAGATAAGGAAAAGAGTCAAGGCAGCTAGGAGCAAGTGCCATGATCATCAGTACACCCTCTGATCCCTAGGGAGCTTAGATAAGGAAGAGAGTCAAGGCAGCTAGGAGCAAGTACCATGATCATCAGTATACCCTCTGATCCCTAGGGAGCTTAGATAAGGAAGAGAGTCAAGGCAGCTAGGAGCAAGTACCATGTTAATCAGTACACCCTCTGATCCTTATGGAGCAAAGATAAGGAAGAGAGTCATGACAGCAAAGAGCAATTAGAATGTTCATCAGTACACCCTCAGATTCATAGGGAGCTTAGATAAGAAAGAGAGTCATGATAGCACAAAGCAAGTAGAAGGACTAAAGCATTTACCACTAATTACAAAGGTGATTTAATGCCCACGCACCACACATACTGTATGCATCCATGGTTAACAGAGCTTTCTGTGCTCACTGCACACTCCCATCAAGGCGACTGAGCTGTCAAAGACAGCATTTGGTCAGTACTCATAATTGGGGACCAGCTCCCGGTCATGTGATTATTGTGACAGCCAATTATAGTAGTCATATGATTGACTGACCTTGTTAAAGGGATGCCAAGGCTGGGCAGGATGGGTTAAAGTCATCCTGTTCTTTATGGGAGTCAATTAAGCTCTGCTCAGAATAATGCTGAAAATGTGAGTACAAGTGTCACTAATCTTATCAGTTAGGGCTTTGCTTTTATCATTTCAATTTATATATGTGTATGGAAGCAGCAACTTATGCATGTGTAATGATAATATTTCTGCCATCACACACATACACATATACACTATATTACCAAAAGTATTGGGACGCCTGCCTTTACACACACATGAACTTTAATGACATCCCAGTCTTAGTCCGTAGAGTTCAATATTGAGTTGGCCCACCCTTTGCAGCTATAACAGCTTCAACTCTTCTGGGAAGGCCATCCACAGGGTTTAGGAGTGTGTCTATGGGAATGTTTGACCATTCTTCCAGAAGAGCATTTGTGAGGTCAGGCACTGATGTTGGACGAGAAGGCCTGACTCTCAGTCTCTGCTCTAATTCATCCCAAAGGTGTTCTATCAGGTTGAGGTCAGGACTCTGTGCAGGACAGTCATGTTCCTCCACCTCAAACTCGCTCATCCATGTCTTTATAGACCTTGCTTCGTGCACTGATCCAAATCATTTGGTGGAGGGGGGATTGCGGTGCGGGGGTTGTTTTTCAGGGGTTGGGCTTAGCCCCTTAGTTCCAGTGAAGGGAACTCTTAAGGTGTCAGCATACCAAGACATTTTGGACAATTTCATGCTCCCAACTTTGTGGGAACAGTTTGGGGATGGCCCATTCCTGTTCCAACATGAGTGCACACCAGTGCACAAAGCAAGGTCCATAAAGACACGGATGAACAAGTTTGAGGTGGAGGAACTTGACTGGCCTCCACAGAGTCTTTAATTCATTTCAAAGGTGTTCTATCAGGTTGAGGTCAGGAATCTGTGCAGGCCAGTCAAGTTCCTCCACCCCAAACTCGCTTATTCATGTCTTTATGAACCTTGCTTTGTGCACTGGTGCACAATCATGTTGGAACAGGAAGGGGCCATCCCCAAACTGTTCCCACAAAGTTGGGAGCATGAAATTGCCTTAAGAGTTCCCCTCACTGGAACTAAGGGGCCAAGCCCAACCCTTGAAAAACAAAACAGCCTCACACCATAATCCCCCCTTCACCAAATGATTTGGACCAGTGCACAAAGCAAGGTCCTTAAAGACATGGATGAGCGAGTCTGGGGTGGAGGAACTTGACTGGCCTGCACAGAGTCCTGACCACAACCCGATAGAACACCTTTGAGATGAATTAGATTGGAGACTGCGAGCCAGGACTTCTCATCCAACATCAGCGCCTGACCTCACAAATGCGCTTCTGGAAGAATGGTCAAACATTCCCATAGACACACTCCTAAACCTTGTGGACGGCCTTCCCAGAAGAGTTGAAGCTGTTATAGCTGCAAAGGGCGGAGCCAACTCAATACTGAACCCTTTGGACTAAGGCTAGGATGCCGTTAAAGTTCATGTGCGTGTAAAGGCAGGCGTCCCAACACTTTTGACAATATAGTGTAGTTAAAAAAAATGATAAAAGCAAAGCCATAAGTCATAGATTCTCATAGATCTGAATTGTCCCCTATGAAGAATGGGATGATTATAAAGATAAACCTCCTCTGTGGTAAATTCCCCCCAGTCCTTCTGCTTGCTCCTCGCTGTCATGGCTCTCTTCCTTATCTAAGCTCCCTAGGGATCAGGGGGTGTACTGATCATCACTCTGGACAGTTTTATAAGCTTTCAATGCTCCGACTTGTTACATCACTTCCTGTATCCCTGACCCCTGACCCGCAGGAGGTAATTAGCCATCCCAGGGGCCTCCTGGAGCTTATGAGGCTTTTGTTTTGGAATGCGCTAATGTACATCTGCTCGCTCTTATGCTGAATCCAATCTTTATTTTAGACGTGAGAAATATATATATATACCGCTCAGCGCTGGCTCGCTACACAGAAGAAACACGAGAAGACGGTTGTTTTATTGTGAGCTCAGAATATTCCTCACAATGTACAATTCGGGTCCCGGAGATCTTCCTGGAAAGTGTTGCAGGAACTCTGTAAACTTTCACAGGGTAATTAAATGTATCATATAAATATGTATATATATATAAATGTAAAGCAGATTGTCAAACCTGACCACACACACATCGCAATCAGATCTTACAATTTAATATACAATCTCACAGACACAAAGGAATCGTGGGTGGACACTGACACATTCATCTCGACTACCAGAGGACCAGCTTTGCAACACTCATTTTTTTTTTTTTTTTTTAGTGAGAACTCACTTCCTGTTGCAATTGGGAGACAGGGATGTTGTCAATCTTTCACAGGACAGGGTGACAACACGAGAGCAAATGGGGAGACAAGGACGGAGTGTTGTCACCCTATGACAGGAAGTGAGGCCTATGTAACAAGGTGACAACATATTAGAGCAAATGGGAGACAGGAAAGTGTTGTCACCCTAGAACAGGAAGTGAATATATGAGAGCAAATGGGAGACAAGGACAGAAGTGTTGTCACCCTATGACAGGAAGTGAGGACCATGTGGTGACAACATCTTAGAGCAAAAGAGAGACGGGGTGAAGTGTTGTCACCCCACAAGAGGAAGTGAAGCCGATGTGACAACAAAGGAGAGCAACTGGGAGGCAGGAAAGTGTTGTCACCCTATAACAGGAAGTGAAGCCCATGTGACAGGCTTTATTTCTTCTTGTAGGTTGACAACACTTGAAAGCAATTGGGAGACAAGAATGGAGTGTTTTCACCCTATAACAGGAAGTGAAGCCTATGTGACAGGGTGACAACCCATGAGAGCAATTGGGAGGCGGGAAAGTGTTGTCACCCTATAACAGGAAGTGAAGCCTATGTGACAGGGTGACAACACATGAAAACAATTGGAAGACAAGGATGGAGTGTTGTTACCCTATAACAGGAAGTGAAGCCTATGTGACAGGGTGACAACTCATGAGAGCAATTGGGAGACAGGAAAGTGTTGTCACCTCACAAGAGAAAGTGGAGCCTATGTGACAGGTTGACAACAAATGAGAGCAAATGGGAGACAAGGATGAAGTGTTGTCACCCTATTACAGGAAGTGAAGCCTCTGTGACAGGGTGACAACACATGAAAGCAATTGGGAGGCAGGAAAGTGTTGTCACCCTATAACAGGAAGTGAAGCCTCTGTGACAGGGTCACACAGACAACTCATGAGAGCAAATGAGAGACAGGAAAGTGTTGTCACCCCACAAGAGGAAGTGGAGCCTCTGTGACAGGGTGACACCACTCCATCCTTGTCTCCCATTTGCTCTCATGTGTTGTCACCCTGTCACAGAGGCTCCACTTCCTCTTGTGGGGTGACAACACTTTTCTGTCTCCCAATTGCTCTCAAGTGTTGTCACCCTGTCACATTGGCTTCACTTCCTGTTATAGGGTGACAACAGTTCATCCCTGTCCCCCACGTGTTCTCATTTGTTGTCACCCTGTCATAGAGACTTCACTTTCTGTAATAGGGTGACCACACAGGACAGCAATTGGGATAAGGGGACAGAGCGTTGTCACCCTGTCACATTGGCTTCACTTCCTGTAATAGGGTGACAACACTCCATCCTTGTCTCCCATTTGCTCTCATGTGTTGTAGCCCTGTTACAGGAAGAGAAGCCTATGTGACAGGGTGACAACACAGGAGAGCAAATGGGAGACAAGGATGGAGTGTTGTCACCCTATTACAGAAAGTGAAGTCTCTATGCCAGGGTGACAACAAATGAGAACACGTGGGAGACAGGGATGAAGTGTTGTCACCTTATAACAGGAAGTGAAGCCTATGTGACAAGGTGACAACACTTTCCTGTCTCCCAATTGCTCTCAAGCGTTGTCACCCTGTCACATCGGCCTCACTTCCTGTGAAAGGGTGACAACACTTCATCCCTGTCTCCCACGTGTTCTCATTTGTTAAGTGTTGTCACCCTTTCACAGGAAGTGAAGCCAATGTGACAGGGTGACAACACTTGAGAGCAATTGGGAGACGGGAAAGTGTTGTCATTCTGTCACATAGGCTTCACTTCCTGTTATAGGGTGACAACACATGAAAGCAATCGTGGGACAGGGATGGAGTGTTGTCACCCTATTACAGAAAGTGAAGTCTCTATGACATGGTGACATAACATAAGAACAAATGGGAGACAGGGATGAAGTGTTGTCACCCTATCACAGGAATTGAAGCCAATGTGACGAGGTGACAACACATGACAGCAATTGGGATACAGGAAAGTGTTGTCACACCACAAGGGGAAGTAAAAACTATGTGACAACAGGGTGACAACAGATGAGAACAAATGGGAAACAGGGATGAAGTGTAGTCACCCTCTAACAGGAAGTGATATGTACATGTTTGGGGAGGAATGACAAGGTGTTAGAACCCCCATCAGGTCTTTTCTGACATTTCCATCTCCATTTTTGACAGGAAGTCCGGGAAAATCCCCCCCCCCCATGGGTACACAGGCAGCAATAGAATTCTGAAGGTGGAAGGTTCCGTCTTTGTGTGGAAGATTGTCTTTAGTTCTTGATTGGTGTTGGGCAGGACAGACAGTGAGGGACACGTCTCTTCTATGGGGGGGATGAGGGTTTCAAGGGTAACTCCTGCCACAATGTTCTCTTTTTTTAGTCTTGGATAAAGTGGGGGTGGGGTTAGACCCTCTGTCAGGCTTTATTACCGCCCCACCCTATTAGATTGTAAGCTCTTCTGAGCAGGGCCCTCCTAATCCTCTTGTGTTGTATTGTAGCTGTATTGTCTCCCTTTTATACTGTAAAGCGCTGAGTAAACTGTTGGCGCTATATAAATCCTGTATAATAATAATAATAATAATAATAATAATTACTGTCCGATGGGAACTCGCTTCCTGTTCCAGTGACAACGGGGTGCATTCATAAAACATCGAAACTGCGCGTCATTTTGGTGTGCATAGAGAAAAATTCAAATGATTTCTGTTTTTTTCCTAATGAATAACATTCGATCTGCAGAGAACACAGCCCGTGTGCATGGGGAAAATACCACATTTTGGCCTCTAGACGATGTTGACTGTAATAGAAAACAAGTATGCTTCTCTGCTCCATCTGGCGGCCATAATGTGCTGCTTTCCCCATTCACACTGTTATTATTTTAAATGAATAACATTCGCTCTGCAAAGAATATAGCCTGAGAACATTCGATTCGGCCTCCTTCAACACAAAACAAAAGGCCGCACCTTTCACAGTGGCGGGGAAGATGATTTGTCGTATTCCAATACACCGCAATGACACAGGCCATCGGATGACTATAAAAAACCTTCGATAGGCAAAGTACTTTTGTATGGGATGTTTTATATCTTCATTTCATTTTTTTTTTTATGCCCTCTTATCTGCTTTGGTGGGTTACCCTCAGAATACATACTCACCCAAGGATGTCATGTTAAAATGTGCCCATCAGCTGCCCCATAGCCACCACCTTCTCTGGCTGTGCCATCGGGGGGCGCTGTCTCCTATGAGCGTTTGCTGATGATGTGCTTCAAGAATCACCGGCATTTCTCAGGGCGGGATTCCCGATGGTGAAAACAGTGGACCATGCCTGTGTAATGTCTGCTGAAGTGGCCACACGCAGTCCAGTCTATGGGAGGTCTGCATATCAGGGTGACAACACATGAGATCCATTGGGAAACAGGGAAGGAGTGTTGTCACCTTATAACAGGAAGTGCAGACAATGTGACAGGGTGACAACACAGGAGAGCAAATAGAGTGACAACACTCCATTCATGTCTCCCAATACAGGAAGTGGAGCCTCTGTGACAGGGTGACAACACAGGAGAGCAAATAGAGTGACAACACTCCATTCATGTCTCCCAATACAGGAAGTGGAGCCTCTGTGACAGGGTGACAACACAGGAGAGCAAATAGAGTGACAACACTCCATTCATGTCTCCCAATACAGGAAGTGGAGCCTCTGTGACAGGGTGACAACACAGGAGAGCAAACGAGGGACAAGGACAGCGCTTTGTCACTTTATAACAGGAACTAAAACATATGTCACAGTGTGACCACACATCACTGCACTGGGGGAGAGGGATGGAAAATTGTCACCTTATAACAGGAAGTGAAGCCTCCGTGACAGGGTGACAACACGTGAGAACAAATGGGGGAGGGGGCAGGGATAAAGTGTTGTCACCTTCTCATATAGGCTTCACTTCCTGTTATAGGGTGACAACACTTTATCCCTGCCCCCCACATTTGCTCTCTCGCATTGCCGCCTTGTCACAGAGGCTTCACTTCCTGTTATAGGGTGACAACGCTCCATCCTTGTCTCCTAATTGTGACAACACATGAGAGCAATGTCACAGAGGCTTCACTTCCTGTTATAGGGTGACAACACTCCATCCTTGTCTCCTAATTGCTCTCATGTGTTGTCACAATGTCACAGAGGCTTCACTTCCTGTTGTAGGGTGACAACACTCCATCCTTGTCTCCTAATTGCTCTCCCCTGTTGTCACAATGTCACAGAGGCTTCACTTCCTGTTATAGGGTGACAACGCTCCATCCTTGTCTCCTAATTGTGACAACACATGAGAGCAATGTCACAGAGGCTTCACTTCCTGCTATAGGGTGACAACGCTCCATCCTTGTCTCCTAATTGCTCTCATGTGTTGTCACACTGTCACATAGGCTTCACTTCCTGTTATGGGGCGACAACACACATGAGAGCCATTGGGAAAAAAGGATGGAGCGTTGTCACCCTACAACAGGAAGTGACTAAGCAAAGCACCTTGATGGCGGGGTCACCAGAGATTATTTTAATGAATGCTGCAGATTAAAAAAAAAAAAATAATGAAAATTCCTATTGAAATGACAGGACGACGGTGCGGCCTCTATGAGATTGTAGTGATCGGGGGTTTACATCGACTTTAAGGAGAATGGCAGCTGCTCCCATTGGCCGGGATCTCAGCGCGGCCGACATCCTGCTTCTCACCTCCTCTGCACGTTATCAATAGACGGAGACGAGGAGATAATATTTCTCTTCCTGCGATCGCGGCGCTCCTCTTGCATTGCACTTGGCAGCGGCGGTGTCCAGGTGCGCGGACGGCGGAGGCGCTGGCACACACCGACCCCCTCTCTTCCTCCCGCAACGCCTCTTCCCACTTTTTTTTTCCAGTTTCCGAAAGCGAGCGTCTGCGTCTTCCAGGTCCTGGGAGAGTTCCTCATTCTCTCACACCAGAAGCCAAAAAAAAAAAAAAGTCTCTGGCTTTGCCGGAGTGACAAGGAAGCTGTTTTCAATTACCGAGCTGGAAAGCCTCCACCGCCGCCTCCCGCTGCCAAGACCCCCGATCCCAGCAAGCTCTCGGCGTCCCAGGATCGGATCAGCGTTTCATGTGGGAGTGGGAAGCTTCAGGAGATGGATGGGCTGGAGTCAAAGATGGCAGCTTAATCCGGAGCGCGGCGAAAGTATTCCCGACGCAGGAGATTTCTCTGCGTCTTTTGGACGGTGCTGAGACTTCGGATAATCCGAAGACTTCATGCAAAATCAGATTGACAACTTTTACCTTTTAGAGCCCGTTTTCTGTCTTCCTGATGCATATCTGCATGCAAGTTTTTTGATGTGCTTCTGGTGCGTTTTTGATGCGTTCCAGTGCGTTTTTTTCCCCTCTTTTCACCTCGATTGAGGACATTTCAGTGCATTTTTTATGCGTTTTGCTGCATTTCAGATGTGTTCCATACAGAAAAAAAAAATGCAGCGTGTTCTACTTTTGTTGACTGCACTGTAACGCACTGCGCGCGTGTGAACTAGGGCCATTGGAATCCATGTTTTTGGAATCCGTTCGTTTTTTGATACAGGATAAAAATGCGCTGGACTGCATCTGGTGTGAACCAGCCCTAAGGCAGCTCTCGCACTGCTCTGTTGCAAAAAATGCAGCATAAGTGCTTTTTGCCACGTTTTTCAATGCATTTCTGGTGCGTTTTCTGGGTGCCTATTACCCATCATGCAACTGTGAAACTTGGACATGTGACTCAAAAAAACGCACCAAAAAAAAAAAAAAACGCAACGCAGGTGCGTTTTTTTAATGCCAATATAGACAAAATTGCATTGCTACTACTTCCTTATAAAACAGCCACGGCTGGAAACCGGTGCTTTGGCACGGACCGCTTGGAAAACTGGAAGTATGGAAATCGCTGGCACCATGGTAGATAGCAGTAAGACATAAGCTTTCATTCAAACAATGGTGTGTACAGCACAAAACAGTCAACACGTTTCAGCCCAAAAAAAAAAAAACAGTCTACGCGTTTCAACCAAAAATGGCTTACCCCCTTGCATTAATGTAAACAATGTTTAGGCTTCAGCATCCGATCATGTGACTGATGTGACAGCCAATCACGGTGGTCACATGGTCAGAAACCCCGCCCCCTGGCACCTGAAACCCCTCAAAGGGCAGGGAGGTGCTGGCGCCAAGGGCTTAAGGAGCTCCGTTGGAATTCTCAGTTCCAGCCAACCACGATGGCCATTAAACAGCTTAACTGGAATTCATAGTTCCAGCCAATCACCATGGCCATTAAATATCTTTACTGGAGTTCCTAGTTACAGCCAACCACCATGACCACTAAATAGTTCCACTGGAATTCACAGATCCAGGCAACCACCAGGACCATTAACGAGCTCCAATGGAAATCCCAGTCTCAGCCAACCACCATGACCATTAAACAGCTTAACTGGAATTCATAGTTCAAGTCAATCACCATGGCCATTAAATATCGTTACTGGAGTTCCTAGTTACAGCCAACCACCATGACCACTAAATAGTTCCACTGGAATTCACAGATCCAGGCAACCACCAAGACCATTAAAGAGCTCCAATGGAAATCCCAGTCTCAGCCAACCACCATGAACATTAAATAGCTACACTGGAGTTGCTAGTTTCAGCCAACCACCATGACCAATAAATGGTCATGGTGGTTGACTGGATCTGGGAATTCCAATGGAACTATTTATTGGTCACTGTGGTTGGCTGTAACTAGGAAATCCACTGAAGCTATTAATTGTTCATAGATTGTGGCTGGAACTGGGAATTCCAGTGGAGCTCTTCATGGTGGTTGACTGCATCTGTGAATTCCAATAGAACTATTTATTGGTCATGGTGGCTTGCTGTAACTAGGAACTCCAGTGAAGCTATTTAATGGCCATGGTGGTTGACTGGGACTGGGAATTTCAGTGGAGAGATGTAATGGTCATTGTGGTTGACTGGATCTGGGAATTCCACTGGAACTATTACATTTCTCCACTGAAATTCCCAGTCCCAGTCAACCACCATGGCCATTAAATAGCTTCACTGGTGTTCCCAGTTATAACCAGCCACCATGACCAATAAATAGTTCCATTGGAATTCACAGATCCAGTCAACCACCATGAAGAGCTCCACTTGAATTCCCAGTTCCAGCCACAATCTATGACCAATTAATAGCTTCAGTGGCTTTCCTAGTTACAGCCAACCACTGTGACCAATAAATAGTTCCATTGGAATTCCCAGATCCAGTTACCCACCATGACCATTACATTTCTCCACTGGAATTCCCAGTTCCAGTCAACCACCATGGCCATTAAATATTTTAATTAGAATTTCTAGCTCCAGTCAACCACCAGGACCAATAAACTGTTTCACTGGAATTCCCAGTTCCAGCCAACCACCACGACCATTAAATAGTTCCACTGAAATTTCTAGGTCCACGCAGCCACCATGACCATTAAAGTGCTCCACTGGAATTCCCAGTTCCAGCCAACCACCACGACCATTAAATAGTTCCACTGAAATTTCTAGGTCCACGCAGCCACCATGACCATTAAAGTGCTCCACTGGAATTCCCAGTTCCAGCCAACCACCACGACCATTAAATAGTTCCACTGAAATTTCTAGGTCCACGCAGCCACCATGACCATTAAAGTGCTCCACTGGAATTCCCAGTTCCAGCCAACCACCATGATCAATAAAGAGCTCCACAGGAGATCCCAGTTCTAACAAATCACCATGACCATTAAAAAGCTCCACTTGAATTCCCAGTTCCAGCCAACCATATTAAAATGCCTAATGAATTCTTCCTCCATGGAATCTCTATAGTGTAAACACCAAGCCACCTAAACGTATGGCTTGTGGAAGAGTCAGAAACTGAAACTACTGCACGAAAATCAAATAACTTTGGCTCTCCAGGAGATAACATTTTCAAACTCAACCCAAGACTGAAGCAAAAGTCTACTGAGGATTGACCTTTCTAGTGTCCTCAGCTCCTGTGTAGCAATGACCCTATAGTATAGGGGATGCTGGATTTTTTGGGCTCTTCTGCCTTCCTGATGATTACTTGCTCTGACAGACTTTAGATCCTTAAATCCTCCCTTTTGCTGCTTTAGTGGTATAATTAGGTATAGACAATACCCCAAAACAGCAGCAAATATTCTCTCTGCCCAGTAACAGACCTCTAGGTCCAGACAGACCTTTGCCACAAGTCAGCTGTAGATCTCTTTATGCCTCTACCACAAGTTAATGTAGATTCTGTGGACTCAGACAGGGGGCTACCTCTAAGTTTCTTTGAGCCACAGGCCAGTTTAAGGCTTTGCAGCCTCTGCCAAAGACCAGTTTAGAACACTCTAGCCCCAGGTTGGTAGGTGGAAGCAAGAGCCAAGAAAGGATATTTCTTTTTCTATCTCCAAACAAAATGCCTGGGAAGCAAAAATGGAACCTCTCTGCAGCTTAAACCTCCTCAGGCAGCAGCATGGGAGGGAAGGAGCTTCCAACACTGCATTCTTTCCTGGCAAATTCTGGGAAACAAGAACCTATCTAGAAGGCCTTTCCAAATATTTATCCTCTTTCCCAGCCCACATCACTGACATAAACCTGTAGGTGGGGTGCCGTGTGGTGCGGCAGCAATAACATACACAGGCCTGGTGCGATAAAGGAACTTGTATTGAAATAATGCAACAACAGTTCACAGATAACCCGATGGGACGGCCGGGAACACTCATAGTTCCAGCAGTGTGTAGAGGGTCGGGTTCAGCCGAACTGACAGCATCTGTAGAGAGGGGAAGAATGCAGCCTGGCCGCCTCATGCCCAATTAGGAGGATGTTTAGGAAGGTTGCAACCCCTACGTTTTCCTTCCTCTTCGGGAACCTTTTCCTGCCACTAATTCTGTCCCTACCAAGTGGGGTAGCTGTACCTACTCTACCAACTCGCAAAAATGGGCACCAAGCCTGGGAGCCAAGGCCTTAAATAGGCTCTGCCTGACCCAAGATGGCTGCTAGAGTGACATGAGGTGGCAGCATCCAATGGGATAGCTTCCCCAGTAACCAAGAAAGCCATAGACTAGAGGAATGTCTCTTCAGCTGCAGTGCTACTATCAAAGAGTGCCACAGTGGAGAAAGTAGACTGCACCTGCCTACAAACTCCTCAGTGCTGTGTCAAGGAAAAATAAATATTCATAACCCACTACCTTGTATCGACTGGAGAAAACTCAACACTAGCAGGCAGTAGCAATGTTATAGAGCTTGGGAGTAACCCAAAGCTCCCAGATATCATAAACAAAGCTCAGTCTGGCTACAGTCTAGCTGCCAACACTAAATCTAAACTAGGGATACTCCAGTTTACAGCAGGGTTTGTACATCTGTAACTCCTTTAAATGCCAAACTGGTGGGTTTCTTTAAGCAAATCTGATATAAGTGTGTGATTGTCCAGGACATAAAGGACACAGTAATACAGAGCACATGACATGAGCTGATCTTGAGGTCGGCCCATAACAGCAGCGAGTTACACGGAGGTTGATGAAAGTCTGGAAGCTGATGCGTGAAGGTGTAAAATGATGAGTAGAAAGAGCAACATCCCCCCGAGAGGAACAATTCCTCCACATCATGTTATATGGAGAACAGGGTGACAGCCATCACTGCCACATTTGGCTTGTAGGCCATCCACAGCTCCATTCTGGTGGCTGAACCATCAAGGTGCAGAACATCAATCATCGGGATTAGGGAAAACCATCCTTCTCTCCTCACATTCCGGTGCGTCTCCGGAGAGGAGTGCCATACTGGAGTAGGAGTGTGACTTATGAAATGTTATGGTGAATGTCTCCCCCGGGGATAAAAATCAGGTCTTCACGTCTACTAATAACTGTTCATATCAAGGTGGGCTTTCCTAAAAGGAACCACAAAGCTAAGAAAAGTCAGTTGCCTTCTTGAAACAGATGTTTTCACAGATTCAAATCAAGGAGAGGTTTGGTCCTTGGAAAATTGGTTCAACCTTCTCCTAAAAGCACACCTCTGAATAAAATACAGCTAGTTCATAAAGTTCTCTGGTGCTTCTGTTTCTTCTTACAGCCCCATGCAAGTCCAATCTACTAAAACAAACTTTAGGGTCCTTGCTGCTCATCTGAAAAGCGATTTGCGCTGGATTGCTTTCCAAGAGTAGTTGACAGACGGCTGCGGGTCAATATGTCGCCTCCTCACCTTCGGTTTCAACCCCAAAAGGCTAAACCATGGCGCCACAACTGTGCCTTGCATGCCATTGCAAGATGGTTGTGGTGTGGCAACATTAACTTGCCCATGAAGTACTGCAGGCCGATTGTGACAGGAGGTTTAATTTTGCTGCAGCCTTGAAGCAAAGCATTGTGGACATGGTATGTGTACAGTCCTAAGTAGACATGTGCGATTCACTTCATTGTGAATCGAAATTCAGACAACATTTTTTTAATATCTGGAGAGATGTATCCGAATCTCCGAATTACAATATGTCAGGGCTGGGCTCAGCCCTTCCTTCTCTGAGCTGGCCGCTCAGCTGTTGATTAATTGCCAGCTCCTATCTCTCCACAGTTGCTCAGCTGTTGATGATATCCTGCTCGTTACCAGATGAAGTTTGCATTTGGGAAAAGGACATGAATATTGATCGATTAATTTGCTAAACCTCTTGAGATAACAGGTGTGACTGTAGGACAATTGTTCTTCCCCCACTCTTTGTGGCACAGAAGTCCCCCATTGGACCTCTTGGCGGGTCTTGAGGATTATTTGGAACCGTGACCATTTTGAAAGGTGGTAATGTATTAAAAAAAGGTCCTACAAAAGGTCCAGAAGAAGCCACGTTTGCGGTGAAACATGTAGAGGCAACCATTCTCGCAAACCGAGAGAATTTTCTCTTTTTTAGGGAAGGAAAGTGGACAACACCAGAGGTGACAGTGGGGAAAAGAAAGATAAGAAAGGCTAGAAGAAGGAACACTACGGAGGGGTTGAAAGTTCTGGCAAGGTCGACGGCCCAAGGCCTTCAGATTCTCTTATAGCGAGTCACTCAAAAGTAAGACTTGTATTCATCTGAGAATCGGAACAGATCCCAGTGTGTCCAGCGATTGTTGTGTTCCTCCTCTCTATCCCCTAGGGCAGCTGTAAGATGCTCCATCCGCTGTATATCGCACACTCTGGCAAACCACTGTGACACCACCGGTGGAGATTGTTGCTTCCACACGCTGGGTATACACGCCCTGGCTGCATTCAGGAGGTGTTTCAGTAAAGATTTGCGATATATCACTTACAAGACATGGGCGTCAGGTTTAGGAGTACTGCTGCTGGGTTATCCTGAAGAGAGATGTCGGTAATCTTGTGAATGATCTGTAGAACTTGTCTCCAGAAAAGGGACAGCAGCTCTGGACATTCCCAGAAGATGTGAAGAAGAGTGCCAGTTTGGATACCACCTCTCCAGCACAGAGGGCCAGGCATGTACTGGCCATCGGGACTACAGGGAGTTTCCCGGTGGGCCGATGGCTCAGTGGGCTGGTTTCAGTGACAGCCTGTCAAAGTAATGGCTTTCTTGGTTCGCCCTCAACTTTACGCAGTGATGTGAGAAAGATGAGAAAAATACAGAGGAGAATAAGTGAAATAATAAAAAAAAGGTTAGTGAGGACGACTTATGTGCAAAGAAGAGGATACGATTCTTTTGATCCTCAGTAAACTTACTGTTGAGATCTCTCTCCCATTTTTCCAAATACGGGGGGTCATGTTGAGATGTGTGAGCAAGGAAGATGTTGTAGGAATGAGAAAGGGATTTACGTATGGGCTCATCTCCCAGGCACAGGTCTTCAAAGGACGTAGGCTGTCTACGGAAACCTCCGGTTTCAGGGAGGGATCGGAGGAAGTGGGCAAGTTGTGAGATCTTCCACCTGCCCAAAATGGAGGAATTAAGGATAGGATATAGGCCGAAGGGGTCCACCCACTCAGAGATGTTTGTTATTTTCAAAGAAAAAAAAAAAAAAATAATGAGACTTTAGTTTCACTTTAATTTTATTCCGTTCGTCTTGTTATGATTCAGAGATTCTGATGGATCCAACTCCATCCAACCATAAGTAATCCATTGAAATAATAAATTAACACATTAAAATGAATATAGCCAATCTTCTGAAATATGAATCAGTTTGGAAAATCGAATATACAAAATAAATATGAATGTACAAAACAAATTCCACAAATGAATCATTCTAACATAAGGTATATGACGAAATTAAATGATTACCATAACGAAAAGAAACAAGCGAGCCCTATCTTCTGTCATTTTCCCACCAGCTTTCTTCTGCTTATAAACAAGTCCATCATGAACGCTGCTGCCAGGCTCATCCACCTCACAAACCGCTCAGCATCTGCTACACCCCTCTCTGCCAATGTCTCCATTGGCTGCCACTCTGCCACTCAGCCAATGAATTAAATTCAAGATACTAACTACAACTTACAAAGCCACCCACAACCTGGCCCCCCACCTACATCACTAACCTAGCCTCAAAATACCAACCTAATCGTTTTCTTCGTTCCTCCCAAGACCTCCTGCTCTCAAACCAGCGCATCCCATTCTCGCCTTCAGGACTTCTCCAGAGCTTCTCCCATCCTCTGGAATGCTCTACCCCAATCTGTCCTATTTTCTCCTACTTTATCCACTTTCAGACGATTCCCTGAAAACTCATCTCTTCAGAGAAGCCTATCTGGCCCCCACCTAACAACTGTACATTTATCTTCTCCATCAGCACATCCCCCACAATTATTATCTCTGCAGAGGTACACATGTGCCAGCATATAGAACCTCATTTCCATCTTTCATACAGGAGATATACAACATGGCCTCCTGGACATCCTGCTACATAGTGATCCCAGGGAGGTCTCTAAAGAGGAAGATATGCCGGGACCTCCCCTTCCCAGGTCCCCCATACGGGAGATATACAACCTTTCCTCTGGGAATTCCTACTACACAGCTTACTGGGGAGATCTCTGCAGAGGAACAGGATGTTTCATTGCCAAACTTCATACTGGGGGGTTTGTATACTGTAAAATATGCATTTCAGAAAGTCCTACTACATAGTGATCCCTGGGAGGTCTCTAAAGAGGAAGACATGCCAGGGCATCTCATTTCCAGTTCTTTTTATATTGAAGATATAAACATGGCCTCCTGGAAGTCCTACTACATATGGATCCTGAGGAAATCTCTGCAGAGGTAGACATGCCGCAATATTTTGTTACCAGTTTCACTCATACTGGAGATATACAACATGGCCACATGGAAATCCTACTACACGGGGATCCCAAGGAGATCTCTGCAGAGGTAGACGTGCCAGCATATAGAACCTCATTTCCATCTTTCATACAGGAGATATACAACATGGCCTCCTGTACATCCTACTACATAGTGACCCCAGGGAGGTCTCTAAAGAAGAAGACATGCCGGGACCTCCCATTCCCAGTTCCCCCATACGGGAGATATACAACATTTCCTCTTAGAAGTCCTACTACACAGGAATCCCCGGGTTTTCTACAGAGGAAGACATGCCAGGGCATCTCATTTCCAGTTCTTTCATATTGAAGATATAAACATGGCCTCCTGGAAGTCCTACTACATATGGATCCTGAGGGGATCTCTGCAGAGGAAGACATGCTGCAACATTTTGTTACCAGTTTCACTCATACTGGAGATATACAACATGGCCACATGGAAATCCTACTACACAGGGATCCCAAAGAGATCTTTGCAGAGGCAGACATGCGCCAGCATATAGAACCTCATTTCCATCTTTTATACAGGAGATATACAACATGGCCTCCTGGACATCCTACTACATAGTGATCCCAGGGAGGTCTCTAAAGAAGAAGACATGCCGGGACCTCCCATTCCCAGGTCCCCCATACGGGAGATACACAACATTTCCTCTTAGAAGTCCTACTACACAGGTTACCGGGGAGATCTCTGCAGAAGAACGGGATGTTTCATGGCCATACTTCATACTAGGGGAGGGGGGGGGGTTGTATACTGTATAATATGCCTTTCAGGAAGTCCTACTACATAGGGATCCCAGGGAGATCTCTGCAGAAGAGGACATACTGGGACATCTCAGCAGGAGTCAAATGCCAGGAATTTATGTCTAATCCTAAGATTAATGAGAGTGGCGGTCAGATCAGAGAGGCTGAGCGGAGAGCCATCAGATATCCTTCCAGACACCTTCCTGTCTGGTACAACATGGAGGCCGCTCTGCCAGTCACCGGACAGAATGCTCCTTTTATTCCTGCCGGAAATTTGCTTTGCTGTCTGTGTTATATTATTGATACCGGCATCCATGACCGCAGCAGATGAAAACAGACTGGGGGGGATCTTCTATCCTGCCAAAACCCATACATAGCATTCACAGTTCTCTGCCTTTAATCACAATGGCTTAAAGTGGACCTGTCAGTAACTTATCAAAATGCCAAGAATAAAAATCCTGATGTGACAATATATAAAAGTATCAAAAAAAATAATATACATTAATACAGTAATTTAATTAATTAATTTAATTGTAAAGTATTTTGTTTTGTATTCTATTCCTTTATTTTTTATTCTATTTAATTCTCTTTTGGAAATTGGGAAACTATTCAAATTGGAAAACTATTCGACTTTAAAAACTATTCTAAAATTATTAGAAAACTTTTCAAATCGATCCAAATTCAAAATTCGAGAAATTCGAATTGATTCGAAAATGAATAAACAAAACCAATTTCCCGAAAAAGAGTATTTATAGCTTAACACATTAAGCACAGTAAAGTAAGCATTCCCCAATGAGCTGAAATTCTTACCCCCAGCACTTGCAGTTTACAGCTAACAGGAGCTGATGGCTCCTGCTCTCTTAGTGTTGCTTCCCTGGACTTCTGGTCTTCACAGGAAAACAGTTAACTGTGGACAGTGCAGTCTACACTCAAGTTCATTCGTTTGGAGAAGGGAGGAGTAGGGGGGGGTGGGAGGAGCAGGGGAGTGCTTTGCCATGCTACGCTTCGGGGCTGTGTGCTTCTATTGATGCACACAGTGTAGGGAGACACAACTCTAATCCCTGCATGCAAGGGTGGCTCCATAGGATGCTGCAAGAGAAAGAAGCAACCCTGAAACAAGAAAATCTGCCCTCCCGATTCGATCCGGCCTGTGTTTCTCCTTGATCCACACTACCTTCTCTCACATGTCCTGACTTTATCCCAGTCTCCTCTTTTCTCCCCCCCAACCAATGTTCCTGGGCTTTTCCTTTTTAAAGGCTCCTGTCCCTTTGCCCGCTCTTCTGGGATCTGTAGTTCAGTTCCAGCTTATCTGGAAGTGAAGAGATCCTGCTTGCAGCATACAAGTCCCAACATTCTTAGCATTGCTATACTAGATCCTGTAATAGCTAAACCACAGAACACTGCCATCTTGTGGCTATTTAGCATCCTGCAACCAGTAACAATGCAGTGTGTTACATACGTTTATAGTCAAGGTAACAAGGTACATATGTTAACACAGCCCAGAAATGTACAGGCACTGGGGATTACATGATTGCATCATCTCTCAGCTGAAATCTTCAGTCCAAGTAAACAGTGACTCTGCATGATGCCTAAGCAAAGATGGCGCCATCCATCTGGAGAGAAAAGCAGATGAAGGCATGGTCAGGGGGGAGTACTGTGACCTCTAGTAGTAAATACCTCCAGCCTTCAGTCTTGCGCAGCTTTACCGGCCTCCTCTCCTGGAGGGAAATGGCTTCCTCTGATTTCACTGCACACTGTGAGCTTCTCACCATGTGCATTAAAAGCTCACAGCAAGAGTCTGCTTCTCCCTTTTCTCAGTCTGAGCTCTGTTGCAGGGGAGCTGCAAGAGGCCGATACCAAGTATAATTCAGATACCTAAACCTAGGGCTCCATTCTCACAATGTGAAATTCGCAGGCAGAACAGACTACGATTCCGCCCTTGATTCGACCACGATTCCGCCCTTGATTCGACCACGATTCCGCCCTTGATTCGACCACAATTCCGCCCTTGATTCCAAATGGTCGGCAGAGCGTCTACGGCGCATGTTTGGGGCAGCTTTACTCTTAATGCCACCCCCCAAAAGTGGTGCAGTTCGGCCACAGCTTTCATGCAGCAATCGTGGCAAAAAATGCACGCTCAAAAATCGCACTAAGCTTGTCACCCAAAAAAGGAGCAGGAGCTTCTTTTGGGGGCAACAAATGCACATAGGGGATCCCTATGGGGGCGACACAAATCTGCATGGAAATTGGGTTGTAATATTCGCAAGCGGGAACGCAAGGCCTGAACAGGGCCTTAAAAAAAAAAATACATTGGGCTGCATTCACACTTCACGATTTTAGAATCGCTGGCAGAATCGATGCGATGTGTCAATTGCTGTGCAATTAGACATGTGCAGTTCGTTTCATTCCGAATTAAAATTCGGACGAATATTTGGTTTTCTTTTGGAAATTCGGATGTATCCGAATTTCCAAATTAGAATAGTACCAAATTTAAACAAATCTGAAATTAACAGAAAAAAAAAATGTGTACGAAATTCGTATCCGAAGCGTTTTCGAATACTTTTCTAATTCAAATAGTTTTCCACTTTCAAAAGAGAATAAAATAGAAAAAACTATTCTATTCTATTCCTTTATTTTTTATTCTATTCCTTTATTTTCTATTCTTCTTTATTCTCTTTTGAAAATTGGAAAACTATTAGAACTGGAAAACTATTTCACTTTGAAAACTATTCTAAATTGATTTGAAAACTTTTCAAATCGATCCAAATTCAAGTTTGAAAGATTCGAAGCGATTCAAAAATGAATAAACGAAAAGCCAATTTCCGAAAAAGAATTAAAACGAATGAAACAAATTTAACTAAACAAATGTATGCAAATAACGAATCAAAACGAAACGAAACTAATTTTTTCGTTCTGCACATGTCTGTGTGCAATCCAGTATCCTTTAATGGCACCCCAAACAAAATAATTCGGACGAAATTCGAATTTGAATAAACGAAAAACCAATTTCAGAAAAGGAATTAAAACTAATGAAACAAATTTAACAAAACACATTTTTGTTTTTATTTTATTTATTTTATTCAATTTTTTTATTAACGAATCGAAACTAAATAAAAGTATTTTTTTCGTTCTGCATATGTCTATGTGCAATCCAGTATCCTTTAATGGCACCCCAAACTAAAAAATTTGGGCGAAATTCGAATACTTTTCTAATTCGAATAGTTTTCCACTTTACAAAAAGAATAAAATAGAAAAAAAATTCTATTCTATTCCTTTATTTTCTATTCTAATTTATTCTCTTTTGGAAAGTGGAAAACTATTCGACTTTGAAAACTATTCTAAACTGATTCCAAAACTTTTCAAATCGATCCAAATTTGAAATTCAAATCGATTCGAAAACCAATAAACGAAAAGCCAATTTCCGAAGAAGAATTAAAACGAATGAAACAAATTTAACTAAACAAATGCATGCAAATAACGAATCAAAACGAAACAAAACTAATTTTTTTCGTTCTGCACAATCCATGTGCAATCCAGTATCCTTTAATGGCACCCCAAACAAAATAATTCGGTCGAAATTCGAATTTGAATCATTTTTGAATACTTTTCTAATTCGAATAGTTTTCCGCTTTTCAAAGAGAATAAAATAGAAAAACATTTTTTTTCTATTCTATTCCTTTATTTTCTATTCTATTTTACTAAATTTGTTTCATTCGTTTTAATTCTTTTTCGGAAATAGTTTTTTTTCGTTTATTCGTTTTCGAATCGAATTTTTCGAATTTGAATTTGAATCGATTCGAAAAGTTTTCGAATCAACTTAGAATAGTTTTCGAAAGCCGAATAGTTTTCCAATTTGAATATTTTTCCAATTTCCAAAAGAGAATAAAAAAGAAAAAACATTTTTTTTTCTATTCTATTCCTTTATTTTCTATTCTATTTTATTCTCTTTTGGAAATTGGAAAAATATTCAAATTGGAAAACTATTCGGCTTTCGAAAACTATTCTAAGTTGATTCGAAAACTTTTCGAATCGATTCAAATTCAAATTCGAAAAATTCGATTCGAAAACGAATAAACGAAAAAAACTATTTCCGAAAAAGAATTTTAAACGAATGAAACAAATTTAACTAAACAAATTTAATGTAAATAACGAATCGAAACTAAACTAAACAAATCTTTTCGCTCTGCACATGTCTATGTGCAATCCATTATCCATTAATAACACCCCAAATGCCATTCGCTTCTGCCGCGATTGTCACTTGACAGGATTGCACGGAAAACCGCGCCTTTAAAAAAATGGCGTGATGCTTGTCGCCCCCAAAAAAGGAGCAGGAGCTTCTTTTTGGGGCGACGACAAATGTGGAAAGGGAATGGGCTGGCCCTATGAGACGCACAAAGTCTTGTGCAGAACGTGCGACCAAACCGCCGAGCGGGAACGCTTGTTTTCAGCTACGTGAAAGTGTAAAATTCAGCCCTAATGAACGCAGTGCTGCCATCATTTGTATCCCTTAGAGCCAGTTCACACCACATGCAGTCTAATGCGTTTTTTTTTTTCTGCAACAAAAAACGCATGAAAAATTGGTTATATGGTTTTTAATGGCAAAGTTCACACCAGTGCTTGCAGTTCCAGTGCGTTCCAGTTCCAGAAAAAAAAGTCGAACATGCTGCATTGTTCCTGCACTGGACTGTACTGGAACGCTGTAAAACACACTGGATCAAAAATGCACTGGAACACAACGGAACGCACGTAAACGTTAAGTTACGAGGGGGGAAAAAATTGCACTGGACTGCATCAAAAACGCACCAAAAACGCATCAAAAATGTGTCCAATCCGCGCATGCATAAGAGTATCAAAGACGCATCCGGACTGCGTTTCTATGGTGTGAAGTGGCCCTTATACCAGCTTTAGGGCTCATTTACACAAAATCTCTGCAATCACCGTGCATTTCTGTCTGTGCGATTGCGCAGGTTTTCAAGTTTTTTCAAGTGTTTCACATTTGCCTGTTTTGAGTACATTTGCAGTGTGTGTGTGTGTTTTTTATTTTTATTTGCATATATATATATATGTATGTATGTATGTATATATATATATATGTATGTATATATATATATATATATATATATATATATATATATATATATATATTTATGCAAATAAAAATAAAAAACACACACACACACTGCAAATGTACTAAAAACAGGCAAATGTGAAACACTTGAAAAAACTTGAAAACCTGCGCAATCGCACAGACAGAAACGCACGGTGATTGCAGAGATTTTGTGTAAATGAGCCCTAAAGCTATATATATATATATATATATATATATGTTTATTTTATTTATTTATTTATTTTTATTGCAATTTATTTTCTTTATTTTTGCATTTGCACGCGTTTGCGTGTTTTTAGCGCATTTACAGTTTGTTTTTTTTTAAAATTATTTTATTAATTTATTGCAATTTATTTTCTTTGTTTTTGCATTGGCGCACATTTGCGGGTTTTTTTTAGCGCATTTGCAGTTTGTATTTTTTTTTTTCTTTTTATAGATTTTTTTTTTAATTTAATGCAATTAATTTTCTTTATTTTTTTGCATTTGCACGCGTTTGCGCACATTTGTGGAGCAGGAAAAATGTAGCATGCTGTACTTTGTTAGCGCATTTGCGGTGTGTTTTTCTTTAAGATTATTTTTTTTCATTTATTGCAATTTATGTTCTTTATTTTTTTGCATTTGCGCTCTTTTGTGTGTTTTTAGCGCATTTGCAGTTCGTTTTTTTTTTCTGTTTCTTTATAGATTTTTTAAAATTTATTGCAATTTATTTTCTTTATTTTTTGCATTTGCACGCATTTGCGCATATTTGTGGTGCAGGAAAAATGCGCATTTGCGGTGTGTGTTTTTTTTTTAAGATTATTTTTTTTTTTCATTTATTGCAATTTATGTTCTTTATTTTATTTTCATTTGCACACGTTTGTGTGTTTTTAGCGCATTTGCAGTGTGTTTTTTTTTTTTTTAAAGATTATTTTATTAATTTATTGTAATTTTTGTTCTTTATTTTTTGCATTTGCACTTGTTTGCGTGTTTTTAGCACATTTGCAGTGTGTCTTTTTTCTTTTTTTCATAGATTATTGTTTAAAACTATTGCAATTTAGTTTCTTTATTTTTTGCAGTTGAATGCTTTTGCACACATTTGCAGTGCAGGAAAAATGCAGTACTTTTTTTTATTTTTTAGACGTACACGAAAGCGCTGCAGTAGGCTCATTGTAGTGCATTCATTTTTCTTCCCAATGCGTTCGGACTGCGTTTTTTTTTTTTTTTAAACGAACCTGGCTTCCTCCGGTGTAAATGAACCCCTTTTATCACCCTGCTGCATGGACGCAGGCTCTGGAAGTTCCCATAGAAAAGGAATAGACGGTCAGGTGTGAACCATGTTGTAAATGAAGATGTGACTCAATGACTTGCCGCTGCTGCCGGAATCCATCGTCTTCTCTTCCCACGATCCCCCCTCCGGCCCGTTCCCAATTTTCTCCTGCTGCTGCAATTGTCATTTTCTGATTTTTTTTTTCTTGGTGGGAAAGAATGTTCTCCTCTCAATGAATTGCAGGCTTTCCGCTCTCACATCGGCCCGAAAGACTGGATTTTTTACGGCTTGTCGGCGCTCCAGGCTCTGACTCATCCCTGTAGTATTGTGTGACTTTATACTGAGCAGGATATATATCCTTACCATCACCCGACCGGCGGATAGAATCACCGGCGCACATGTGACCGGTCGCCGCGCCACTCAACTCACTCTCCAAAAATAACGCGGCCCCCCTTATTTATAGGACTCTTAACCACTTCAGCCCCGGAAGGATTTTACCCTCCCCCTTAATGATCAGGTCATTCTTGGCGATACGGCACTGCGACGCTTTAACTGACAATTGCGCGGTCGTGCAACGCTGTACCCAAACATAAAATCAACGTCCTTTTTTCCCCCCACAAATAGAGCTTTTTCCTTTGGTGGCATTTGATCACCGCTGCGGTTTTTATTTTTTTCGTAAAAAAAAAAAAAAGAGCGACAATTTTGAAAGTAAAAAACACAATATTTTGTACTTTTTTGCTGTAATATCCAAAAAAAAATGTAAAAATAAACAAATTTCTTCATCAGTTTAGGTTGATATGTATTCTTCTACATGTTTTTGGTAAAAAAAAACAAAAAACGCAATAAGCATATATTGATTGGTTTGCGCAAAAGTTATAGCGTCTACAAGCTAGGGGATAGATTTATAGCATTTATAGATTGATGTCCTCTCTCCTCCTCCTAGGTGTCCAATAGGATCACCTGACATTTTGGCCAATCGGGAAGCGGGTCTCAGAACCGCTTCCTGATTGGCGGATAGTGGATTTAGTCTGAAAATAGCAAATATTCATTCAATATCGTCACACAACTGGGTGGGCTTGGAGCGCAGTACTCTGCGCCCCAAGCCCACCCTTTTTGAATCCTATTAGAGCCTCTGGCTGTAATCATGTGCTTCAAAAAACACTCCCCCCCCTCCCCATTGGAATCCATGCTTTCGGTGTCCTGTATGCAGATTAAGGTGCCAGATGCATTGATGGGGGGGGGCGGCGCCCTGAGCCCTCTAGCGTAGGGGACAAGTACCCCGCCTGTCGGGGACAGTACTAAAGATAGGGAAAGGTTCCTGACAAGGAGGGAAAGCGTAGGGTCACTACCCCTTTGGACATCTTCCCATTTGGGGCACTGGACGGCAAGGCCGCACTCCGCTCTCTTAACAGACACTGCCAACCCAGCTGAAACCCGTCATCTTCACATCATTGGAATTCGTGAGTGCACCAGGTTGGGCAGGCGTCCCTCCGGGTTGTTGTGAACTTCAATACAACTGGTACAGACTTCAGCTACACTGCCCAGAAGGGCAGCAGCCCTTCAGGCTGGGATCTTCTCCTCCTGGACAAGATACTTCAACTACACTGCCCAGCAGGGCAGCAGCCCTTCAGGCTGGAATCTTCTCCTCCTGGACAAGGTACTTCAGCTACACTGCCCAGAAGGGCAGTAGCCCTTCAGGCTGGGATCTTCTCCTCCTGGACAAGATACTTCAGCTACAATGCCCAGAAGGGCAGTAGCCCTTCAGGCTGGGATCTTCTCCTCCTCGACAAAATACTTTAGCTACACTGCCCAGAAGGGCAGCAGCCCTTCAGGCTGGGATCTTCTCCTCCTGGACAAGATACTTCAGCTACACTGCCCAGAAGGGCAGCAGACCTTCAGGCTGGGATCTTCTCCTCCTGGACAAGATACTTCAGCTACATTACCCGGAAGGGCAGCAGCCCTTCAGGTTGGGATCTTCTCCTCCTGGACAAGATACTTCAGCTACACTACCCAGAAGGGCAGCAGCCCTTAAGGCTATGATCTTCACCTCCTGCAAGATACTTCAGCCACAATGCCCAGAAGGGCAGCAGCCCTTCAGGCTGGGATCTTCTCCTCCTTGACAAGATACTTCAGCTACACTGCCCGGAAGGGCAGCAGCCCTTCAGGCTGGGATCTTCTCCTCCTAGACAAGATACTTCAGCTACACTGCCCAGAAGGGTAGCAGCCCTTCAGGCTGGGATCTTCTCCTCCTAGACAAGATACTTCAGCTACACTGCCCGGAAGGGCAGCAGCCCTTCAGGCTGGGATCTTCTCCTGGACAAGAACCCTGCTGCCCCAGGCCTCAGACTATTTATGCTCTCCTCAGCCACCTACTGAGCATTCGCCCCCAGGGTTCGGCCAAGACCACACAAATATTAGGGATAACAGTCTGCCCCCCTCCAACCCACTACATTCTAGAATCCACTAGAAAGCAGGGGGAGGTAGTTGAGCCTGCAGCCCCAGAACAGCCAAAAAATAATCAAAACACCATTCCAATGATTACAGAAGAGCTAAAAAAAAAAAAAAAGATTTACTGAAGCCTTTCTAGGAACCTATTCTAGAGGGGCGCTACACGGATAACTTACCCTCTTTCTATAAAAGGGTGGGCTCATAGCCGCCATATTGTCAGTCTGTGTTGGATCTGTTACGGAGAGCTGAAGCTTTTTTTTTTTTTCTTTAATTTTGGCATGGTACATGTCCTTCATGACAGAGTCCATCTTCCCATAGCTTTTGTTTGACAATAACTTGCTTATTAGACCCTGAAAAGATTCACTCCTAATAAACATTAATGGGGTTCACTGCAAAATTGGTGAACTTTGAACTTCAAACAAGATTTGTTAAACTGTTCATGAGCCAAACTCATAAGTACAGTGCCTTGCGAAAGTATTCACCCCCTTGGCGTTTTTCGTGTTTTGTTGCCTCACAACCTGGAATTAACATGGATTGTTTGAGGATTTGCATCATTTAATTTACAGAACATGCCCACAACTTTGAAGATGTTTTTTTTTAAATTTTATTGTGAAGCAAACAACAAATAGGACAAAATAACAGAAAAAGTCAATGTGCATAACTATTCACCCCCCTAAGGTCAATACTTTGAAGAGCCATCTTTTGCGGCTATTACGGCTCCAAGTCGCTTTGAATAAGTCTCTATGAGCTTGCCACATCTTACCACTGGGACTTTTGCCCATTCCTCCTTGCAAAACTGCTCCAGCTCCTTCAAGTGGGATGGTTTGTGCTTGTGAACAGCAATCTTTAAGTCTGACCACAGATTTTCAATTGGATTGAGGTCTGGGCTTTGACTAAGCCATTCCAACACACTTACATGTTTCCTCTTAAACCACTCAAGTGTTGCTTGTGTTGCTTTAGCAGTGTGTTTGGGGTCATTGTCCTGCTGGAAGGTGAACCTCCGTCTTAGCCTCAAATCACACACAGAGTGGTACAGGTTTTGCTCAAGAATATCCCTGTATTTAGCACCATCCATCTTTCCCTCAACTCTGACCAGTTCCCCAGTCCCGACTGCTGAAAAACATCCCCACAGCATGATGCTGCCACCACCATGTTTCACTGTGGGGATGGGGTTCTTTGGGTGATGTGATGTGTTGGGTTTGCACCAGACATAGCGTTTTCTTTGATGGCCAAAAAGTTAAATTTTAGTCTCATCAGACCAGAGCACTTTCCTCCATACATTTTGGGAGTCTCCCACATGCCTTTTCGCAAACTCAAAACATGCCATTTTGTTTTTTGCTGAAAGTAATGGCTTTCTTCTGGCCACTCTGCCATAAAGCCCAACTCTATGGAGCGTATGGCTTATTGTCGTCCTATGTACAAATACTCCAGTCTCTGCTGTGGAACTCTGCAGATCCTCCAGGGTTACCTTAGGTCTCTGTGCTCCTCTCTGATTAATACCCTCCTTGCCTGGTCCGTGAGTTTTGGTGTGTGGCCGTCTCTTGGCAGGTTTGCCTTTGTGCCATGTTCTTTACATTTGGTTATGATAGATTTGATGGTGCTCCTAGGGATCATCAAAGATTTGGATATATCTTTTTATAACCTAACCCTGACTTGTACTTCTCAACAACATTGTCCCTTACTTGTTTGGAGAGTTCCTTGGTCTTCATGGCAGTGTTTGGTTAGTGGTGCCTCTTGCTTAGGTGTTGCAGCCTCTGGGGCCTTTCAACAAGGTGTGTCTATGTAATGACAGATCATGTGACACTTAGATTGCACACAGGTGGACATCATTTCACTAATTATGTGACTTCTGAAGGTAATTGGTTGTACCAGAGCTTTTTATGGGCTTCATAACAAAGGGGGTGAATACATAAGCACATGCCAATTATCAGTTTTTATTTCTGAAAAATAGTTTTATGTATATATTTTTCTAATTTTACTTCACCAACTTAGACTATTGTGTTCTGATCCATCACATATAATTCAGATTAAAAAAAAACCCATTGAACTAAAGGCTGTAATGTAACAAAATAGGTAAAAACCCAAGGGGGTGAATACTTTTGCAAGGCACTGTAGGTGGCTACGGTCTCCAGTATCTATCAGTTTGGAGTGGTCAGACCTTTACATTTTCTAGGTTCTCCCATCGTAGAATCAGGATAAATGGGATCCAATCACAAGATTAATTTAAATGACTTTTTAAGTATTGACACATTGGCCACAGCACCGTGCCATGGGCTCACCACAAGATACCCTATTGACAATACGATCAGCAGATGTAATGTGTGTAATGAGCCGTGTCCTATGTAGTGAAAACAATCACTTATTCCCAATCAATACAAGTTGTGAGACAGAAGGCCATCCATCACAAGGGACACTGGCACACCAAGACTGATGGAGGGTCTCTGAAGGCTTCGGGTGAAAGTCCTAATGTCTCACGTTCCTTATTCACATCTGGCGAGAGAGCTTATTTTCCATGGTCCAAAACCACTGGAGACCCGATGGACATTGAGTCTTTAACCACTTGTTATAAATGTTTGCAAATAAATAATCTTTCTTTATAAATTCAACCCAAAATGTATTCTGCTACATTACTTTGCTAAAAAATAACCCAAACCCGTGTATATTATTTAGTCTGTAGGAAAGTTATAGAGTCCACAAACTATGGGAAATATTTGAAAATTGATCAATCCTGATGTACTGAAGACCTATGTCGTTTCTTGAGGTCCTTAACCACTTAAGGACCGAGCCACTTTCTGAGGTTTGTTGTTTACAAGTTAAAAACAGTTTTTTTTGCTAGAAAATTACTTAGAAAAATAAAAAGTATAATGTTTAGGGGTTCTAACACCCTAGAGAATAAAATGGTTGTCGTTGCTACAGCCAATCACATGTTGGGACATCAGAGAATGTTTCATGAAAGTTGTAATCACTGATTTAAGACTGTTATGTGTAAAGTTGGTCATGCACTGATAGGAATTTCCATAAGTGTGTAGGCAGGTGTAGTTTGGCCTCCTACAGGTGTGGCACTGTTCGGTGGCTGCCTTGCAGAGAGGGTTGAGGTCAAGGGGGAATTCAGGTTCCTTTGAGGTCTCTGTAGGTTTCTTCAAGGGAAGCAGCTGCCTGATCGGACCTTGCGGCCCTAACTGACCTCAGTGGTCATCTTTGGTGTGGGCAGTGCTAATATATAGCACTGCCCCCCAGGTTGGTGAGCACTTTGCGTAGGTCAGGGACACAGCCTCACTAGTTAGGAACAGATTGATTAACTTAGGGACATGTTCCTGTGGAGGAGGGACAGAGTAGGGACTGTCGTCATATCTCTGCAGTAGCCATCCTCATCAGGGGTCCCATTGCCGGTCTGCCTTCCAGCAGCCTCCTCTGTCGGATGCTGTAAGGTGTCTACAGCGTGCACAGATCCCTATTTGCCTGGTTCGCTGTAAGTGTTTCGGTCTGGTGGTTCTACAGAGTTTGTTGTTCTTCTCAGTGCTATCATGTTAATTCACTCTACCGAATCAACTAGTCTCCATGTGCATTACCTTCCCCGGTGGCCAGTGAACCTGGGCCCACCTACAAGTGCGTGACATTCTTACCTCCTCAAGCTTTGGACTTCCAGATTTCTCCTGACCACAGTAAACCCCCTGTAGAGTCTGTCATTGCAAGTGCGATTACAAGTAGGTGCAAGTGGGGTAGAGACTTAGATTTTGTCAGGGCTGGACTCAGCCCTTCCTTCTCTGAGCTGGCCCCTCAGCTGTTGGCTAATTGCCAGCTCCTATCTCTTCACAGTTACTCAGCTGTTGATGATTTTCTGCTTGTCAGTCCTGCCTACTTAAGCCGTCCAGTCCAGTGGAGCTCTGCCTTCGACTTGGTCAACATCACAGAAACTATCTCCTGCGATCCTGTTCAAGACTTGCTTTGCTGACATCTCTTCTGGCTCCAGATCCTGCTTGCTGTTCCACTACATTGATCCCTGACTTCTGGCTTGGCTGACTATCCGTTCCGGTTACTGAACTTTGGCTATGTTTTGACTACGTTTGTTCTTTTTACTTTTATTATTAAACAAGTGTAATTTAACTGTACTTCTGTCTCGGCCTGATTTCATGGTTTCTGACAGATTTGGACTACTGGTCACCTATGTGTCCCTGGATTTGAAATTCTGGTCACCTTTTGTGTAAGCAGGTTGGAATAGCCAGTTAAGTGCTGTCCAGCCCGGGAGGTTAAGAGTTAATGCCTTTCCCAGCTCTTTGGTCTTTTGGCGGGTTCTTCTCTGGGTCCGGCCCACTAATCCTGTGATATAAATATGGGGCAGTGGTCCAGTACGTGGGGGAGCCCCTGAGAGAGCCGGCTCAGGTCAGTTGGGTTTAGGTTACCTCTAACAGCAAGTTACCGACAAAAGCCTAGTGGGGAGCTTAGACCAGTGCCCGTAAAGGAGTGAGATGGCGAATGATACTCACGAGGAGCATAAGGATGTTGCTCATTACTGCCTGGATGTAAAGCCAAAGACACCATCCCTGGTGGGAATGCCTCTGATGGACTTTGTAGTTTCATGGACACTACCTTTTCAGGTACCCAGCCTGTAGTTGGAATTAGGGAGGAATTATGCCTGTGAATGTTGGACTGTGTAATGGCCTTTGCACTTTTCTAAGTAAAACATTTTAAACTTTGTCCTAGCCTGGCCAGAAGTTACTGAAAGGGGTATATTGCAAGTAACTGGCACACATAGTCAACCGAGTGGGTCTCAAACACATTGGGGTATGAAGACATCATTGAGGAGTGGAGCAGTTTAAAGAAACAAGTGGTTACCTAGGGTAACGGAAGTTTTTCAGAAGCCTGTTAATAACAAGTGCCTGTTATAGGTGGAATGGCCTCTAGCAGCAAGGGAGATGTTGTCGGCACTCCTTCTGCCAGCGGTCTGTCTCCCATAGCAATGGGTGCAGATTCTGTGCAAGCAGAGGTTCCCTATCCTGTACAGAGGTACGGAAGTTTGAGAGTTATGTTAAGTGCATGTGTGGACACCGTGCAAGGTGCACAGCGGGGCCCATTCTGCTAATGGGAAATGGTAGTGGAAACGCAGGACAGGCAAACGTGGAGAAGGCTCAGCGTGTCCCTTCTAAATGCAGATTACAGAGAAGGTTCACATTGTCACAGAGACCCGAGAGTTAACTGGGGAACAGTTATGGTGCAAGCGTACACAGTGTACGATCATCTCTCAACGTAGAGGCCCTTCTTAAGGTTGAGGATCCCCCCTACAGCAGCCTCAGCCTTGTCCCAGGGCATTGATGATAACGGCACAAAGCAAAGCTACCCCATGTGTAGTAAAGTGACCCTGTACAAGGTGCCTAGCGTAGCCAGAGGAACCCACTTTGAGGTAGGCCTCTCATGTGACATTTGCTTGGCGCCCAATGAAGAGGGAAACATGAAGCACGCTACAACCACTCTGTCACTTTTACACCACCAACTCCCCCCTACATGTGTGTCCCTGGATTTGGAATACTGGTCACCTGCCTGTCCCTGGATTTGGAGTACTGGTCACCTGTGTGCCTCTGGATTTGGAATACTGGTCACCTATCTGTCCCTGGTTTTGAAATACTGGTCATCTGTGTGTCCATGGATTTGGTATATTGGTAACCTGCGTGTCCCTGGATTTGGAATACCTGTCACCTGTGTATCTCTGGATTTGGAATACTGGTCACCTGTGAGTCCCTGGATTTGGAATAACGGTAACCTGTGTGTCAGTGGATTTGAAATACCTGTCACCTGTGTATCTTTGGATTTGGAATGCTGCTCACCTGTGAGAACCTGGATTTGGAATACTAGTCACCTGCGTGTCCCTGGATTTGGAATAGTGGTCACCTGTCTGTCCCTGGATTTGGAATACTGGTAACCTGTGTGTCCCTGGATTTGGAATATCGGTCACCTGTCTGTCCCTGGATTTGGAATACTGGTAACCTGTATGTCCCTGGATTTGGAATATCGGTCACCTGTCTGTCCCTGGATTTGGAAAACTGGTAACCTGTGCCCCCCTGGATTTGGTTTGCTGGTCATCTGTGTGTCCCTTCATTTGGATTTTCTGGTTTTGGTTTGCTGGTCATCTGTGTGTCCCTTCATTTGGATTTTCTGGTAAAGGGCACATCACATTGATAATTCCATTGAGCTGACCAGAGATAGGTATACATCTGACTGTTTGAGAAAACCCCATATTGCAGTTACATAATGAAAAAAAAAAAAATCAGTTCCCTCACACATAGAATCCTCAGGAGCCCTCCACAGTGTTTGGTGGGGGCACCGTCAACATTGGCTAGCTGACTATGAGCAACCTCCAAGAACAATCCAAGGGTTCCCATAAAAACAAATATTTCATTCTATTTATTGTATGCCTCCATGATTCAGTTAATGGGCCCTTATATCTGGAACCTTACTTTTATAGAGTGCTGATTGTTTTTGGATGTTTGGAGCGCAGTAACACCAAAACAGAACATTAATAAACTGCTTTTTATGGTTCTATTTTATTTGCCTTTTATGGCCACATCTGGGCTGCTGTTAGTTTGGATTGGGTATACAGGCAAATTCAGAGCAGTGTCAGGTGCATTCAGCATGCAGTTGAGATCAGCGTAAGAGCATTAGGACTTCGTTGTCGCCTCCTGATCTCTGTCTGACCTGATTGTAGAAGAGGTTACTGCCCTTTTAGGGTACGTGTACACTGGCCTACTTTGACCGCGGCCACAGGAAGAAACACGTTTTTGCCACATTTTGCATTTTCCTGCGGCCGGCGGTTAAAACACCTAAACGCAGCAGCTCCTAAACTCGGCTAAAAGTCCATAGGCTTTTATGGAGTTAAGTTTAGGAGCTTTTGGTGTTTTTTTTTTTTTGCCAAACCTCCTAAACTCAAGTTTAGGAGGTGCCATTGTACATGAAGCCTTACAGCTTTTACATACCACGCTTATGTGAGTTTTGCAGCAGTTATGAGTGTTTGAGGTTAGAAGCGTTTTTTTCAAAGATAACCTCAGCAGACCCTCCCAAATGCCCACAATGCAGGGAAAACAAGTATTATTAACGATTTCAGCCATTCTGTGAGAGTAGAAAGAGCAGTGTGCTTGTAGATAGCTGTCTTACTTCTTGTGTTTTCACTATGGATCCCATCATGAGCATGCCCGAGGAAAAGCTCCTGATGTTGCTGAAGCAGAAGATGTAGAAAATTGCGCGAGAGGACCAGATTTTGTCGCTACTGGACTCATCCATTGATACAGGCAACACCATGAGATGAAATTTGTGTTTTTTCAACATTTTTATATGTTCAGAAATTATCAACACTTTTTTCCCCTTTAAAAAGGCTTATAAACGCAAAGGCGCATAAACGCAGTTTACCACGGTTACAAACATTTGGCATTTGAAACTTCAGTCCTGAACACAATTTTTCTGCTTTAAAAATAAATGCCTGTAACCGCAACTGCCTCTAAGTTACTATAAACGCCTGAGTGTACACATAAGCTAACAGAGGAGAGTTCCGGGGCAGCTGAAAAAAAAAGGCCAAACTGCTCCTAAACTTCAGTTTAGCAGCTGTAGGGTACATGAGGCCTAAATGTGGCAGAACAGTTCAATATAAACAACATCTTTCCCCTAACTATAGTAGTGTGGCTGCCCAGGCATACCTCTGAGAGGTGAGAGTCTATTACGGTATTGTCCATGATTTGGCTGTCTCCGAAAGTGCCAGTGTCTTCAACATACCTCCCAACATTTTGAGATGGGAATGAGGGACACCTACTATCAAACATATGTAGGCATAGGACATGCCCCCTGCCACACCCCCTTAAAGGAGAATTAACCCCAAAAGAAAGGTTAATTAAATCCTCAGGGGCTTTTTTTTTTACCTCTACCATTCCTTCATATTGGTTTTTAAAATGTACAAATGCAGTAATTTAGAAATTGGATGAAAGGTTTAGCACCGCGAAACACTTTTTGAAAAATAAATAGCTATATAATATATATAGCTAATTACTATATAGATCAGACCAAAATGAGGGACAAATGAGGGGGAAAGAGGGACAGAGGGACATTGCTCCAAATCAGCAACAGTCCCTCGAAATGAGGGACAGTTGGGAGCTATGTCTTCAATCCTGCTTTGACATGCAAACAGTATCCAGTCAGCTAGGACAATCCAGCCAAGAAGGGAGTGGCAGCCCCGGTCTTCAGCCTTCCCGCTTTTTATATCACAGGTGGGCCAGCTAGGCCCAAAATGCCTGGGAACAGCAGAACTTCCACAAGTTAACCCCTTTCCCTGGCCAAGGCCAGCCGCTAACTCACTAGAACCAAATACAGTTCAACCTGCCTACAGCAGTGATTGGAAAGGCCACCCAGGTGCATACGAATGCAATCTGGGTCCCCATTACTATGAGCCTCAGGTGTTGGACATCATCCCTAATGGCTAAACCTGGAAGTTGAGGCCTTGTAAACAAAATGTAATTTGGGACCCCTGACCAAGCCAGAGCTGTAGTAAGGTGGATCCTGAGTGTTTACAGAGCAGCAGCTTGCTGCCCTTGCTGAACCATGGACCCCAACGCCGGGAACTAGCTTAACAATCCGAGCACCAAGGCTCCCCCCAACATGCTGCTGACTTCCTTCATGCTGCCCGAGTTTTTTTCACATGCTGGCTAACTTTTGTGGAGAGAAAAGCAGTTCTGAATTGAACAATGAGTGGACCGGATGTGACATCAGTGAACTGTTGGGGAGGGGGGGGGAGTGTCTATGAATTTTGAGACTGTCCAGCCTGTTTGTCAAGTCACATTCCCCATGCATGAGCTTGCCCGTGTACACCTTTAGGGTGGTCACAAAATACTTAAAGCGGCCTTGTAAAGGGATGCCCAAAAAACTAAGGTCAACCTGCGAATACTTGCTTCCCCAGCTGCCCACTCTGCCTGAGGATGCTTTCTTCAAGTGAAATAGTCCACTGAACTCTTCCTGGAGTACTGATGTCTTGGGTCTCCCCGCAGTGCTCAATTACTCCTCCTCTTCACTACATGATTCAGTGGTGGCTTGGAGGGCAGTGGGAGGAAGCACTAAGCCCAGTGGGGAACACAGGAGATCCACATTATCCAAATGGTTGGTTTCCTAAAAGAATATAGAGAAAGATTTTGCTTGGAGTGGTCTTCTTTTACAGGTAGACTATCTGGGGTATATTTTTTTAACTGACCGCTCTAAAGTAAACATAAGTCCCAAATAGATGATGTTAAGGGTCTAAAATAATTTCCATCTTTCACAGGGATCCCACAGGTATCGCAATACTGTACATACTTACATTGGTGGTGTACAGGAAGCAGAAAGATGACAGAGAGCTCTGGGTAACACTGAGTGGACCGGATGTGACTTTAGCGAAATGTTGGGGGGCATGCATTTTAAGGCTTCCCAACCTCTTTGTCAAGCCTGAACCACCTGGCTGCAAGTTTTTGGACGGGACACCACATCCCCATGCATGAGTTTACCCCATATCAGAACTTTCTCAAAACGCCATTTCTTCCTAACCATGTTAGTTGCCAATTAACATGCATTTACCAACATTGTATATTGCTGCACTTAGGCCATCACTCTCTGGTGTCTCCTTGGTCCTACAAGTTTATTCATCAGTCCAACCCAGTGTACATTGGGGACGGAAAGTATTCAGACCCCCTTAAATTTTTCACTCACACAGCACCCCATATTGACAATAAATCTGCAAAAATGTCAACAATTTTGTGTGTATTCAGACCCTTTGCTCAGTATTTAGTAGAAGCACCCTTTTGATCTAATACAGCCATGAGTCTTTTTGGGAAAGATGCAACAAGTTTTTCACACCTGGATTTGGGGATCCTCTGCCATTCCTCCTTGCAGATCCTCTCCAGTTCTGTCAGGTTGGATGGTAAACGTTGGTGGACAGCCATTTTTAGGTCTCTCCAGAGATGCTCAATTGGGTTTAAGTCAGGGCTCTGACTGAGCCATTCAAGAACAGTCACAGAGTTGTTATGAAGCCACTCCTTCATTATTTTAGCTGTGTGCTTAGGGTCATTGTCTTGTTGGTTGGTAAACCTTCGGCCCAGTCTGAGGTCCTGAGCACTCTGGAGAAGGTTTTCGCCCAGGATATCCTGTACCTGTACTTGGCTGCATTCATCTTTCTCTTGATTGCAACCAGTCGTCCTGTCCCTGCAGCTGAAAAACACCCCCAAAGCATGATGCTGCCACCACCATGCTTCACTGTTGGGACTATATTGGACAGATGATGAGCAGTGCCTGGTTTTCTCCACACATACCGCTTAGAATTAAGGCCAAAAAGTTCTATCTTGGTCTCATCAGACCAGAGAATCTTATTTCTCACCATTTTGGAGTCCTTCGGGTGTTTTTTTTAGCAAACTCCATGCAGGCTTTCATGTGTCTTGTACTGAGGAGAGGCTTTCGTCGGGCCACTCTGCCATAGAGCCCCGACTGGTGGAGGGCTGCAGTGATGGTTGACTTTCTACAACTTTCTCCCATCTCCAGACTGCATCTCTGGAGCTCAGCCACAGTGATCTTTGGGTTCTTCTTTACCTCTCTCACAAAGGCTCTTCTCCCCCGATAGCTCAGTTTGGCCAAAAGGCCAGCTCTAGGAAGGGTTCTGGTCATCCCAAACGTCTTCCATTTAAGGATTATGGAGGCCACTGTGCTCTTAGGAACCTTAAGTGCAGCAGAATTTTTTTATAACCTTGGCCAGATCTGTGCCTGGCCGTGGACGGAGCTCAGCGGGAGGGGAGTGCCTCACATGGCTCCTCCCCTCCGGCACATCACTAGTGTCCAGAGCACACAGCCACTGCTACAGTGGCAGTCCAGGGCAGGCAGGCGGCTCGGCGTGGGAGAGCACAGAATGTGGAAGCCGGCCAGGCTTCAGAGGCGGCCGGCGGTGCCTGAGGGGCGGATTCTGAGGAGCGCTGGAGCTAAGAGGAACGGCGGTGGAGATTGTACAACGGATGCCCATGCCAGGGGCGTGCCAGGAGTCCATCCAGGAGGTTGGTGAGTGGCTCTGGTGTTCCAGGCGGGAAAAGCAGTAGGGACCAGTAACACAGACCCTCGGCAACTAGGTCAGGAGCCCCTTGGGTGCAATCGGTGTCGTGCGGCCAGAGGTGAGTGACACCAGGTTGGAAGGTGAACTATCTGGGTCAGAGGTGGATGAGGACCAGGGACATCCGGCACTGAGGGATTCCGGCACGGCGGCTGTTGGGCCCAGTGAGTGTGTCTCTTCTTTATCTACTTGTTCTTTGTTGCAGGATTTACTGGTTCAGGGTAGTGGGGGGGGGAGGGGCCCCTGTGATGGGTAGGTTGGCGGTGGCAATGGGACCTCCGCTAAGCAGTCATCCGATTCTGTTTCAGATACTGCAGTGGCGGGGGTAGTCCTTAGGGACTTGTCTGGTTTAAGGGACTTGGTCCAGCGGTTTGAGCCAGGCGATAGAACCAGAGCAACCCCGGTGACGGCGTAGGCTCCGCCACAGGGGGAGAGGCAAGTACAGCTGTTTCCCCCTTGCCTATTGGCGGATGGAGTGGTTCGGGCAGGTTGCCGGCGGCAACTGCTCTGGGGGAGATTCCAGGGGGGGTTACTGGCCCCGTGATCCCGGCTAGTGATTCAGCGTAGGACAAATAAGAGAAGGCGGGGAACAAAAAGGCAGATTCCGTTAGTTTGGCTGACTCCGCGAAGTGCGAGGTCTATGTTTGTTTCGAGGGTCCCTTGGGCACCCATCTCAAAGCGGAGGTTAAGGAAAAAATTTGGAAGGGTGAGTATGTGGAGATCTTCACCTTACTGCCACTGGAAAAAATTAAATCTGGATGAATTGAAGCCGGAGGAGTGCAAGAAGGAGGACGAGAAAAAACGCCGCCATCGGCTGATTCCACGTACTTTCGCTAACTGGTTGCAGGCTTTTGCAATTCTGGCAAGTGTCATCGGAGAAAAGACCCCGGAGCATTGTTCCACAAGACTTATGGCAGCGTAGCTTGGCTACGCTACCATATGCAGTTTCGACAACGGATGGCCATCAGATCATCACTACGCTGGGACCATAAGGACATCAGCTTGTGGATGAAACTTATGACGTCGGCGTGGGCTCCCAACCAGTTTTTTCAGGGGGGTCGGAGGTACCTCGGCCTCAGGACAACCGACCGAGAAACGATGGGGCTTCTGCTGACAATACAATGAAGGTGTCTGTAAGTTTGGTTCAGCCTGTCGTTTCAAGCACGTATGTTCCGGCTGCGGGGGATCCCATGCGCTGTCAAAGTGTTTCAAAAAAGGTAAGGGTCGTGCCGGAGAGGTTGCGAGTAAAAGGGATGATGCCGGTGCGAGTGGAAAGGATGCTTCCGACCGGCACGCTGTGGCTTTGTTGGAGTAAGGGTTTTCTTTCGGTTTTCAAATACCGCGTTCCCTTCCCTCTGTCCCGCCCATAGCGAGGAACTTGCAAAAATTGCTACAGCCTTCAGTGGTTACTGAAAAATTGCTGAAGGAGGTTACATTGGGCTGGATGGATGGCCCTTTTACTACGGTTCCGCTGCAGGTGGTCTCTCCGCTGGGAGTAGTTCCCAAGAAAGAACCTCACAAGTTTTGATTGATTCACCACCTTTCCTTTCCAAAAGGGGGTTCAGTCAATGATGCTATCGTGCCTGAGGAGTGTGCTGTGACCTACACTTACTTTAATGTGGCGGTATCCTGGGTGCGCCGTTATAGGCGCGTTGCGCTCTTGGCAAAGGCGGATATTGAATCTGCTTTCCGTCTGCTGCTGGTCCATCTGGACAGCTTTCGATTGCTGGACTGTACTTGGAATGGGGCATACTATGTTGATCATTGCCTGCCTATGGGCTGCTCGATCTCCTGTGCTTTGTTTGAAACCTTCAGCTCTTTCTTGGAATAGGTGGTCCGGGATATCTCTGGGCTCAACTCCGTCATTCATTACTTGGATGACTTCTTGTGCATGGGTCCACCGGTGTCCAACATTTGCTCTGTTCTGTTGGGAACGTTGCAGTTTATAGCCAATCATTTTGGGGTCCCGTTGGCTGCTGAAAAAATGGAGGGCCCCATGTCATCCATTACATTGTTATGGATTCACAGATTATGGAATGTCGATTGCCTGTGGATAAGCTCGAGGCCCTTAAGTCTGAGGTTCGCGGGATCATTGGTAAACGCAAAATTAAGCTACACCAGTTGCAGTCGTTGTTGGGTAAGCTAACATAATGCCGATGGGCATCGACGGCCGGAGTTAAAACGCCCACTCATTTTGTGCGTTTGACCAGGGAACACAGAGAGGACTTGCTAGTGTGGCATGGCTTCCTTGAATCGTTCAATGGGCGCACTTTATGGATGGCTGGGCCCATCAGCAATTTCGATTTGGAACTGTTTACAGACGCAGTGGGTTCTATGGGTTATGGGGCTTTCTTTCAAGGTAAATGAAGTGCTGCGCCTTGGCCTCCTGAATGGGGGGAAGCTGGGCTCTTGAGGAATCTGGTACTCCTTGAGCTTTACCCAATCATGGTGGCAATGGAACTTTGGGGCAACTCCTTCTGCAATCTGAAGGTGTGCTTCAACTGTGATAACTTTGGAGTTGTCCAGGTTGTTAACTGTGTCTTAGCGGCTTCGCAGCCGGTGGTTCGGTTGCTCCGTCATCTGGTTCTGCGTTGTTTGCAATTGAATGCTTTCATTTAGGCTGTGGAAAACTTCTTGGCTGATGCTTTGTCTCAATTTCAGTGGGACAGGTTCCGAGAGTTGGCACTGGACACGGAGCAACGCGGGGTTTCCTGTCCCGACTGACTGTGGAGCATTGCTTTGGAATTGCAGCAAGGTGGATTCAAGGCTCAGTGAGTACAGCTTTGTGGTCTGCCTATTCTAAGGTATTTTTGGGAGAACATGAGAGTGTGGGCAGGCACCAAGACTTTATAGGCACAATAAGAATACTTATATCATTAAAAATATTATTTTTATTTCAAAAATATTGTACTAAAAACGGGGGAAGACAAAAATTGGATAAAAACTGGGTATGATATACATAGTTTACAGAATATGCACTCCATACACAATAAGTAGGTTAGTATAGAAAGACAACGGAACTACAGGATCAGTAAGAGACAAATACAACTTATTGATCTATATAGTTACAGTACATATCGTTGAGTCAAACGCTATGTGATGGTGGTAGTCAAATTCTGTATAAGCTCATAAGCTCGACATGTTACGCGCCTTATGCACTTCTTCAGGAGCATGAAATACGGAAACTGTAATGAATAATACAATATTATCAGAATTTCCAAAATATTTTTGTATGTGTATAATATAAACATTTCCATGTGAGTCAAAAGATGATATATGGAGGCTGTTTGGGGGGAACACCAGGGGAACATCAGTTCTGCAAACGTCAGGCGGAGAAAAGGCAATGTGGGGACGAATGTAACATAGTACAAGTCTATAGTATGAAATAAGGAGGGTAGATAAATGTGATATAAACTAATACTAGGTAAGGTGGAAGGGGGAAGGGGGAGGGGAAGAAGAGACGAGGGAGAGGGGGGGAAAAAGGAAAGGGGGAGGGTGAAGGGAAAGGAGGGTAATAAGGAAGGGAAAGGGACGGTGGAAGAGAAGGGAAAGGAAAGCAGAAGAGGGGGGGGGGGGAGGGAAGGAGGGGAAAGAGGGGGGGGAAGGGAAAGAGGGGGGGAAGGGAAATAGGGGGGGGGGAAGGAAAAAGGGGGGGGAGGAGGGGCCAGAGGGGGGGGAGGAGGGGGAGGGGAGGAGGGGAGGGAAAGCGGGGAAAGGGGGGAAGAATGGGAAACGGAAAAGGGGGGGGGGAAAGGGAACAGGGGAGGGGAGAGGAAGAAAAAACAAGGAGGGGGGGGAGGGGGGGAGAGGGGGGGGTGTTTTAATTTATATAATATTAACAGATGAACTGTGGAAAGTATATATAGTAGATAATATATATATATATATATATATATATATATATATATATATATATATATATCTAGTAGACAATATATATATATGATTCCCAGTGCACCATAGTGGAAATCACATATCTATTAAAGGATAACTTACTGGGGTAGAATAACACTTACCCTAGTCAATGTAGAGACTATAATTTAGGAAGGGGGGAAGGTGGAAAGCAAAACCACAGCCGTCTCCTTAGTAGATAAAGGTAATTCCCAGCATTTTATTGGGTAGAGCAGGGGAAGAAAGGTTGTCGATCAAAGACAGACTTATAGGTTTCATCAAGGTGTATGAACATAATAGTTCCTTAGGACGCTGTGCGGTTCAGCCCCCAGTCTTGCTGAGTCTGTTAGGTAGGTAAAAAAGTCCCCCCCCCCCCCTCTTCTGCTTTCCTTTCCCTTCCCTTCCACCATCCCTTTCCCTTCCTTATTACCCTCCTTTCCCTTCACCCTCCCCCTTTCCTTTCCCCCCCCCTCTCCCTCTTCTCTTCTTCCCCTCCCCCTTCCCCCTTCCACCTTACCTAGTATTAGTTTATATCACATTTATCTACCCTCCTTATTTCATACTATAGACTTGTACTATGTTACATTCGTCCCCACATTGCCTTTTCTCCGCCTGACGTTTGCAGAACTGATGTTCCCCTGGTGTTCCCCCCAAACAGCCTCCATATATCATCTTTTGACTCACATGGAAATGTTTATATTATACACATACAAAAATATTTTGGAAATTCTGATAATATTGTATTATTCATTACAGTTTCCGTATTTCATGCTCCTGAAGAAGTGCATAAGGCGCGTAACATGTCGAGCTTATGAGCTTATACAGAATTTGACTACCACCATCACATAGCGTTTGACTCAACGATATGTACTGTAACTATATAGATCAATAAGTTGTATTTGTCTCTTACTGATCCTGTAGTTCCGTTGTCTTTCTATACTAACCTACTTATTGTGTATGGAGTGCATATTCTGTAAACTATGTATATCATACCCAGTTTTTATCCAATTTTTGTCTTCCCCCGTTTTTAGTACAATATTTTTGAAATAAAAATAATATTTTTAATGATATAAGTATTTTTATTGTGCCTATAAAGTCTTGGTGCCTGCCCACACTCTCATGTTCTCCCAAACTACTTTATATTAGACGCGGCACACATAACCTATCTTGTATCCGCATGACCACTGTGCGATGATACATTTATAATTCATTCTATTCTAAGGTATGGCGTGAATGGTAAGCATTGTTGTACAGGCTGGGAATTGACCCCAAGGGTCAGGAGGTGAACTGGGCAGTCCACTATTTCCTTACCCTGAGTCTGGTGCGTGGGGTCTTGGCATCCGCTATTGATCTAAGTTGGCGGGTTGTTTTACCTTCTTGTTTAAACTACAAGGCTGCAGGGACTACACTTAGGAATTTTGGGATAAGTATGCGGTCAAGGGGTACAGGACAGCCCATAAGCGCAGGGATTGGCGTTGCCCAGTTTCCTTTTCCATGTTACAGGACCTGTTTTTTCACTTAAGTTCACTTTGTAGTTCAGAGTATGAGTGTTCTTTATTTCGGGCAGCATTTGCACTTGCCTTCTTTTGGGCGTTGAGGGTGGGTGAGTTGGTCAGCCCCTCCAAACGGGCTCACGGGGGCCTGCTGGCGCATGAGGTGGCTTGTTCATGGGATTCGGTTAGCTTATGTGTAGGGCGGTTCAAAACCGACCAGAGCGGGTAGGGTATGCAAATTGTTGTGTTTCGCATTCTGTATTCACTCATCTGTCCAGTAGGGGAAGTGGAATCCTTCCTTTCAGTAGGTCCAGGATTGGGGGGTTCCTTCCTTGTACATTTGGATGGGTCTGCGTTGTCCTGTTTTCAGTTTATAATGGTATTCCGTAAGTGTCTAAGGGCTGCAGGTTAAGACCCTACGGGCTACATCTCCCACTCCTTTCGCATCGGGGCAGCCACAGAGGCTGCTTGGGCGGGTTTGGATGACGAGACGGTCAAGCGCTTTGGTCGGGGAGATTCTGACAGGTTTAAGCTCTACATTCGCCCTCATTTGCTGCGAGATTAGGGCCACTCAGGGGTTTTTTTCCCCTGTCTGGATAGAAAACAGGGGGAATGTGCTGTTACGTGTTTTGTTTATTTCCTTTTTTCAGATGGAGAGGTCTGCCTGGTGTGGATTCTGGGTCATTCATACGTGTTTTGGGGGGCCAGACGAGCAGATGTATGGCCTAACAGTAGGTAGCTGGGCATCCCCAGACAGGAAGCTCAGGTTCGGTGGATTGGGGTACCAGGTATGCTGTGGAGCAGGGTGGTCCTAGAAGTACAGTAGGTGCCGCCGATATTGTGTCAATCTCGCCGCTGTTAGCGGCGAGATTGACACCCGCGAGCCCCATCGCGGGAGCCAGTGTCGAGCTATGTCGCTCCTCCCGCTCGCCGCCCCCAATACATTCCTATGGATACGCTGTATCTCGTGGGGGCGGCGAGCCTCGCAGCGGTGATTTCCAGCATGATCCCATCGCGCTGGAAACATAATATTGGCGGCACCTACTGTACATCGCTTCTCTCGTCTTGATAGGGCCCCTGACATTTTGGTGCTGCACATAGGGGGGCAATGATCTGGGAGCCAGGTCCATGCGTGAGCTTATACGTGAAGTGAAATTTAACTTCCTGCATCTACGCACGTTATTCCCTGGGATGCTGATAGTGTGGTCTGATATGGTGGGTAGGACGTCTTGGCGTTGGGCTTGGTCGGTTAAAAAAGGTTGACAAGGCCCGCGTAAAAGTTAATAAAGGGGTGGGTAAATTTGTGACTGGCAATGGGGGTTTGGCGGTACGGCATACGCAGTTGGAAGTGGATACCTGGCGGTATCTTCGGAGTGATCGAGTGCCCCTTAATGCTGTAGGCAGTGATCTGTGGTCCCTGGGGTTGCACAAAGGAATCCAGAGGGCATTGAGGGTGTGGAGGGGCACGCAAGGGTAAGGTTTTACCCCTTGCGTGTTGCGACAGTGGTGGGTCTTTGGAGGAGGAGAAAAAGTCTGGAAGATAAAAATGGTCGGGACCCATCTGTGGTATGGGGTTCTCAAGTACATTCCGGTTAACGAGGGGTTTAACAAGGAATAGGTAAAATGTAGGTCACTGCTGATGAGGAGTATCGTCTCCGAGTCAGTGTTTTGCAACTGAAGGCCTAAGTTGAAGAAAAGTTTGTCTCAGTGACCAGGTTGTGTGTTGTTGCCTTCAAAGACCACCAAGATTTAGTCTAACAATTGTGGCTGATGGTTATATTTAAGTATGTTGTTTATTTGAAATTATGTATTTTGCTAAATAAAAGGCTGCTATGGCCATTTTACTCCAAAATACCTTTGTCACATCTTTTATTGGGTAATTGGGGGTTGGAGTTGCTTATGGTCTAGCAGGTTTGGGCAACGCTGTAGGTTATCTGTCCTTCACATGTCATGTCAATATACTGCCACTAAACCCACACCACTCATTGCGTCACAGATCTGTTGTTGTTGCAATATGTCTGCTGTACCTCTGCTACCCCAGACATCTTCCTCTGTGTGTCCATCTGAATCGGCTTCACTATGAGATTGATTAAAAGCTGAACCCCAGGCAGATATAAAAGACAAAAAAAAATGCAGCTCTGTAATCATTAATAGATTAAATGCAAACACTGTAACCTGAATTTGACCAGGTATCAGCCTCTTGCAATCTCAGAGGGGGTACAGGGGAAGCAGCACCAAGGGCCAATCAGGTGTCCTGTAGGTGCACAAGCTTGCTGTTAGGGGGAGAGAGCAAAATGATAGAGAGGGGCTTATCACTGTAATGCCCCTCCTTTCACTATCCAGTCACAAAGTTGGGATGGGGTGGAGACCTGTAAGTAAAAGTGAAACTGCAGCAGTGAAAGGGCAGGTCCCCATCCCCTTTGAGACAGGACTGTGCTGTGTGGCAAAGCAGTGTAACTCTCAGGACTGGATGGACAGAAATATAAACCCTTAAACAGACAAAACAGCCCCCTCATATGTACTTTGTCTGGGTAGTTAGCTGTTAGCATAGTGTTCAACCGTAAGGGAGAAGCTCCAGTCACCCGAGGCACTGTCACTGAGATGAGAATAGTTTAGCCATTTTCTGTGCAACAAACTGCCTGAATATGAACCTCAAGCTCTGTGTAGAAGTGAAAAGTGCCTGATGTAGCACCCTCCTAAAAAAGGTTAGGCAAATTGAGTTCTTTCTGTCTCCCCTCTAATCAGTGGAGCGGTTTGTGATTGCTTTGGGCTGTTCTAGGCTTCACTGACTGCAGATTTGTTTCCTTTTGCCTTCTGGTGGATTCGGGAATGTAGTGGGTTGGGAAAAGCAAATTAGCAGCCTGAACATTTATGTTGTCTCAGCCAATCCCTGGTAGAGGGTGCCCAGAAGGTGGCTAAGACGCTCATAAACACACTGGGTTCTTGTGGAAGGAGAAGTTCCCAGCCCGAAGGGCCTCTGCCCTTCTGGGCAATGCAACTGAAGCTTACAGGAGCTCATCGAGGTCCCAGCTAAGTGCCGCAAGGGCTGGATGAAAGCAAAGGGCCACAGTTTGGAGACCACTGCCCTAGACTATTCATTGAGCCAGAAAGAGTGACCGTTGCTGTGTGCCTGGCTGCCACTACACCGATTTGGGCATGAACCTGGGCCTTTTCTGGGGTGAGAGCTACACTTAGAAGAGCGAATGACAGCAGCAAAAAGACCAAGTGGCCTATCAAGTCTTCCCCATTTCTTTTTAAATGTTTTTCTTTTCTTTTTTTTTTTAACTTTAGTATTCTGGGAGAGGCAGTAAGCCAATATGATTCTTCATTACAATACTATTTACTTGAGCCCTGGCCACAAGGGAGGCTTTGATTTTTTTTAATAAAAAATCATTGAGAGACTAGATTGAAATGGAAAGGTCATTTTTTTTAATCACATTAACTTACAAAATGGCTTTATAGCAATTATATATGTTATATCAATTTTTAACCAAGCTGTAGTTCTCCTTAATAAAACAAAAAAACAACAAAAAAAACAAAACAAATCCACACCCAAGAGCCAACTTTACTAAGCTTGGTGTCAGGATATGTTGAGCCCTGGCCATGCCCTCTTTTTTATTTTTTTTAACAAGGTATTCACAAAACCGAAACCAACATAATGTGTGAATAGATCCTTAGAAAAAAAAAAGTTGAAATATTCTCAAAATGTATTTCTAATTTTTGGGGTGGAATTTTTGGGGCAAATTGGCAAAAATGTAATTAAACGTGTCGGGCATCAAGAATAATTATGGAAGACGCAGTTTTTTGAAAAATCCTTATGGGGTCAAACAGACCAGGATGTAAATGTAAGTTTTCCACCTTACTGTAAAATATTTGAAATATGGATACAAGTTTGTTGTGGTAAAGAGACATAGGTCAAAAACAAGATAAATGGCAAAAAAGTAAACTGTTCCAGATCAGGAGAACATTGGTCCTCTGGATCCGAGTGAGGGACACAATCAGTGAGCACGAGACAGTGGAAATGAGGGGTTAAGAACACACAAGCACACACAGATTCCATACGGGAAATCTCTTGAACTTCAACCTTCCAAAAACTGTCTAATGCTTGAAGAATAAATATATGATATAAATAATATTATGACATCAACACTGAAGGAGTCTATCACTTTTCACCTTCTGTACCTAATATCACACAACATTGTTGCCTCTAACCTAGGCCCTCATCTTATACCTAAGGCCTCAGGGTCAGGACCACCACAAGCTCACGCTCTGGTTATGGGAGAGTATGACGGAGGATGTGAGGGAAAGGACGGTAACTAGGTAGAAAAAAAAAAAAATATTCTCCAATAATATGTAGAGAATCAATGCACTTGGCCCTGGCGGATGCTACAATCTTCATCTTGCGTATTACAAAAGTCAAAGGAAGCAATTTTTATAGTTTTGGCCATGTTGAGCAATGGACAACCTCAACCATTAACCAAACTATCAGATGTTCCAGCACTCAGACATTGAAAGCATAATTTCATATAACTTATATAAAAAAAACAGAACGAAGAAATAAAAAAACAACTTTGAGTAACATTTGAAATGTCCAAAAAATAAAAAACATAGAAAGTGCAGTACAAAACAATCCGTTTTCTACCCTTCACCATGAAAGTGGTCAGTGGAGTTCGAAGCTGGAAGGGGTCACCAATGGGAAGAACATTTTTGAGAGAAAGTTCTAGAGGCATTGTCCTCTTTGTGCATCATTCAAGACATCCCCTTTGTGTTTTTTTTTTATGGACCCCATGGACACACCACCCCTCCGATGCAAGTCTCAGGCCTTATTTTCTAAGATCTCACTCAATCCAGTTCATCAAATGGGAATGGATCCTCAGTGCATGTCAACATATAAATGATGTAATAAGGGATGCTTCCAGTTCGCTGTGTTTGGTAGGAAATGGTCCACTGTACGATACATGAAAAAAGTTTGGTCCTACAAGTTTGTGTGTCCTTAAGAGAAGGAATGAAAAGGCACCTGTTGTCCTCTTCTACCTAATGCTCCTTCCTCAAAAAGTTAGGGGGATTATGCGTAAGTGGTATCTTCCATGCCTAATGGATCCCTCCATATTACATTGAGAACCCCTTTGGAAAATAAGACCAGTCTTTGTTTTATTCAGTCGTTTCTTTGATGACATCAGGTGCTGGTCAACAGGTTCTTGTTCTTGAAGGAAGTTGTGGGATGCAGAGGTTTTCTATGGAGTCTCAAGTCACGCATTCTACATTGGTGGAACTATCAAACCAGTCATGGCTAAAGAGAAAGAAAATAATTAGTTACATAGTTAATCTGGTTGAAAAAAAGACACCAGTTGATCCAGAGTAAGGAAAAAAACAATAAAGCATTATCCAATTTTCTCCAGCAGAGGAAAAACAATCCTTCCTGATCCCCCAAGAGGCTATCGGATATTCCCTGGATTAACTTTACCTATAAATATTAGTATCCAGTTATATTATGTACATTTAGGAAAGAATCCAGGACTTTTTTTTAAAACAATCTACTGAGCTGGCCAGTACCACCTCTGGAGGGAGTCTATTCCACATTTTCATAGCTTTTACTTCGAAGAAGCCTTTCCCTATTTGGAGATTAAATCTCTTTTCCGCTAGACGTAAAGAGTGCCCCCTTGTCCTCTGCGATGACCTTAAGGTGAACAACTCTACAACAAGTTCACTATATGGACCACTTTTGTATTTATACATGGTGATCATATCCTCCCTTATGTATTTACACATGGTGATCATATCCAATTAGTGATGTGTACAGGCATGTGGTATTATGAAAAGTTCATCTGGGGTTATGCAATGATAAAAGGTAAAGTATCCTAAGGCAACCAACTAAATGTCACCTTTCTTCAGAAAAAAACAGTTAAAAATGGTTGATGGTTTCTGAGAGGCTGGTAAATACTTGGTCACTTCACCCAAAATGGATACTCAGATTTTGCTAAATGCCAAAGACATAAACCTAACATTCTTTTCTATATTTCTCTAGATCTAGGCTTGCGTTTCTGCACCTATTCTCCTGCTGTGAGCGTTGTCCCTTCTGAATTTTTAATTTATGTATCTTTTTTAAAATGTATTTCTCAGTTGATAAACACAAGCATTGTGTCTCCCAAAGTTAAGCCTTATTACTCTAGAAAATGAAAGAAAATGCATAGACACTTCCTACACACTATGTAAAATAGTCTATTCTTTAGGAGTTTGTGTACAACAATCTCAGACCATAGTATAAAATGTCAAAAACATAGAGACAGGACAAACTCCAATGCCATAAGCTTGAATGAACTTTATTGTTCCACACAAAGAACACAAAGAAGTTCCGCCTATACCCATACAAGCAGATGTCGTTGGAGTGTGGCCAGTCTATTAGCCTTTGACATGTAGAGAGCTGGGACGAGCTCCATACAGCTGCGCCTCCACCCATGGATGTGGGCAGACTCAGGGCTAAGAAGCAAAAGTTTTTCCTCTAAATGCTCTTTGGTCTTAAATGGATTGGGTTTAACATAAACAAAAGTCTGAATTTCCCTGCTTTTATAAGTTCTCCCTTAAGGCTGCTGTGCACCGCATTGAGCTTGAATTGCATTTACCACCATATTTAAGCAGGCATTCTGTACTGTAAACACTTTGAATCTTTTGATCACCCATGTTAAAATGAAAAAAAAAATGGATGGGTCCAGGTCAACGCAGCAAAGGGAAGAATCAAGGAAAAGGAGAAGAAAAGTTGGTAAATATAACTGAGGTGAACACAGGAGGTATGTAGTCTATTTGGCCTGTTAAACACTACTTTAACAATATATGGATTTGCAGCCAATTCTACAGTCTGCTGTAAAAATTATATTTCAACTGTAGGTAAAGTCTAGTGGGTGGAGTCTATGGGTGGCTTACTATACTCTTTCGGAATTCCAGTGGCAGAATTTCTCTACTATAGTTCCTGGCTCTGTCTTTTCCCACCTTGGAGTCTACGGTTGGCTTCCTATACTCTTTGGGGATTCCGGTGGTGGAATCTCACTACCAAAATTCTTGGCTCTGTCTCTGCCCACCTTGGAGTCTATGGTTAGCTTCCTATACTTTTTAGGGTTTCTATTGTTCGAATTTTTCTAGGAAAGTTTGTGGCTCTGTCTCCACTCAACTTTGAGGCTACAGTTGGTGGTAGAATCTCTGTACCATAGTTACTGGCTCTGTCCTTACCCAAGTTGACATCTATTATTGGCTTCTCTCTGGAGTTTCTATTGGTAGAACTGCTCTACCACAGTTCTTGGCTCTGTCTCCACCCAAGTTGGAGTCTACAGTTGGTTTCTTATACTCTCTGGGGTTTCTATTGGTGGGATCTCTCTAGAATAGTTCATGGCTCTGTCTCCACTCATCTTTGAGTCTACAGTTGGCTTCTTATACTCTTTAGGGTTTCTAGTGTTGGGATCTTGGTACCATAGTTACTAAACTATTCTAGAGAGATCCCACCAGTTCTCCCTTAAGGCTGTTGTGCACCGCATTGAGCTTGAATTGCATTTACCACCATGAATTGCATTTACCACCATATTTAAGCAGGCATTCTGTACTGTAAACACTTTGAATCTTTTGATCACCCAAGGTAAAATGAAAAAAAAAATAGATGGGTCCAGGTCAACGTAGCAAAGGGAAGAATTAAGGAAAAGGAGAAGAAAAGTTGGTAAATATAACTGAGGTGAACACGGGAGGTATGTATCCTATTTGGTCTGTTAAACACTTTAACAATATATGGATTTGCAGCCAATTCTACAGTCTGCTATAAAATTATATTTCAACTGTAGGTAAAGTCTAGTGGGTGGAGTCTATGGGTGGCTTACTATACTCTTTCGGAATTCCAGTGGCAGAATTTTTCTACTATAGTTCCTGGCTCTGTCGCTTCCCACCTTGGAGTCTACGGTTGGCTTCCTATAGTCTTTGGGGATTCCGGTGGTGGAATCTCACTACCAAACTTCTTGGCTCTGTCTCTGCCCACCTTGGAGTCTATGATTAGCTTCCTATACTTTTTAGGGTTTCTATTTTTTAATTTGTCTAGGAAAGTTTGTAGCTCTGTCTCCACTCAACTTTGAGGCTACAGTTGGTGGTGGAATCTCTGAACCATAGTTACTGGCTCTGTCCTTACCCACGTTGACATCTATTAGTGGCTTCTCTCTGGAGTTTCTATTGGTAGAACTGCTCTACCACAGTTCCTGGCTCTGTCTCCACCCAAGTTGGAGTCTACAGTTGGTTTCTTATACTCTCTGGGGTTTCTACTGGTGGGATCTCTCTAGAATAGTTCATGGCTTTGTCTCCACTCATCTTTGAGTCTACAGTTGGCTTCTTATACTCTTTAGGGTTTCTAGTGTTGGGATCTCGGTACCATAGTTACTGGCTCTGACTCCCCCAAACTTGAAGTCTATAATTGGCTTCTCTCCTTGGAGTTTCTAGTGGTGGAATCTCTCTACCATAGTTCCTGTCTCTGTCTCCACTGAAGTTGGAGTCTACAGTTGGCTTCTTATACTCTCAAGAGAGTGTTTACATTCCTCCACACACAGTCTACCTAATATCAAAAAACTGCCAGATCTGGAACTGGAAGTGCACAGATCTTGCTTCCAGACACCATGATACTTATAGGAAACCCGTGGCTGGTCTCAAATATTTACCAATAAATTACATATAAGTTTTGGGTTGATAAAATAGCTTTACTTTTTGTTGAGAAAAAAATACCAAATATTTTAAAATTTTGATACATGCTTGAAAAAACATTCGATGGACTCGATAAGTCTATCCAATAAGTCAACCTGCTTTATAAAAGCTGACTGAAGTAGAACTCCAGCAATTTTTTATGGGGTATTAAGGGTTAGAACCTTTTTCAAGATTGTATTGTTTGCGTCCTCTGACTCTCTCCACTTCCTGTCCCAGTGACACAACAGGAAGTGAGTGCAACTCTCCCCAGACCACAGTAAAAGCCTAGCAGAAATTGCAACCCTTCCCTACTATATCCAAAACTAGAAAATATCATTATTCTGGAGTTATTCTTTCACAGAAAATTAATAGTGATGGACCTATGAGCCAGTTGAACCTGCTTCCACTTCTGCTTGTAGACATTGGGGAGGCCGTCATCCTGACCCTACCCATGTATAGTAAAGGTGTTGGGCGACCTCACCCAGCACTGCTCCAGAAACCATGCCCCACTGACACATTTCACCCCACCCACTAGAGGGCTTAGTCATAAAGGCTCTATGACTAAGCCACAGAGTGCAAGGCAAAACAAAAACGTGTTGAGTAGCACTGGCTGTGGTCACCCAACACCTTTACTATACACAGATCTAGTGAGCGGTGTCCCTGATGTGTACAAGCACTATTACAGCTGAATGAGTGAGCTAGGATGCCAGCACCCCACATCTGAGGACCAGGGGGTTAGAGCCTTTCCTCTTGCCTGGAGCAGCACTTCAAGTCTCATTCCTGCTTTCACTTTTGATTTGCAAACAAAACATGACAGCAACAATGTTGCTGATATTTTTTTTGGGCCTCCCCCAAAGACGGCAGTCAGGCTTGTGTACCTTGTAGACTGTTCGCACTGGAGCTGGTACAGGTAGGTGGAGGAGAGTTCTGGGGTCGCACCACTGGGGCAAAGGCGCTCTTCTGTTTGACAGCGGAGATCATATTGACCGGTGAGAAGGAGAAGATGCCAGTGGGGGTACCCGAATTGGCGCCGGACGGGAGAGTGATTGAAGAAGCTCCGAGTGGGGGACTTGCGGGCATAACTAAGACAGCAACACAAAAATGAAAGTCATTATTTTCTTTTTCAATGTACAAAGACCAGAAGAACAAATGTTATCTGTGGCTGAGTGACCACAATATGTTTAACATCAGTCAAAATAAAAATGATGCCATGAACTGCGTACAGTAAAAATTGTCTATACTGTCTGCGCCTATACTGCAAAGCATTAGCTCAACCTGTTAACCAAAATGTTAAATTGTTCTTTCAGGTGAAAGAGGCCTTCTCCAGTTTTAATGTGTGAGTTACATAGTTAGTGAGGTTGAAAAAAGACACATCTAGTTCAACCATAAAAATAAATAAATAAATAAAATAAAAAATCTCATACAATCCTATATACCCAATCCTATACCCACAGTTGATCCAGAGGAAGGCGATGTGCAATAATGACCACACCCAGGGGCTGACTGGTAATGTATGGCCCAGGGAGCAAGTACAACCCAGATGCTCATGGTGCAGCGACTGGGCCCCCTTCCCGCTTTCCCTCTTCCCTGCCTCCTCCCGACCCCCATCCCAGGCTGAAGCTCCACTGCAGGTACTCCCTGGCCACCAGTCGGGTCGGGCTGGACAGCGCCTACTGGACTGACTCTGGGTTCCTGAACTGGCTGGCAGGGGCTGCAGGGGGAGCTTGATGGGGCTGTGTGGTCGGGCACAGAGCCAGCCTCTTCTCAGACACGGCATACACCATCCATGCCAGGGGGTGGCCTGCACTCTGTCCTCATCCCACACTCGGTAGAACACCGGCAGAGACACTTTACTCTTCACTAGGAGGCCTTTAGGCATGTCTGTGGCAGAAGTGCTGCAGCCTTTTTACGGGGCCCAGTCAGCCCCTAACTACACCTCAGTTCCTATTTCCTGGCACCCCACGGCTTACTCCAGTGACACCCTTTTTCCTGGCCACCCAACTGGTTCATCACACCTAGAAGTTAGTCACATTCAACAGGACTTGTTCTGTATTGTTGAAGATGTTTTTTACCTTTGTCAAGCAATTTCTTTAGTTCTAATGACTGCCATGAAGATTCCCCGGCATTTATATCTACACCGGTAGCACAGACACCTTCATCCAATCACCATGTTCATTGTCCAAGAACAGGATCAGCAAAGTTGTGGAATGACCCCAGCCTCGGTGGCTCACGGTCTGCATAGGTGTTAATCCTCTGACTCACATGGCTTAAGGTATAAATCATTGTCACATCAAACTGGTAGAAATTCCATCATATGTGGAAGATAGATGGTATCTGAGGACCCACTTCTGTCCAATGATGGTTGTTCTTGTTTTATGTACAGTAGTCTCTTTCATGCCTTTTATGGATCCACCCTATTCTAGATACAGGCTTCTTGTAACATTTTATGCAACAGGTTCACAACTTTCATACCACCTATTATGTTCTTGGATAATCAACATCTGTCTTTATTGTGATTTGATTGGATTAAGCATGACTGTGCTACCTGTGTGGATATAAAAACTAGGTACAGTATCTCACAAAAGTGAGTACACCCCTCACATTTTTGTAAATCTTTTCTAACTTTTCATATGACAACACTGAAGAAATGACACTTGTCTACAATGTAAAGTAGTGAGTGTACAGCTTGTATAACAGTGTAAATTTGCTGTCCCCTCAAAATAACTCAACACACAGCCATTAATGTCTAAACCGCTGGCAACAAAAGTGAGTACACCCCTAAGTGAAAATGTCCAAACTGGGAGCAATTAGCCATTTTTCCTCCCTGGTGTCATGTGACTCGTTAGTGTTACAAGGTCTCAGGTGTGAATGGGGAGAAGGTGTGTTAAATTTGGTATTATCGCTCTCACTCTCTCATACTGGTCACTGGAAGTTCAACATGGCACCTCATGGCAAAGAACTCTCTGAGGATCTGAAAATAAGAATTGTTGCTCTACAAAAAGATGGCCTAGGCTATAAAAAGATTGCCAAGACACTGAAACTGATCTGCAGCACGGTGGCCAAGACTATATAGTGGTTTAACAGGACAGGTTCAACAGGCCTCGCCAGGGTCGACCAAAAAAGTTGAGTGCACGTGTTCAGCGTCATATCCAGAGGTTGTCTTTGGGAAATAGATGTATGAGTGCTGCCAGCATTGCTGCAGAGGTTGAAGGGGTGGGAGGTCAGCCTGTCAGTGCTCAGACCATACGCCGCACACTGCATCAAATTGGTCTGCATGGCTGTTGTCCCAGAAGGAAGCCTCTTCTAAAGATGATGCACAAGAAAGCCCACAAACAGTTTGCTGAAGACAAGCAGACTAAGGACATGGATTACTGGAACCATGTCCTGTGGTCTGATGAGACCAAGATAAACTTATTTGGTTCAGATGGTGACAAGCATGTGTGGTGGCAACCAGGTGAGGAGGACAAAGACAAGTGTGTCTTGTCTACAGTCAAGCATGGTGGTGGGAGTGTCATGGTCTGGGGCTGCACGAGTGCTGCCGGCACTGGGGAGCTACAGTTTATTGAGGGAACCATGAATGCCATCATGTACTGTAAACTGAAGCAGAGCATGATCCCCTCCCTTTGGAGACTGGACCGCAGGGCAGTATTCCAACATGATAACGACCCCAAACACACCTCCAAGATGACCACTGCCTTGCTAAAGAAGCTGAGGGTAAAGGTGATGGACTGGCCAAGCATGTCTCCAGACCTAAACACTATTGAGCATCTGTGGGGCATCCTCAAACGGAGGAGCGCAGGATTTCTCTAACATCCACCAGCTCTGTGATGTCATCATGGAGGAGTGAAAGAGGACTCCGATGGCAACCTGTGAAGCTCTGGTGAACTCCATGCCCAAGAGGGTTAAGGTAGTGCTGGAAAATAATGGTGGCCACACAAAATATTGACAATTTGGGCCCAATTTGGACATTTTCACTTAGGGGTGTACTCACTTTTGTTGCCAGCTGTATAGACATTAATGGCTGTGTGTTGAGTTATTTTGAGGGGACAGCAAATTTACACTGTTATACAAGCTGTACACTCACTACTTTACATTGTAGCAAAGTGTCATTTCTTCAGTGTTGTCACATGAAAAGATATAATAAAATATTTACAAAAATCTGAGGGGTGTACTCACTTTTGTGAGATACTGTGTGTTCCCGACACTCATTAGAGCTGAAGAAGTGGCTTGGATAAGATACAAAGCATCTTCAACATTACAGAACCAGTCCAGTCAAATGTGACTTAAGAAGCTTCGACTAATACAGAAAATAGCCTGACACTATAGGCTAAGAATATTCAACCAGAAGAGGAAATACTATGTTATGAGGAAGACCTCTGCTAAGTGTGTGGAGATTCCTGTGCTCACCACTGACAATGTTTTTTTGTTTATAACAGAGTGAGTCAGGAAAATACAGCATTTTCACCACGACATGGACTGATGATCATAGGAAAAAAGTATTTAAGTGTAATGAATCAGCTATAACAGAGAGAGAAGTTTTTACAGAATTGATAGAATGTTGCATCTCTTAATTTATTATACTCTCTGCACTAATGATTTCATTACACTTAAATACCTAATTCCTATGATCATCCACTCCATCTAGTGGTCATAATGCTGTATTTTCCTGACTCGCTCTATTTTTATAAATGAATAACATTTGAACTAGAGAGAAAATAACCAAATAACATTTGTTTTTGCCCCTCCCCCCGTTCACACTAAACAAAAGGTACATGCAGTTTCACATGAGGAATAGCTCTGTCATTTTTTAACCCCTTCCCAACCGCGGCACGCCAGTATACGTCGGCAGAATGGCACGGGTAGACAAAAGGACGTACAAGTACGTCCCCTTTAAGATGTGGCATTGTGAGTGCACATGCCCACCGCATGCTCCGTGACTGTGACCGTGGGTCCCACAGACTCGATGTCCGCCGGGTGCCCGCGATCATGTCACGGAGCGGAAGAACGGGGAGATGCCTTTGTAAACAAGGCATTTCCATGTTCTGCCTAGTGACACGACAGAGATCACCGCTCCCTGTCATTGGGAGCAGTGATCGATGTCATGTGAGTAGTAGCCCATCCCCCCCACAGTTAGAATCACTCCCTAGGACACACTTAACCCCTTCATCGCCCCCTAGTGTTTAACCAATTCCCTGCCAGTGTCATTTACACAGTAATCAGTGCATTTTTATAGCACTGATCGCTGTATAAATGCCAATGGTCCCAAAATAGTGTCAAAAGTGTCCGATGTGTCCGCCATAATGTCGCAGTCCCGATAAAAATCGCAGATCACCGCCATTACTATTAAAAAAAAATTAATAATAAAAATGCGATAAAACTATCCCCTATTTTGTAGACACTATAACTTTTGCGCAAACCAGTCAATATTCGCTTATTGGGGTTTTTTTTACCAAAAATATGTAGAAGAATACATATCGGCCTAAACTGAGGAAAAAAATTGTTTTTTTATATATTTTTGGGGGATATTTATTATAGCAAAAAGTAAAAAATATTGCCTTTTTTTTTCAAAATTGTCGCTCTTTTTTTGGTTTATAGCGCAAAAAATAAAAACCGCAGAGGTGATCAAATACCACCAAAAGAAAGCTCTATTTGTGGGAAAAAAAGGACATCAATTTTGTTTGGGTGTAACGTCGCACGACCGCGCAATTGTCAGTTAAAGCGATGCAATGCCGAATCGCAAAAAGTGCTCTGGTCAGGAAGGGAGTAAATTATTCCGGGGCTGAAGCGGTTAAAGTAGTTCTTAAGCCTAAACATTTTTTACCCTAATGCATTCTTTGCATAAAGGTAAAAAATGTTTAGGCATCAGTATTGGCCCCAATTGCATTGCACAGAGCAGGTAAGTATAGCCATGTTTGCTTTTTGTTTTTCTTTCCTTCATATTCACTTAAAAGCATGTGTTTATTAAACAGCTCATGCAACATAAATAACTGCAACTACCCCATTTTATTCTACAGGGTCTCTGCTTTCAGAAATATATCTATGATAAATCTGCAAAGATGATACTTATTAAAACACATGACCAAGAGTCATTCTCAAGCCAAGAGTACCTGCTATCGCCCCCCAGCTAGATATTGTCCTGCCAAAGAGCATGGATAAAGTTCAGAGTATCCAGAAGGAAATTTTAGCTTTAAGTTATTTTTCAAAACCTCAGGGTTAGAGGTTCATGGGCCAGGGGTTAGGTTAGGGGTTGAGGTTATGGTTAGAGTTGCAAATCATTTAAGCCTTCTAGTGCCCCGAAGCTCTGAAGGCTGGAGGGTGGGCACTCACTTGCATATGGAGAGTTGGCAGTGGAGCCATTAAGGAAGCTTGGTGACACTGGTACTCCCAGGCTGGTCATCCCCGCCCCTGCGTAGCCGTTCATGCTGGAAGTGATGGTGTTGTAATTAGACTGCTGAGGGGTGGAGCTTGGAACATAGCCCCGCGGAGAGACACTGCTCGTGTTCCTGATATAGCCTGAGAAGAAGAAATGGAAATAGAAGGTCAGGGTGTTAAGGAATTGCAGATCTGACTTTTTGTATTAAAGTTACAGATGTTATTGTTTCACTCTACAATGCCGAAAATGAAACTACCATATAGGAAGGCAGGTTAAAAAAAAAAACAACCTCCATTCCAAGGCCACAACTTGACCCCAAACTCAAGTCAAAGGCCTCAAAATTACACCCAACCTCCAGCCCAAGGTCCCAACCTGCAGTACAAGGCCTCAACCCGACCCACAATATCCAGTTCAAGGCCTCAACCTAAGCCCAACCTCCAATCCAAACCCTCAACCTGACCCCCAACCTCCAGTCCAAGGGCTCAACCTGACCCCAAACCTCCAATCCAAACCATCAACCTGACCCCAACTTTCATCCAAGGCCTTAACCTGACCTCATACCTGCAGTCCAAGGCCTCAACCTGACCTCCAATCTCCAGTTCAAGGCCTCAACCTGAGCCCCAACCTCCAATCCAAACCCTCAACCCGACCCCCAACCTCCAGTCTAAGACTTCAACCTGTCCCCCAACCTCCAGCTCAAGGCTTCAACCTGTCCCCCAACCTCCAGTCCAAGGGCTCAACCTGACCGCAAACCTCCAATCCAAACCATCAACCTGACCCCAACTTCCATCCAAGGCCTTAACCTGACCTCATACCTCCAGTCCAAGGCCTCAACCTGACCTCCAATTTCCAGTTCAAGGCCTCAACCTGAGCCCCAACCTCCAATCCACTCAACCCGATCCCCAAACTCCAGTCCAAGACTTCAACCTGTCCCCCAACCTCCAGCTCAAGACCTCAACCTGTCCCCCAACCTCCAGCAAAAGGCCTCAACCTGTCCCCCAACCTCAAGCCCAAGGCCTCAATCTGTCCCCCAACCTCCAGTCCAAGGCCTCAATCTGCCCCCCAACCTCCAGTCCAAGGCCTCAATCTGACCCCCAACCTCCAGTCCCAAACCTCAACCTGACCCCCAACTTCAAGTCCAAACCCTCAACCTGACCTCCAACCTTCAATCCAAGGCCTCAATGTGACTCCCAGCCTCCAGTCCAAGCCCTCAACTTGACCCCCAACCTCCAGTCCAAGGACTCAACCTGACCCCCAACCTCCAGTTCAAGGCTTTAACCTGACCCTAACTCTTAAATGTAACCCTACCCATAGGGCTTACTCAGACATTCGGCTATCATTGCCCCCCCACCCTATGAAAATGATACACAGTGGATCACTACAGTAGATTTTCATAAGGCTTTGACAGGTGGTGGGGAGGCGATATGTTGCCTTATCACCTCTTATTTAACCCTGAAAGTGCTGACCCACCGCACCGTGGATAGTTGTGGACAGCCCCAATAACTTAAATGGGTCACGTTTAGTGCTGGTGCCAACTGCCAAATGCAAGATGCTGTTTTGCCACAGCATGTGTACAGCCCTGAGCAGCTGCTTCTCCTTTTTCAGGTGGGTGGTCAGGGGTCAGCTGTATGAATGAGCCCTTAATGTAGATGTAAGTGATGAAGTAATAATAATCTAAAACATTTGCACCAAGTACTACCGATCCACTAGTCCATGGCTGTTACCTTGGTCGGAGGCCTGCTGGGACTCTGCGATATTGATGGCCAGTTGGCTTCCAAAGGAGTTGACCCCCATCATGCCGCTGTGATGGTGATTGGTCGTTAACGATGATAGCTGATTGGAGTTACGAGGGACGCTGTACAAAACTTCGGCGATATCTGCAGCTCTTTTTAATAAAATATCCTGCTGGGATGAGAAGAGTAAAAATGGCAAATGGGTTTCACTAGTTGCAAAGAATAAATATCAGTATTAAATGTTATCGATTCTTTTTGTTAATAAGGGGAAAAAAAAAAAACCATCCCGCCAGAGCTCTAGTGCACTCCCATCTTTCTGTATACTCTACTATCAGTTGTGTCCAATTCTCACAGTGTACTACAGGAAACCTCCCCCCACGATAAAAAAAAAATAGGGAATGGATTCTGAACGGGTGTCCACCCAATACCTACAACAAATATAATACATGAAGGTCAGGACACAGATACACTATATTGCCAAAAGTATTGGGACGCCTGCCTTTACACGCACATGAACTTTAATGGCATCCCAGCCTTAGTCTGTAGGGTTCAATATTGAGTTGGCCCCCCCTTTGCAGCAATAACAGCTTCAACTCTTCTGGGAAGGCCGTCCACAAGGTTTAGGAGGGTGTCTATGGGAATGTTTGACCATTCTTCCAGAAGTGTATTTGTGAGGTCAGGCACTGATGTTGGATGAGAAGATCTGGCTCGCATTCTTTACGGACCTTGTTTTGTGCTCTGGTGTGCAGTCATGTTGGAACAGGAAGGGGCCATCCCTAAAGTGTTCCCACAGCAGGGAGCATGAAATTGTCCAAAATGTCTTGTTATGCTGACACTTTCATAGTTCCCTTCACTGGCACTAAGGGCCCAAGCCCAACCCCCCACCATAAACCCCCCCTCCACCAAATGGGTGGGACCAGTGCATAAAAGCAACATCCATGAAGATATGGATGAGCGTGTTTGGGGTGGAGGAACTTGACTGGCCTGCACAGAGTCCTGACCTCAACCCGATAGAACACCTTTGGGATGAATTAGAGCGGAGACTGCGAGCCAGGCCTTTTTGTCACACATCAGTGCAACTCAATATTGAACCCTACAGACTAAGACAACATTAAAGTTCATGCATGTGTGTAAAGGCAGGCGTCCCAATACTTTTGGCAATATAGTGTATGTACTCCATGTCCACTCACTGCTCCCCTTACTGATTAAAATTGTGAAATACTGTGTTAGCCAATAATTAAAAGGTCGCTCAAAAAGCAAAAGTTGAGGATGGGTATGCTGTTTTCCGTGAATGGGCGGAGCAGCTGAAACAACCAGGCCTGATGTTCACAGATAGAGATTTGCTACCATTGCTCAGGCATGTGGGCATTTGAAATTTTAACTAATTTTGGGCACTGGGCATGCTACACTCGTCCAAAAGAAAATGCAATGACAGTACACAGGATGTATGTACTAAAACACCCCATCCTTCAACCCCACTGTCACCTCACCCCCACACCTCTTTCTTGTAAATACAGGATCTGCTTTGAAAAAAAGGAACAGACTGCCTGCCACAGTGTTTATAAACATTGTTCAGACATGAGATGGAGAGATACAAAGTAACAATGTTTATAAACATTGATCAGGCAGGAGAGAGAGAGAAAAATATATTGTTTATAATCATTGATCAGAAAGGAGATAGAAAGATACAAAGTAACATTGTTTATAAACATTGATCAGGCAGGAGGGAGAGAGAAAAAAAAGCATTGTTTATAATCATTGGTCAGAAAGGAGATAGAAAGATACAAAGTAGCGTTGTTTATAAACATTGAGCAGACTGGAGGTTGAGATAAAAAGGTGGAGATTTACTAAAACTGGCGCACACAGAATCTGGTGCAGCTGTGCATTGTAACCAATCAGCTTCTAACTTCAGCTTGTTCAATTAAGCTTTGACAATGAAACCTGCAAGCTGATTGGTTACTATGCAGAGCTGCACCTGATTCTGTGTGCCCCAGTTTAAGGAAATGTTCCCCAAAGTAACATCGTTACTTTTGTATCTACTCTGAAGCTCATCCCTTTGATCTGCAGATGAATGAAAACAATCTGCATACAATGTTAGTTAAAGCAACAATTTGTTCCTATTTAATTGCTTATTAAATATTAGTTTAGCCCAATCAGCCTTTATTAACACCTTATTCCCCTTATCCCCTCAGCAATTATTTTTTAGGGTTTTATTATTTTTTTGTATTCATTCTATTATTTAACTATTAAGATATATTCAATACATCAACTATATGCATATACAAAAAAAAGAAGAGATCTTATTGGTTGCCTCAGGTTTCCCTTGATCTGGCCCTTTATAGACTAGTAAGATAATAAGTGTTATGGTTCTACAAGTTACCTGGTTATTGTGTGGCATCCCGTACAAGGCTTCAACCAGATCCGCTGCTCGCTTTAACAAGACCTCCTGCGGACAACCAGAAATAACTGTATGTTTGAGACAGATAGTAAAAACAGTATAAAAACAGTTATAATTACCAGGAAAAGTGTTTGTTGAAGGATGAATAATATATAGGACAGGTATCAGCAACCCCCCCAGCATGTGTGGTGACTTTTGTTCTGGCACCTGCTGCTCACTAAGCTGTCAATTACCAAGCCTGGTTGCACCTTCAGACCTCAGATCAGCTCCAAACCCTGTACCTTCAGACCTCAGATCAGCTCCAAACTCTGCACCTTCAGACCTCAGATCAGCTCCAAACCCTGTACCTTCAGACCTCAGATCAGCTCCAAACTCTGCACCTTCAGACCTCATATCAGCTCCAAACCCTGCACCTTCAGACCTCAGAAGGTGTAGGGTTTGGGGCTGATCTTAGTTCAATGAGTGCAGGGTTTGGGACTAATCTGATGTTGGAAGGTGAAGAGGTTGAAGGCTGATCTGAGGTCAGAAGTCAAGGGTTTGGGGCTAATCTGAAACTAAGAATATGGCATACTATGGTTCTCTGGCACACTGGTTATCTAATTGTAAAAATAACAGGTTCCCCCTTAGTACAGATCCTTTCCTCAATAGAGATCTCCCCCTCGTACAAATTTCCCTCCCCCAGTACAGATACACCCCCCCCATACAGATCCTGTCCCCCCAGTAAAGTTTTTCCTACAACCCCCCCCCCCCCCCCCCAGTACAGATTCCTCTTCCTCCCAGTACAGAACCCCCTTCCAGCAATACAGCTCCACCCACAAAACAAGGTCCATAAATACATGGATGAATGAGTTTGGGGTGGAGGAACTTGACTGGCCTGCACAGAGTCCTGACCTCAACCCAATAGAACACCTTTGGGATGAATTAGAGCGGAGCCTGTGAGCCAGGCCTTCTCGTTCAACATCAATGCCTGACCTCACAAATGCGCTTCTGGAAGAATGGTCAAACATTCCCATAGACACACTCCTAAATCTTGTGGACAGCCTTCCCAGAAGAGTTGAATCTGTTATAGCTGCAAAGGGTGGGCCAACTCAATATTGAACCCTACGGACTAAAACTGGGATGCCATTAAATTTCACGTGTGTGTAAAGGCAGGCATCCCAATACTTTTGACAATATAGTGTATATTTTATGCATATGATCAGTCCTCTACCCTTGGTACTCTGCTAAGTTGTGAGGGCAGATCCTTTCTAGAGATACATCTGTATCCTGCCTCCTTATTGCATTAGCCTTTAGTAAGTAGTTTAATCTTTCTTTTCCGGCCCCATTCTTGCTGTATCCACCGTGAGCGTCTCCTCTATTCTCGCACTAGGCAATGCATTTCTCATCCATTAACGCTCTGTCTTATCCCTATCAATCGAACATCACGCCAAGGCCAAGCGCGTAGACTCCAGCAGCTGATAATTGTCTTTATCTCCATCCCCGGGGGGACAAACATGCCGCCTTCAATCAGGCCCAATCTACTTAGCATCCTCTCTGCCAGTGACTGTAATAGACAAAGTGGATTATTGGTAAAGTGAAATTATTGACTCTTCTTGATGGTTCCTTTAAACTCCCCGTGTTGGGAGCAGCTGAGAACAGCTGGTGGAAGAACGGGATGCTGGAGACTCCTAAAGCCAAACTATTGTCACGGAATGGTCCCTGTGTCACAATTGGTGGACAAAGTCTACAATTAGTGGGCTCCCTAAAATTTTAGGGGGGTGTGGCTGCAAAGAGGGTTTTATTTGGGTGACCGGGAGCCCTTTGGGTTTTCCCCACTAGGGACAGCTTGCTTTAAAGGGTCGTCATGTCTGGAAAGACCGCATTCCTTAAATAGACAAGAGTCAGGGAAGAGGCATTCGGGAAGAATTGTATCTCAGAGAGGTTAGGGCTGGAAGTCATAGACAAGAGGCAGGGAAGAGGCATCCAGGAAGAACTGTAACTTAGAGAGGTCAAGTCTGGAAGTCATAGACAAGAGGCAGGGAAGAGGCATTCAGGAAGAATTATATCTCAGAGAGGTCAAGGCTGGAAGAGAAGAGGCATCCAGGAAGAACTGTAACTTGGAGAAGTCAAGTCTGAAAGTCATAGACAAGAGGCAGGGAAGAGGCATTCAGGAAGAATTGTATCTCAGAGAGGTCAAGGTTGGAAGTCATAAACAAGAGTCAGGGAAGAGGCATTCAGGAAGAATTATATCTCAGAGAGGTCAAGGTTGGAAGTCATAGACAAGAGTCAGGGAAGAGGCATTCAGGAAGAACTGTATCCCAGAGAGGTCAAGTCTAGAAGTCATAGACAAGAGTCAGATAAGAGGTATTCAAGAAGAATTGTATCTCAGAGAGGTCAAGGTTGGAAGTCATAGACAAGAGCCAGGGAAGAAGCATTCAGGATGAATGGTTACAGAAGCCCATTTTAAGTATCCTAGACTGAGAAAAACATTTGTTTGTTTTGCAATTAGACTATAGTATGTTTTTGTTTTGTTTTTTGTAATCTGTTCTTTGTGTACTCAAAATTTATTTATTTTTTGTTTGTTTGTTATCTGTTTGCATCTACGATATAACATAAAACAAAATAAAAAATGAAAGCAACGGTACACAATCAATTTTTTTTGTATTTTGGTGTATATTGCAATTTTTTTGTTTGTCTTTTTTTACTTTGTTATTTCTTGTTACTCTTTCATATTTTATTTTATTTTGCATGTAAAGTACAATATGAAAAATGAGAGCAGTACACAGGTTTTATCATTGCTGTGGTTGCTGATCCTCAGTGTGCTACTAGGCCGTTGGGCCCACGTATCTTATCTTCTACATGTTTACCCACTTTTGTATTCCCTCAATAAAATACTTTGGAAAAGAAAAAAAATGCGAGCAACAGTACAAAAAAAAAAAGAACTCCTCCTTCTGAACAAAAAAACAAAATATAAAACAAATAAAATATGTACTAAAAAAATAAATAATGAAAACAACAGTACACAAATAAGAAATCGAATAAAATAAAATATGATAGCAACAGTACACAAATAAGGAATAAAAAAGAGAGAACAAGATAAATAACAAATGCAATATGCACTAAATACAGAATAAATAGAAAAAATTAAAAATTAAAGCAACAGTACACAAATCAGGAATTGAAAAAACAAAAGTTAAAAATAAAATAAAAAAATGAAAGCATTAGTAAACAAAAAAGAAATTTTAAAAAATTACAATATACACCACATGAAATGAACTGGATTACCAAAAATACACCCTAAAAAAACCCCACCAAAGTAGCCCAGTGAGCTAAAATGAGAATTTTTGCCTGGAAATTTTGCAGTAGAATCACCAAAATCATTCCACTGGTCTCTATTTATCTCCACCAGAATAGTGAATGAAGAATCCAGGTCTAGGTGTAAGTAAAACTGGCCATATAATTCTGTATCTGAAAAATTTTAAAAGGTAAAAAAAAAGTTGGGAAGAGTTTCTTGAGAAAGTTCTTTACATTGCTTTTATTTTCGGAAGTTCAGACAGAAGAAAAAGCTTGAAAAGATGAATCCGAGCAGCATGTAGTAGGACTGGTAAAGGTCAGGGGGGTCCCCGGGGACGGCAGGCTCAGTGAAGCAGAGGGATAATGACCTTCCTTCTCGGACAGCCTTTCAGCAGCTCAGTGGAGCATCCTGGATCTATCAGAGAAGGGAGACAGACCTGGTCGGAGCTCTGCACATGGCTCCCCCTGGGGACACCCCGCTTAGCCAAGCTATCTGGGGCCTTGGAAAGATGACAAACACTGCAAATAGCTAATGTGATGGAGTTCCAGGCCTTGTCTACAAAGAACAATCAGGTATTCTGCAGCAGTAAGATATCCCCTGACTCCGGATGACATGGTTACATTGTGATGGACATGGTGCCATGGAATGACTCAGAGTGTCAGTCCGGCAGCCTCTGACATGAACTCACATCTTGGGGCAGTGGGTTGGAGAACACAAACAGCATCGGCATGGAGGACAAAAAAGTAGATTGGCAGAGACATCTAAGTGTCTAAAAGGTTGGTCCACCCAAAACTGGGATTTCAGAGTTTGGTAAATGTAAGGGAAACCCACCCACAGCTTCCCTTATCTATCAGGGTCTGTGTTGGTGAGATGTTTGGGTTGAGTTCCTGGGTTTGTCCATTATGAGTGGTTCCCACCATCTCTGTGCTGAGTTCCTCGGTCTGTACACCTGCTGTGACCATTATGAGGGGTTCCCACCTTCCCTTTGCTGAGTTCCTGGGTCTTTATACCTACTGTGCCCATTATGAGGGGTTAATTTTGTTTATTGAAAAATCTTACAAACAACAACTTATATACAATAAAACCATAATAAATAAATAAAACATATTTACAAAATAATTGAATATGACTATACAAAACCAAAAAAATAAGAACATAATAAATGGTGCAAACCAAATTTCGCACAACACAATCCTTACGGGAGAGCCAGACATCACCGTCACCATGCATGTAGCCTTTTATCAAAAATAGATTTGATGTGAAAATCTAGGGGAGTGAAACAAGAATACAAAGAAAAGCCGCACACCCCAAGATCAACAGGCAGCAGCTACAGAGTCCTGATATTCCTCCACGCCCTTATCCAGGCCTCCTGCCACCACCTGTCTTTCTCAAGACACTTCGACAGGGAGGATTTTACTCCGTAAGGATACCTGACACCGTGCACTCCACGTGAAATACTAGACTAACTAAAAAAAGTGTTTTCAAATCATAATCCCGACAAGTCTGGAATGCCCCATACACCCACTTTGCATAACTCATATGGGGGAGGAAGAGTATACTCAGGGCCCTCCCCACCCTCTTGTACACCTCTATATTAAAAAAGCACTGAAGTAGAAAGTGATCCATGGACTCCACCACTCCTCCACTCTTGGGCAGCCCTGATCACTCATGGAAAGAAATTTCAAGTTGCCCTTCACATATAGTTTTCCATGAAAGGCAAGCCAAGCCTGATCCCTAAACTTAATTGGAATTCTCTCCAAACGAATCAATCGCAAACCCACCCCCAAAACCAGGCTTGGCCAATCCCTTAAGGCCAGTGGCTCGCAAAAAGCAGAGCTCATGATCCACTTTTCAAGAAGTTTCCTTGGAAGAGATCTGACTTCTCCTGCCGTTACTTGCCACTGCCAAAGCATTTTCAAACACGGGGCAACATAAGCCCAGGGCTTATCATGCTTTACCCTCAGGCTTTTCACTGGCCCACCATTTACCCAGTCTCACAGAAATGGCCTAAACCGGGACTGGAAAATACCCACCCACCCAGGTGGTCTCTCTGCCAACATGTTACCAAGATTGTATTTCACAAACATCAGAGAGAAAAAGACTACAGGGTTGATCATCCCTAGACCACCCTCCCGCCTAGGAAGGTAAGTCACATTCCTTTTGACAAGGTTTATTCTGTTCCCCCATAACAGCTGGAAGAAACAACTATAGACCCCGGTATAGAGAGAAACTGTCAAAACGCAAACAAAACTGACATTCAGAAAAATCGGAATCAGGTAAATCAGATAAACCTTTTGCCTCAAGGAAAGCCGCCAACCTTTCCAGCTTGCCACCTTGTCATCGGCATTCTCGAGCCTGTTCACCCAATTTGCATGACCATAGTCACCTGGGCCAAATTCAATGCATAAAACTCAAATTTTTTGCTGGGACTCTGGGAAGTCATCCAGGAGAAGAAAGCTCTCATCTTCCACAGCCATCCAGAAAGCTTCACACTTGTCCTGGTTGACTTTTGAACCTAATGCCTCTGTATACTGCTTTATCACTGAGACCACCTCCTGCGCCTGCCCAGTCCCAGAGACAAAAACAGAAACATCATCAGCATAGGCCACAACCTTCAAAGGAGGCTCACCAGAGATGCCCAAAGGTACCCCACAAAATGGTCCACTCTCTAGCCTTCTAATGAAGAGGTCGAAACATATAGCAGAGGACACAATGGACACCCCTGACGCACACCCGAGCCGACGACAAGGGGCTGCCTGATTCAACCATTAACCAGAGGAAAGCTTTCAGCCCCTTTGTATAAAATCTTGAGCCAATCAATGAAACCCCCCTCCAGGCCATATTTGCCAAGAAGGAGCCATAAGTACTCATGATTAACCCGATCAAAAGCCTTAGCCTGATCCAATGTCAGCAAAAATTTACCTCAACCAGCAGCCCTACAATGCTTGAAGGGCTCCCAGACAGTTAACACTGCTGAGAAAGTGTTTCTACCCTGGACCTAGCAGTGCTGGTGGTGGGATAACAAACTGCCTGCCACTGGTGATAACCGCCAGAAAAAAATATTTGCCAGTATCTTTCTATCGACATTAAGAAGACAATTCCCAATCATTGAATGATCTTTACCCTTTAACAGAAGGATCACTGCAGATTGCCTCACTAAGGGAGGGAGAGAACCCTCATACAAACAGCCATTAAAAACCTCCGCAAGGTAGGGAACCAGGATCATCTTAAAACATTTATAAAATTTGGCTGCCAAACCATCTGGCCCTGGCGTTTTCCTGATGGCTAGTTTATCAATAGCCTGTACTCAAAGGATTGTCTTACACGCTCGTCTTCCAGGAGGGCCGAATTCAATCACCAGATACCCCTCCCCCTAGGTGGCATATCTGAGGCATTCAGAGTCACAGATAGAATACAGTGATTGGTAAACTACACTGCCCGACATACAGGTGCCAAAAAGCAGAGTCTCCCTTTAAAAAAAAAAAAAAAAACTATCTATCTTCCTCTGACTATGACCTCACTGGAAAGTGAACCCCGTGCTTTCTGGGCAGCTCTTAATATGCACATCTACCAGACCTGCTTCCCTAACTATCGCATTGAGAAAAAGGCTGTCATAGCCCAGCTTATCACTGAAACCTCTCCTGTCTTTATACCTAGTAATGGTGTCGAAATTGCCTCCAAAGATAACCTACTGGGCCGTAAAAAGAAAAGGCTTAATAAAGAGGCATTTCATGTCCCACTTCGTCTGGGGACCATAGATGTTAATCAGGCGCAGGTCCTGCCTCCTCACAGAGATGTCCAAGACCATGCATCTCCCAAACTTTACCTCAATCACCCGCTGTAAGGCTCGGCCGCAAGAGACCAAAATGAGGGACTACGTCTCCGCTCCTTCTTTGCCAGATGTATATCGGCCATACTACTCAGATGGGTCTCTTGCAAAAACAAAATGTCAGCATCAAACTCGCTTAGCAAAAATAAGGCCATATGACGAGCACTTACTGATCACTTACTTTTAACGGAGTGGGAACTGCCATTAGGTAATTGAGGCAGCCGTTTCTTAGCCTGACTAATCCCTCTCCCTGGAGAACCAGTGTGCTTCGTTGCACCCTGGTACTCATCATCCATAGAGGATGCTGAACTCAATGAGTCCCACTTTTTGTCATCATCTGACAGGACCCCAAACTTATTTGCCAAAAGAAAAACCTTAGGATTTAAGGTAACTGAACCCCTTTTTTCCTTCTTTTGCCCTTCCTCCTTCTATCCTTCAAACACTCCATATCATCCTTAGACAAACCGGAATCAACAGCTTCCCCACTCCTACCCTCCCCCCACTCTTCCCCTCCACCCATTCTTCCTTCCCTTATTTACCACCAGGCCAGCTTCTTCACCATTTTCCCCACGATCCTCAATAAAAATCCTGCAGCGTCGGGGTAGGGGGGCTGGCACCGCACTTGAAGCACCCCCCCAGGACCTCTTGCTGCCTCTGCAATTTTGGAAGACATAGACACAGAAGGATTGGACACATTCTAGGCAACTGATACCTTACATACAGACTGGGAAGACACTGACACACTAGGCAAACACACAGACTGGGAAGACACAGGCACACTAGGTAAACACACAGACTGGGGCACCACAGACTGGGAAGACACAGACATACTGGGTATTGGCACAGACTCTGGCACCACAGACTGGGAAGACACAGACATATTGGGTATTGGCACAGACTCAGATGGACTCACAGGCACTCCAGCTGCTGAGCTCTGAGCATCCTCCATGTCCAGGCGGAAGAACTCTCTCATAAGCTCAGGCTTGTTGTGCATTGCCTCAGGACACTGACTGTAAGGATGTCACACCGCATTGCACAGATTGCACCTTATAATGTTACAATCCTTTGCCAAATGTCCTACACCCTGACACAGAGAACACTTTATCACCAGACAGGAGGATGCAAGATGCCCTTTATTTCCACACTTGTTGCATAGCTTTGGCTGGCCCAGGTAGATGATGGTCAGCCTGTCCCTTCCCAGGAAAGCTGAGGATGGCAGATGTTGGACGACATTGTCAATAACTTTTAATTTTAATTGCACAGACCACCCAGTTGTCCATATTCCCCTATCATCCAAAATCTTCTTTAGGGGGCTTAGGGCGTCCCCATACCTCCTCAACCATACGGATAAATCCCCTTGTGGTATGGACTCCTTACGGACAAGAATTGTCACAATTTTAATGAGTGGCTGGAGTGATACAAGCTTGTGGATGAGCCCTCTTCAGGCTGGCAGGCCCCTACACACATGCTCATATTTCTCCCAAAATATGTCCAAAGACTCCGGACGGATAAAGAACAAATCGTACTCAAAGGAACCGGCTGGACTGATCAGGGCAAAGAGATCTGTGGGCCTAAACCCCATCTGCAGAATTTTATCCACCACCGCCCTCCTATGTGGAGGAAGTCCACCCCCCTCCCATTTAAGCTGCACAATATTCCTCCTTTTAAACATTGAGGAAGATAAAACATTTCCATATTCATTCCCTGCTTGCCCCCCCCCCCCCCTCCCAGATCCTGTAACAACAACACCAGCATATGTTTTCCTTACAGACACGCCAATTGCAGTCTTGTCCTTAGACACAATCAAACCTGCTGACAGAGAGTCTGATTCAGCTGGCATAGCAGTCTTTGGATTAACAGAGGTAAGACCCGCCCTCTCCCCCTGCTCTGAACACACAGCCTCTTTCCTGGGTTCAAGCACAGTCTTGGATACTGCAGACTCCTGGAGAGTTGTAGCCAGTGGCGGCCCATGCATTAAGGGCGCATGGGCGCCGCCCCCTCTCTCCTGCCATCCCCTCTATCACCAATAGATAAGATAGGGCTCAGCAGGTGTCTGAGGTGTTGAACAGCTTGGTTCATCCTCCAGGCCCACTTTCTCCCTCTCTGCTAACTCTGTCGGTACCTGCATCTCCTCACTGATGGGGTCACTTTCCATGCAGGAAGCGGGTCCTCCTCTCATTTGCCTTAACCATTCCTCGTTCCTATATTTTTCTTTAAATGCTCCACTACTCTCCTTCAGAGAACTCACCAGTTCTTTCTGCTTCCTCACAGCTTGTTCCAAGTCTTTCAACTCAGGCCTCAGAGGTGATCTCTTCTTGCTGAACACGTTGGCACAAACTAGCTTTTTCTTCTTAAATTCAGCTTTCAAAGCTACCAAATTCTCCTCTTCTTTCTCAATCCGCTCCAGCGTTTCAACAATCCTCTGTCTAAAGGCAGACCGGGACTCATCTCTCCTTGGGCCAGGCCCAGTGTCTTCCACAGGCTGAGGCCTATCCAGGGGGCCCCTACCAGGTCCTTTCCCAGGATCCAGCATCCCTCCTGGGGCAGAGAAGCCTCTCTGGAAGCACAGGAGCTAAGGAACCAGCAACTCACACCTCACTGTCAAGGAGCAGCATGGCAGTTTACCACCATCCCTGTGCTCTGATTTGCTGGGTCTGTACACCTGTTGTGCCATGCATTATAAGAGGTTCCCCCCATCCCTCTGCTGAGTTCCTGGGTCCGTACACCTGCTGTGCCCATTATGAGGGGTTTCCACCATCCCTGTGCTGAGTTCCCAGGTCTTTAACCTGCTGTGTCCATTTTGAGTGGTTTCCACCATCCCTGTGTTGAGTTCCTGGGTCTTTACACCTCCTTTGCCCATTATGAGGGGTTCACATCATCCCTGTGCTCAGTTCCTGGGTCTGTACACCTGCTGTGCCCATTGTGAGGGGTTCCCACCATCCCTATGCTGAGTTCCCAGGTCTATACACCTGCTGTGCCATGCATTATGAGGGGTTCCCACCATCCCTCTGCTAAATTCCTGGGTCTGTACACCTGCTGTGTCCAGTATGAGGCGTTTCCACCATCCCTGTGCTGAGTTACTGGGTCTGTACATCTGCTGTGCCCATTATGAGTGGTTTCCACCATACCTGTACTGAGTTCCCAGGTCTGTACACCTGCTGTACCCATTATGAGGGGTTCATTTTGTTTATTGAAAAATCTTACCCATTATGAGGGGTTCCCACCATCCCTGTTCTGAGTTCCCAGGTCTGTACACCTGCTGTGCCCATTACGAAGGGTTCCCACCATCCCTGTGCTGAGTTCCTGGGTCTGTACACCTGCTGTGCCCATTATGGGGGGTTAATTTTGTTTATTGAAAAATCTTGCAACCATCCCACCATCCCTGTTAGAATGTTATGCGTGGAGAATAACAGTAGGGGATACAACACAAGTGTTGGTGTTACTGGGAGGGTTAGAATTAGGAATACTGGTAGGGTTAGTATTGAGGTTACAGAGAGGGTTAGTGTTGGACTTACAGTAAGGGTTAATGTTAGGATTGCAGGGGGGAGGGTTAGTTTTTGGGGTTACAGTAAAGGGTAGTTTTAGGGGTTAAGGGTTAGTGTTGGAGTTACAGGCAGAGTAACAAATAGGGTTACAAGTAAGGTCATTAATAGGGTTAGAGAAAGGGATAATGTTGTGGTTGCATATACAGTTAGGCTTACATGGTTAGTGTTAAAGTTACATAGGGTGTTAGTGTTAAGGTGACAGTGATGGTTAGTGTAATTATTACAGGGAAATTTACTGTGAAGGTTACATGGAGGATTAGTGGATGGTTATAGGGGGGTGATTGCTTGGGTTACAGGCAGGGGCGGATCCAGAGTCTAGTCTCGGGAGGGGCACTGCCAGAAAATAAGGTGTACCTTTACACCATTTTGTGCAATAGCCAGCAAAGGCACGCGTGCTGATTGGCCAGAGGGGGAGCCAATCAGCAAGTCCGGCAGAAGTGATATCTGCCGGCCACCTGCAATCGCTCCCCACAGACACAGAACAGTGATCTGCTGTTGTAAACAAGGCAGATCGCCATTCTGTCAGAGATGAACAGAGTGATCTTGTGTTCCTGCTAACCAGGAACACGGATCACTCTGTTCATCTAGTGAGTCCATCCCCACGCAGTTAGCAAGCACCCCCTAGGGACACAGTTAACCTTTTGATCACCCCTGATGTTAACCCTTCCCAGCCAGTGTCATTAGTACAGTGACAGTGCATATTTTTAGTATTGATCACAGTATTAGTGTCACTGGTCCCCTAAAAGTGTCAGATAGGTGCCCGATCTGTCCGCCACAATGTTGTAGTCCCGTTAAAAAAAATCACTGATTGCTGCCATTACTAGAAAAAAATAAATAAAAATGCCGTAAATCTATCCCCTATTTTGTAGATGCGATAACTTTTGTGCAAATATACATTTATTGGGATTTTGTTACCAAACATATGTAGCAGAATACATATTGGCCTAAATTGAGGAAGACTTTTTTTAATAGCAAAAATTTAAAAAATATTGTTTTCTTTTCAAAATTGTCGGTTTGCTTATATCACAAAATATAAAATATCACCAAAAGAAAGTGCTATTAGTGGGAAAAAAAGGCATCAATTTTACTTGGGTACAGCATTGCATGACTGCGCAATTGTCAGCCAGTTACAGTAACGCAACGCAGTATCGCAAAAAATGGCCTGTTCATGGGGGGGGTAAAACTTTCTGGAGCTGAAGAGGTTTAGATTGAACAAGACTAAAAGGGCAGAATTTGCTTTCCATAAACAATGACAGTATGGCACACAAGATTTTGCACATTCATTAATTCTTTTACTCACTTTTAAAAATGATTTCGGTGCTCTGGTGGGGGGGAGGGGCTCCCATGCAGGAGCAATGGAGATTAGCAGGATCCATTAGCAGGTGCAGCCGGCAGCATCAGATGACAGTGACACACAGTCACTGCTTCTTCCTGTGTTCACGCCATGCTGTGGAGAAGATGGAGGGAGGAGGTGGGAGGAGCCAACACTTTCATGCAGGGGCGGAGAACGAAGAAGGCTCCACTATGAATGCTGGGTCTCTCCTCCTCCACAGCAGCGGCTACAGCCTCTGATGTGACTGACGTCACTGGTTGCTACACGCCAGGCGGCCCCGGCGTTAGCAACCAGTGCAGGGAACACTAGCCAGCGGCGCAGCTCCACACAGCTCCTCCCTCTATCTTCTCCAGGTTCAGCGCGAGGTAATCACACAACACACAGTCTCTCTCTCAGCGCCGCTGATCCGCTAATTATACTGATGTGTGAGAGAGAGATTCAGTCGGGACTGCAGTCGGTGATATTTTCGGGGGGGGCAATTGACCCGTTGCCCCCCCCCCTGGATCCGCCCCTGGTTACAGGAAGGGTCAGTGTAAGGGTTAAGGGGAGGGTCAGTGTTAGGGTTACAGGGAGGGTCAGGGTTATAGGAAGGGTCAGTGTTAAGGTTACATGGAAGTTCATGGTTATAGGAAGGGTCGGTGTTAAGGTTACATGGAAGTTCATGGTTATAGAAAGGGTCAGTGTTATGGTTACAGGGAGGGTCAGGGTTATAAGAAGGTTCAGTGTAAGGGCCCCAGGGAGGGTCAGTGTTAGGGTTGCAGGGAAGGTCATAGTTATAGGAAGTGTCAGTGTTAAGGTTACATGGAAGTTCATGATTATAGATAGGGTCGATGTTGGGGTTACAGGGAGGGTCAGGGTTATAGGAAGGGTCAGTTTTAGGGTTACAGGGCGAAGGTCAGGGTTAAGGGAAGGGTCAGTGTTAGGGTTGCAGGGAAGTCCAGTGTTATAGAAAGGTTCAGTGTTAGGGTTACAGGGAGGGTCAGGGTTATAGGAAGGATCAGTGTTAGGGTTACAGGGAGGTTCAGGCTTATAGAAAGGGTCAGTGTTAGGGTTACAGGGAGGGTCAGGGTTATAGGAAGGATCAGTGTTAGGGTTACAGGGAGGTTCAGGGTTATAGGAAGGGTCAGTGTTAGTGTTACAGGGAGGGTCAGGGGGATATAGGAAGGGTCAGTGTTAGGGTTACAGGGAGGGTCAGGGTTATAGGAAGGATCAGTGTTAGCGTTACAGGGAGGGTCAGGGTTATAGGAAGGATCAGTGTTAGCGTTACAGGGAGGGTCAGGGTTATAGGAAGGATCAGTGTTAGTGTTACAGGGAGGGTCAGGGTTATAGGAAGGATAAGTGTTAGGGTTACAGGGAGGTTCAGGGTTATAGGAAGGGTCAGTGTTAAGGTTACAGGGAGGGTCAGGGTTATAGGAAGGATCAGTGCCCCGTACACACGGTCGGATTTTCAGACGGAAAATGTGTGATAGGACCTTGTTGTCGGAAATTCCAACCGTGTGTGGGCTCCATCACACATTTTCCATCGGATTTTCCGACACACAAAGTTAGAGAGCAGGATATAAAATTTTCCGACAACAAAATCCGTTGTCGGAAATTCCGATCGTGTGTACACAAATCTGATGGACAAAGTGCCACGCATGCTCAGAATAAATTAAGAGATGAAAGCTATTGGCCACTGCCCCGTTTATAGTCCCGACGTACGTGTTTTACGTCACCGCGTTCAGAACGATTAGATTTTCCGACAACTTTGTGTGACCGTGTGTATGCAAGACAAGTTTGAGCCAACATCCGTCGGAAAAAATCCATGGATTTTGTTGTCGGAATGTCCGAACAAAGTCCGACCGTGTGTACGGGGCATTAGGGTTACAGGGAGGGTCAGGGTTATAGGAAGGATCAGTGTTAGGGTTATAGGGAGGGTCATGGTTATAGGAAGAGTCAGTGTTAGGGTTACAGGGAGGGTCAGGGTTATAGGAAGAGTCAGTGTTAGGGTTACAGGGAGGGTCAGGGTTATAGGAAGAGTCAATGTTAGGGTTACAGGGAAGTTTAGGGTTATAGGAAGGATCAGTGTTAGGGTTACAGGGAGGGTCAGAGTTATAGGAAGGGACAGTGTTAGGGTTACAGGGAGGGTCAGGGTTATAGGAAGGGTCAGTGTTAGGGTTACAGGGAGGGTCAGAGTTATAGGAAGGGTCAGTGTTAAGGTTACAGGTAAGTTCATGGTTATAGGAGGGCCATGACTCAATGGACAACGTGGTCTTTTCCTGCCACTTCTACCATCTATATTTCTATGATTAGTGTTAGGGTTACAGGGATGGATAATGGTATTGTTATGTAGAGGGTTACTGTGAGTGGTATGAAATAAATAAATAGTATGAAAGCTGTGCTTTGAAAGGTGACAATGCCAATCTCCCAATGTACCATGTGGGTATGTGTCTGTGGGTGTATGGTGGAGACTTTAGATTGTAAGCTCAGCAGGGCAGTTTGGAACAGTTCAGTGTTCTCTGTAAGCACGCCATAGAATATGTTGGCACTATAAGACCCCTTTCACACTGGGGCGGTTTTCAGGTGCTTTAGTGCTGGAAATAGCCTCTGCTAAGCGCCTGAAAACCACCTCTCATTAATTCCACTTTTCACACTCGGGACGTTCTGAAAAGTCCTACAAGCAGCATCCTGGGGGCGGGTTGGGATCGCTGTATTTAGCGCTCCAAAACGCCCATGCCCATTGGAATGAATGGGCAAGCACTTTCACAAAAAAGTTTTTAACCCTTTTTTGTGAAAAGCGGCACTTCAGCGCGAACGGACGGGTGGGCTCAGTGTGAGAGGGGTCTAAAGCTCTGTAAAATAAATGCATGGTTCATATGGAAAGAAAGTCTAAGCATCTGGTACATAGAGGGTCTTGATGTGTGACAGATGCGTATGATGGATGAAGCCGCACAGAGAACACGGGGGGACATGCTAATCGGCACAGTGATGAATGAAAGACCACATGATACAAAATCCTGGACTCCAGACAGCTGTGATGTCACAGGTCAGCACTGGGGTCAGGGCAGCCGAGGAGACACATCTCCGGGCCAACCAGAACATGACCATGGGTAGTCCTCCCCGTTCCAATGACAGAACCCTTCTTATAGCATGACGGGCATTTTGTTGCTAAGCTGGTGCAGTTAAAGCCTAACTCTGATATAGCTTAGTTGATTGAAAAATGTATATTTTAAATTAAAGTAGTGATTTCCCGAATTCCAGGTAGTACAGAAAATCATAAATCAATGCAGTTATGCATTCATTAAAAACAATGACAAGTTTTGATCAGTTGCATCCAGTGCAAGTTCTTGAATTTGACCTAATATCACCTTCTTGTAATCCCAGACCGGGAGCGAGAGGATCGGTACTAACATCCAATTAGCTGTGCTGCCTGCAAATACTCTAATGCCCCGTACACACGATCGAAAATTCCGCCAGCAAAAGTCCGATGAGAGCTTTTGGTCGGAAATTCCGACCGTGTGTACGCTCCATCGGACTTTTGCTGGCGGAATTCCAGCCAGCAAAAGATTGAGAGCAGGTTCTCAATTTTTTCGGTCGGAAAAAGTTCTGATCGGAAATTCCGATCGTCTGTACCAATTCGGACGCGCAAAATCCCTACGCATGCTCGGAAACAATTCGACGCATGCTCTGAAGCACTGAACCTAATTTTCTCTACTCGTCGTAGTGTTGTACCTCACCGCGTTCTTGACGGTCGAAAGTTCAGAGAACTTTTGTGTGACCGCGTGTATGCAAGCCAAGCTTGAGCGGAATTCCGTCGGCAAAATCATCAAAGTTTTTTTTCCGACGGAAAATCCGCTTGTGTGTACGGGGCATAACAAGGAACATGCTGATAGGGGGAGAGAACAAAGCGAGGAGGGGGATGGAACCCCATCAGCAAAGATGTCAGGAAAGGGCAGGTAACCAGGCTGTGTTGTGTGGCAGAGCCGTGTAAATCCCAGGACTGTGTATTTAGCGGTTTGACCGAAGCTGTATCACTTTACCATGCATATGTATAGAAAAAAAAAAAAAAAAGACAAATATTGAAGCAAGTCATGTCCAATATTCAAAAAAAAGGGAAGGAAGATTGTACTCATTATAAAAAAAAAGGCAAAGTGCAACAACTAAAAGCAAAAATTGGGCTTTAGATACATTTTAAATATGTTGCTGCAGATAAATAGAGCTGGAGTTCCCCTTTAAGTGCTGTCAGGTCATGAGCTTGCCTGTAGCTGGAGGGACAGCGTTGGTCCCCCCCCCCCCTGACACACGCTCCGGAGACCGCGGCATTTATCATTGTTAAGGGACCTGTCTGGGCTTTGTTTAGTGTGACTCTCCATTCACCGCTCACCGGGGCGCCCGTCACGTAGAAATCCACCAACACATCTTGCTTTAACCCCCTCCGTCCCCGCCATTAACTGCCAGCACTGATTACAGATAAGGGACTGCGCCCCGTGCACAGACAAAGCATTCATTGCTATTCCTGTACACAATCATGTACCTCTCTATTCATCCTGCCATGGGGACTTCAGATCCTGGGCCTCCCTGACAATGGCCATAACCTCCCCCCATAGTCCTTCTGTCCTTCATTTTTTTTTTTTGGGGGTCTTACATGGAAATCTGTATAAATGTACATTTTAACCATGACTTAACTAGATGTGACGGGGGCCCCACAAAGAATCCATGAGGGACTCCCCGTCTTTTATCTTTCCATCTGAAAGGCAGTTCTTCTAGTTCTTCCATGACATCTAGTTAAGTCCCTGGTTAAAATGTACATTTATACAGATTTCCTTGTAAGGCCTAAAAAAAAAAAAAAAAATCCTATTTGCTTTCAAAACAGGTTTATAGAGGTTCCCACTCTTCGCATACTCTAAATGTGTCTAAAAACATTTGCTGAATGCCATTTCTACATGCATAAGTTACAATGTAGCCAGACATTGCGGGGCCCCATAGCAGTTGTATGGCTTTCTATGACTGTAGTTACACCCTCATATGAAGATCTGTAAAATTGGCCCATTCCTATGCCCCATACACACAATCAGACTTTCTGCCAACAAAACCATGGATTTTTGTTCGAAGGTTGTTGGCTCAAACTTGTCTTGCATACACACGGTCACACAAGTGTTGGCCAACAATTGCGAACGTGGGAACGCGGTGACGTACAACACGTACAACGAGCCGAGAAAAAGGAGGTTTAATAGCCAGTGCGGCTCTTCTGCTTGATTCCGAGCATGCGTGAAGGTGTTGGTAACAATGCCCCATCGTTGGTGTCAGTGAAAGGATTAGTGCCCCATTATTTGTATCAGTGGGAGGAATAGTGCCCCATCGTTGGTTTCAGTGGAAGGAATTGTGTCCCATCATTGGTGTCAGGGAAAGGAATAGTGCCTTATCAGTGGTGTCCTTGAGAGGAATAGTGCCCCGTCATTGGTGTCAGTGGGAGGAGTAGTGCCCCATTATTGGTGTCGGTTGGAGGAATAGTGCCACATCATTGGTTTCAGTAAGAGGACTAGTAACCCATTTTTGGAGTCAGGGGGAGGAATAGTGCCCCATCATTGGTGTCAATGGGAGGAATGGTGCCCCATCATTGGTGTCAATGGGAGGAATAGTGCCCCATCATTGGTGTCAATGGGAGGAATAGTGCTCCATCATTGGTGTCAATGGGAGGAATAGTGCCCCATCATTGGTGTAACTTGCAGGAACTATTCCCCATTGTTAATGTCAGTGGGAGGAATAGTGCCCCAAGGGCCAGATAAAAGTAAGCAAAGGGCCACAGTTTGGAGACAAATGGCATAGATGGTCCTAATAGCATAAATGGGCCCTTAGCATAGATGGACCCATAGCGTAAATGGTCCCAGGACCATAATCGGGCCCTTTTGCCGTGTACACACGGCCGGACTTTTCAACCAAACTTGTCCGACGGAACAAATTCGTCGGACAATTCGACCGTGTATGGGCTTCTTCAGACCTGCAGCAGACCTTTTCTGTCGAAAATGTGACGGACTTTAGATTTAGAACATGTTTCAAATCTTTCTCGGACTCGAGTCCGGTCGAAAAATCAGTTCGTTTGTATGCTAGTCCGACGGACGAAAACCGACGCTAGGGCAGCTATTGGCTACTGGCTATGAACTTCCTTATTCTAGTCCGGTCGTATGTCATCATGGTCGAATCCGTCTGACTTTGGTGTGATTGTGTGTAGACAAGTCCGATTCGACGGAAGTCCGTCGAAAAGTCTGACGTGATTCAGTCCATCGAAAGTCCGGTCGTGTGTACACAGCATTAGAGTAGATCAGCCTTTCTCAACCATTTCAACATGGAGGAACCCTTGAAATAATTTTCTAGAAACAGGGAACTCGTGCTAACAATGATTATATCTACAACTCTTGATACATTAGTGTGATGATCGGTGCGAGGAATGTTACTCACACTTGTGGGCATAGGGAAGAATTACCCCCCCTTACTTGTCGGAGTATCCCTGGTATAAATGGTCCCAATAGCATAAATAGGCCCTTAGCTTAGATGGTTCCAACACCATAAATGGGTCCTTAATGTGAATAGTCCCAAGACCATAATAATGCCCTTAGCGTAGATCAGCCTTTATCAACCTTTTCAACACAGAGGAACCCTTGAAATAACTTTCCAGCCCCAGGGAACCCTCTGCTAAAAATGACTATATCTACAAGTCATGATACATTAGTGTGATGGTCAGTGGGAAGAATGTTCCTTACACTTGTGGTCATTGGGAGGAATTACCCCCTTACAGATAGCTAAAAATAATCAATGGTGTCAGTTGGAACTTATCCGAGAGGCAAAAATTGTTCCTTGCTCAAGGATCCCCTAGCAACTTCTGGAGGAACCCTAGGCTTTCATTGAACCCTGGTTAAGAAACAATGGTATAAATGGTCCCAAGACCATAACTGGGCCCTTCACGTAGATGAGCCTTTCTCAAACTTTTCTAAACAGAGGTAAACTTGAAATAACAAATATCTGAGAGGCAGAAAGTGTTCATTGCTCAAGGAACCTTTAGCAACTTCTGGAGGAACCCTAGCTGAGAAACTTTGGCGTAAATGGCCCAAAAGCATAACTGAGCCCTTAGCGTAAGTAGTCCCAAGACCATAACTGGGCCCTTAGCGTAGATCAGCCTTTCTCAACCTTTTCAACACAGAGGACCCCTTAAAATAACTAAAATATCTGAGAGTCAGAAAGTGTTCCTTGTTCAAGGAACCCCTAGCAACCTCTGGAGGAACCCTAGTTGAGAAACTCTGGAATCAATGGTCCCAAAAGCATAAATGAGCCCTTAGCGTAAGTAGTCCCAAGACCATAACTGGGCCCTTAGCGTAGATCAGCCTTTCTCAACCTTTTCAACACAGAGGACCCCTTAAAATAACTAAAATATCTGAGAGTCAGAAAGTGTTCCTTGTTCAAGGAACCCTTAGCAACCTCTGGAGGAGCCCTAGTTGAGAAACTCTGGCGTCAATGGTCCCAAAAGCATAAATGAGCCCTTAGCGTAAGTAGTCCCAAGACCATAACTGGGCCCTTAGCATAGATGGTCCTGAAAGCATAAATGGGCCCTTAGCATCAGCACAGACGTCATATCTGGATGTGATTGGCTGTGGTCTGCAGCCTCACAAGGATCGGGAGAGGTGAGGGGACCGCACAGTGATGCTGAGTCACACTGACATACATAGGAGCTCCCCCCCCCCAACACAATGCTCACAGATAAATAAACTGTGTGTATTGTTAGCAGCTCGGACCTGTCACCGTGTGATGAATGGCTTCAATTTGGAGGCTGCTTTAAGCTGTCATTCCTGATCACGCGACCCCCTTTCCCCTCCGTGAATGTACCTGCCTGAAAACATTACCTTCAATTTAATCGGTCGCAGCACGCGGACGCTGGAAGGTTGGGGTGGGGGAGGACACCGCGAGGGAGCGGAGGAAAAGCGTGCGATGGGTGGAAAAATGGGGTTATTATCTAGGATCAGCTTTTGGAATAGTGAGGATACATGGCTGAAAGCCAGATGATGACGGAAAGACAAAGTATCTGCACCCCAAAGGAAACATTTCATGACCAAGTATGCATGTAATAGCTGTAAGTGGTAAAAAGGAATATTTACTGCATGGAAACCCAGTCACTAAAATGTCATATAAGCTTTACTGTGCTCATGTCATTCTAAAGTCATCTTCAATCCTCATCTGCAGCTTTCTTTAAAATAATATCTAGTGATCCTGCCATGAATGTCCTCATTCAGGTACTTCCTGTTACAGGGTGACAACGCTCTGTGCCTGTCTCCCAATTGAGCACCTGTGTTGTCACCCTGTAGAGAATATAAGAGCCGTTTCATCACACGTTACCCCAGACATGGTCTGCTGTTGTCACCAACAGGAAATCCACCCCGACAATCCTATTTGTTACAGTATGGGATCCAATAGGTCTATCTATCTATCACAGAGATTGCTGTACAGGCTGTATTACTTGGTACAGCACTGTGGTATATGTCAGAGCCATATAAATGTATAATAATAATAGTGTGTGACTGGGGGGGGGCAATATTGTGTAAGCTCATCTGGCACAGAGACTGATGCGACTGGCTCAGTGTTCTCTGTACACTGCTACAGAGTATGTCAGAGCTATATCAATGAATAATAACATACTGTAATGTTATACTCTATGGGGTTGGAGGACATCTCACCTTGGGTAACCTCTCAGGGTCTCCCGGATGTCGGGGCACCACCTTCTGTAGTCTCTGGAAGCCGTAGTCAATAGTTGGTTCATTCAAGGCTGTGAATAGGAATATCAGATGTCAACCCAACCATACACTGATCAGACACTTCCTACACAACAATGACAACCTATGAAATGGAAGATGCCTAGTTCAAAAACTAATTATACACTGAACATATGATAGAACAATATGCCTGCTTAGATCCAACCCTCCCTTCCACCTCTTGCTCCTCACTTCAGGGCTGCTGTAAAAACAAATAAGATCACACTCGCTGTTCAAGATGGGCTGAACCAGAGGCTGGTGCAGGGTTTGTGGTAACCCTCGTTATGGTCACAGCAGGTGCACAGACCTGGGAACTCATCTCAGGGATGGTGGGAACCCCTCATATTGGTCACAGCAGGTGTACAGACCTGGGAACTCATCACAGGGATGGTGGGAACCCCTCATATTGGTCACAGCAGGTATACAGGCCTGAGAACTCAGCACAGGGATGGTGAGAACCCCTTGTTAAAATCCTCCCTGTGGAAGTGGTGGTGCAGGACATTCTGGGTGAGGTTGGGAAGATTCGGGGTCTTGAGAAAGGCAGGTGGCAGCAGGAGGCCTGGATAAGGGCGTGGAGGAATATCAGGAGTCTGTAGCTGCTGCCTGTTGATCTTGGGGTGTGCGGCTTTTCTTTGTATTCTTGATTCACTCCCCTAGATTTTCAAGATCAAATATATTTTTGAAAAAAGGCTCCATGTATGGTGACGGTGATGTTCCTTAGTCTGGCTCTCCTGTAGGGATTGTGTTGTGTGCAATTTGGTTTGTACCATTTATTATGTTCTTGTTTTGTATAGTCATATTCAATTATTTTGTAAATATGTTTTATTTATTTATTATGGTTTTATTGTATATAAGTTGTTCTTTGTAAGATTTTTCAATAAACAAAATTAACCCCTCAGATTGGCCACAACTGTTGTACAGACTCGAGAACTCAGCACAGGGATGGTGGGAACCCCATCATAATGGACACAGCAGATGAACAGACTGGAACTCAGCACAGGGATGGTAGGAACCCCTCATAATGGGCACAGCAGGTGTACAGACCCGGGAACTCAGCACAGGGATGGTGGGAACCCCTCATAAGAAGCACATCAGGGGTGCAGGTCTGGGAACTCATCATTGGCTGGGGATGCAATCAGTTTTTCAGGGGCTCCCATTTAAAAGTCTGTGGGGCCAGAAACACATGATCCTGCTCTACACACTACAATTTACCTGTACACATGTGCACAGAACACACCTCTAAACCCCCAGGCTACGTTCACACTGTACGTGATTTGTGATTCTGCAATGCCTTGCGATGTACATCAAAAGAAAGCTCCCCACACAGCGATCATTACTAGTTTAGCTCTCGTTGTGACAAAAAACACATGGCAATGCACCGTGACGCAACGCAGCACGCTATATAATTGCATCTGTGCTCATATGCAATATGCATGGGATTTCTGATGATATCCAGCATGAATGAGCCCACATGAACCCTTCCATTGCTAGGACACAACATGCCCCCCCCCCCCTTTTCTTATACCTCTCTCCGTGTAATTGTCAGATAGTTGCTTCCCTTCCCAGCATTGGATCAATACGTCTCAGGGCTCTCATCGCTCTATGACTAATGATATGATGATAGGGGAGGAGGGGGGAGAGATGGCTTTATGTGACCTCGAACCTCCCCCCTTCCCCCATTCCACCTCCACAAAGTGTCCTGTGATTCCACCTCGGGATGAAGATGGATGATCTGGTTTATTCTGCGCTCATGTTACACGCCTGACCCCCAACCCCCCTCCCCAACTCAGTCCGTGTTCTGTGCACTAATGTGTATTGATTGGGAGTTCAGAGGAGGTCTGGCATGTCATGTAAAATCAGCCTGCTCTTGTCTTCTAGACTTAAAGGGTGACTCCACCTTTGTCTGCCTGGCATGTCATGTAAAATCAGCCTTCTCTTGTCTTCCAGACTTAAAGGGTGACTCCACCTTTGTCTGCCTGGCATGCCATGAATACCTACCTTCTCTTCTCTTCTAGACTTAAAGAGTGACCCCGCCTTTGTCTGCCTGGCATGCCATTAAAATCAGCCTTCTCTTGTCTTCTAGATGTAAAGGGTTACTCCTCTTTTGCCTAACTGTATTGCCATGTAAAGTCAACCTTCTCTTGTATTCTAGACCAGCAGTCTTCAAATTGCAGTCCTTTCCTTTCCTTTATTTGACCCTTGGGGCACCATTCCTCCCACTAACACGAGGCACTGTTCCTCCTACTGACACCAACGATGAGGCACAATTTCTTCCACTGGCACCAACAGTGGGGCATAATTTCTCCCACTCCCACTATTCAATGATGGGGCATTATTCCTCCCACTGATACCAACAATGGGCCACTATTCTTTCCAATGGCACCAACAATGGGCCGGTATTCTTACCATTGACACCAACAATGGAGCACTATTCTTTCCAATGGCACCAACAATGGGCCACTATTCTTTGCACTGACACCAACAATGGAGCACTATTCCTCCCACTGACACCAATGATGGGGGACTAATTCTTTCCACTGACACCAACAATGGAGAGCTATTCCTTCCACTGACACAAATGATGGGACACTATTTCTCTCACTGACACCAACAATGGAACATTATTCTTTCCAATGGCACCAACAATGGGCCACTATTCTTTCCACTGGCACCAAGAGTGGGACATAATTTCTCCCACTGACACCAACAGTGGGGCATAATTTTTCCCACTCCCACTATTCAATGACGGGGCACTATTCCTCCCACTGATACCAACAATGGGCCACTATTCTTTCCAATGGCACCAACAATAGGCCACTATTCTTTCCACTGACACCAACAATGGAACACTATTCCTCCCACTGGAACCAACAATGGGACACTATACTTTCCAATGGCACCAACAATGGGCCACTATTCTTTCCAGTGGCACCAACAATGGGCCACTATTCTTTCCAATGGCACAACAATGGGCCACTATTCTTTCCAATGGCACCAACAATGGGCCACTATTCTTTCCAATGGCACCAACAATGGGCCACTATTATTTCCACTGGAACCAACAATGGAGCATTATTCCTCCCACTGACACCAATGATGGGGCACTAATTCTTTCCACTGACATCAATGATGGAGAACTATTCCTCCCACTGACACCAATGATGGGGCACTAATTCTTTCCACTGACACCAACGTTGGAGCACTATTCCTCCCACTGATACCAATGATGGGGCACTATTCCTTCCACTGACACCAATGATGACACACCAACGTTGGAGCACTATTCCTCCCACTGATACCAATGATGGGGCACTATTCCTTCCACTGACACCAATGATGGGGCACTATTCCTCCCACTGACACCAATGATGGGGCACTATTTCTCTCACGGACTCCAACAATGGAACACTTTTCCTCCCACTGACACCAATGATGGGGCACTATTTCTCCCACTGATATCAATGATGGGGCACTATTTCTCCCACTGATATCAATGATGGGGCACTATTCCTCCCACTGATACCAATGGTGGGGTACCACACCTTCCGCAAGGCACTATTTCTCCTCCTCTTACTCCAACTGACCAACAAGCCTAAAGCATTGTTACTCTCACTGAGACTGGGGCATTTTCTTACCCCACTGGCGACCATCCAACCCCCACCTGAAGTCTGAAGGACAGAAAAGAGCCCTTTGTTTAGAAACTTTGAAGACCCCTGTTCTACACTTAAAGGGTAACTCCACTTATGTATGGGATGTCATGTAAAAACAGCCTTCTCTTGCCTTCTGGACTTAAAGGGTAACTCCACTTTCACCTGCCATATTTTTTCCATCTTGTTGCAGAAACTATAATTCTTTAAGTATGCATTTTCTGATATCTTTTTGCACCCAGGACTGCCATTGTCTGTTATGCACTGGTGTACTGGTAGCTGTACTCTGCGGCCTTGTGTAGTGTGACTTTAATGTGGAGATAGTCAGGGACCATAAAATACTTTGTTCTTAAAAAACATCTCAGTAAAGATAAAGTCCAGTATGATTGGGGATACTGACAATAACAATGTCTCAGTATGTCGCCAGCTTGGCTTCTATAGTGTAGGCTCATGCAGCGTGGTGAGCCCTACCTACTCAATTGACTTAAATCTGACCTCCAGCCCTCCGTTCAGTTTTGCACAGTTGTACCGGCTCCTTTGCTGGACTGAAATGGCTTGCTCTGATTTCACTGTGAGCTTCTCATATTAGAAGCTGTGGCAAGTCAGATAGAGCCCATTTCCTGGCTGGCGGACCTCCATCATCAACTAGTCTTTTCCTCCCCAGCCTGGCTGTCCCTGGCCTTCATTGAATTTCTGTTCTTCCACTTATGGAGGCTCAGCATCACATGTGGGTGTTACGGTGCGGGGAGCGCAGGGAGCCTTCCCCAAAGGCAGACTACAAGGATCACTGCTGGTAGCTGCTGGCAGTGACAAGGTGAAAAAACCCCAATGGGCTGGTTGGACTGAAGTCGATCGATGGATTGACTTCGTCTGCCCATAAATCAGGACTCTCCAAACTTTCCAAACAAAAGGCCAGTTTGCCATCAGACTTTAGGAGGGCTGGACTATAGCCAGTGGAAGTAGAAAAAGTCCTGACATCCAGTGGGCGCAAACAATGCCTCATGTTTGGTGCCAGTGGGAGGACTAGTGCCTCCTCGTCAATGGAAAGTAGACATGTGCAATTCGTTGCAGTCCGAATACAAATTCGGACAAATTTCTGGTTATATATATATATATATATATATATATATATATATATATATATATATATATATATATACATATACATCCGAATGAAATAATAACAAATAGTAACAAATTTCAACGGAAATTAATTTTGTTTATTTGTTTTCTAACGAATTCCGAATTTTCAGAATTAGAATTCAGACCCATGGAAAACTGATTGACCGATTTGAATTCTGCGTGAAGAATAGCTGGTTGTTAAGCAGCGGGCCGGGAAGTTGTCCGCCGCTTTCTTGGCTCATCAGCTGTCAGTGGGCTTCGCAAACGAAACAATGCCGGCAATAGAAAATTTGGAAAAAAATAAACAGCATGTGGACCCCCCAATCCATACCAGGCCCTTCGGGTCTGGTATGGATTCTATAGGGAGACCCCATTCCAAAATTTAAAAAACAAAAACGGCGTGGGGTCCCCCCAAAGTCCATAAAAGACCCTTATCCAAACATGCAGCCCGGCAGGCCTGGAAAGGGGGGGGGCAAGCGAACCAGGCCACATGCTCCTTAATATGGGGGGGGGGTGCTCTGGGGCAGGGCTCTGCCCCCTGCCCCAAAGCACCTTGTCCCCATGTTGATGGGGACATGGGTCTCTTCTTCACAAGCCTGGGCTGTGGTTGTGGGGGTCTGCGGGTGGGGGATTTATCGGAATCTGGAAGCCCCCTTTAACAAGGGGGCCCCCCTTATGTGAATGAGTAGGGGGTACCCCTACCCATTCACCAGAAATGTGTAAAAAAGTAAATAAAGACAGTAAAAAAATGTTGGCAATTCCTTTATAAAAGAAAACAAAAAAAAAAACAATGTCCTCTGATGTAGCTCCATCTCCCGCCGCCCACCTCACCCGAAAGATGAAAAATAAAAAACCTCCGGCATTGTCAAATGCTTCCTGCGGACTGCCTGCTCCTCTGTCTGACATTTCTTAAATAGCTAAGGGGCAGAGTCATCCGATTATGTCAGTGGGTGATCCCGCCCCTGTGTGACATCACCGACCAGGGCAAGTTGATGTCATTGGGTGACTCCGCCCCTTTTTTAAGCTATTTAAGCTATTGAAGAAATTTCAGACGGAGAAGCAGTCAGTCCGTGGGAAGTGATCGACGAGGCCAGAGGTTTTTTTTTCGGGGTCCGGTGGTGCAGAGGGCGGCGTGAGATGGCGCTCGTCCCCCCTTTCCTGGCCTGCCAGGCTGCATGCTCAGATAAGGGTCTGGCATGGATTCGGGGGGGGGGGGGGGCACGCTGTTTATTTATTTATTTATTTTTTAAATTTTGGCGTGGGGTTCCCCTTAGCATCCATACTAGACCCGAAGGGCCTGGTATGAATTTGGGGGGGCATGCTGGGTTTTTTTCAGAATTTTCTATTGCCTGCATTGTTCTGTTTACATTTAGCTGTCAGTGGCAAAGCCCGCTGACAGCTGATGAGTCGTTAAGGACGCAGCAGTTGGCTTCTCGACTGCCTAATAACCAGCTATTCTTTACACAGAAGTCGAATTAGTCGATCATTTTTTGATCTTTTTTTTACGAAATTTGAATCGTTCTGAAAATTTTTAAAAAATTGTTTGAAAGTTAATAAACAAAATTTAACGAAAAGGAAACTAAGTTTAATGAAAAGGAAACGAAAATAAAAAAATTCTGAAACAAAACAAAATTAGTAACATAACCAATATATCCAAAACGAAACAAATTATTCCATTCTGCACATGTCTAGTGGAAGGAATAGTACCCCATCGTTGGTGTCAGTGGGAGGAACTGTGCCCTTCTGATGGTGTCAGTGGGAGGAATAGTGCCCCATGGTTGGTGTCAGTGACAGGAATTATGCCCCATTGCTGGTGTCAGTGGTTAGAATGTTGCTCCAAGGGCTGGTTAAAGGCAAGCAAAGGGCCGTATCCAGCCTCAGGACCACACTTTGGAGACCACTGCCATAAATTACACAAAATTCAGCTAGTTCCTGCTGAGCCAGCCACATTTCCATCCATCTATGGCCAGCTTAAGGCCAAAACATTTTTTGTTTCTGACAGGAATCATTTACAGTACAGTATAGCTTAAGAAGATTGGCTGTCCCAAGGCTGCAGATAACAATACTAAACCGCCCCTTGGTGTGTCATTTTCCTTGCTTTGTCTTGCAGCTACAGTTGCCTAGAGAGGAAACTCTATCCATATTACTTTTGGTTGGGCATGGTTGGGTTGAACTACCTGTCTTTTCCGAAGACTAAAGCCTAGTACACACGGGTTGAATATCGGACGGCAACGGCCATTTCAACAGAACCCGGCCATCATTCCGCCCGCGTGTACAGCAGCCAGGCTGGCTTCTGTCGAAGGGGCGTGACCGAAAGAGGTCCGCCGACAATTGTCTGCGAGCGCTGAATGGGGTGGTTCCCCGCTCCCCTGTCAGAACACAATAGCTCAGCGGGGGAGATCGCTGTACTAAAATCACATAGTTTGTATAGCGGCTCCTCCCGAGCTTTTCAGTTTTTTTTGTTCAGCCCGCTGAGTTGAATAAAACAAAACTAAAAGTGTCTACTAGGCTTTAGGCCAATATTGCCTGCACAGTTTTTTTGTGTATCTGCCCCTCCCACAAGACCACAGTGAAGGGAGCACTCTCTCGTGGCTACCTTTTTTTTCCCCCTGCATTATGACCCTATTGGAGAAGGGTGACACCATCTTTGGCTTTGCGATACTCTCAGCTGCTGGGTGGAACTGGGATTTCTAGAGCGAATATCTCACCAATGGAATCACAGAGAGGTAAAGGAAACCAACGCACGATTAAACTGTCTGGAAAGCACGCACAACTGGAGAATCAATTGTGGGAGGGAGTTGGTAACTTGAACATCGCAAAATGTTGGTTTTGGCACGTTTGTGTCATTTTGAAAACAGCATGAAGTAAACCGATTTTACCCTTCCATGGTCTTTTTTGGCTGTTGCATTCCATAAGCACACATCCTCAACTAAGTTCTAGAGGACTGATCTTCAGCAATCGTACATCATTCAGCGGGCCTCACCGGAAACATGTGTGAGCCACATTCTTCTTCCATGACTTGGTGGTGCGCTGAGGACCCTGCTCGTTTTTCATCTCCTATCAGCTGCTCTGTTATACATATTGTTACAAGACAAATATCTAATAATTATTGGAAGCAGATGTTGGTACAATGGAAACGAGATCTGCTCTGAGATTACAGTGCAGTTCAGGTCTTGCTGGCTGCAGATTCATGAGGAGAAAAGAATAAAAACTGTGATGGGCCAAACACCCTTATGACTGGCTCTGTGCAAACAGCTGTCCCAGGCGGCCTGCTGACCACAGATCATCAACGGGGCGCATCCAACAATTCCATGTATCCTGGAGAAGGCCTTGTAGGAAGCTGTCCAAGGAAGACAATTCATTTCCTGTTAGCAGCTGTTTTTCACACACTTCATTACACTCCAAGTTGTTCTCAATCTCCAGCTTCCCGGGGTTTGGCCCGTGTCAGCCTGGGATCTGAGCCGTCAGCTCTTAATCCTTTCTGGTTGCTCTTAGAAAAATATCTACAGCAGGGCAGGATTCATGAGAAGATTGGGCTTAGCTGTCTCCAGTTTGTGTGATCCACTAAAAAGTGCTTGTCTTTTGGTGATGGATTGGTGTGAACCCATGTGCCACCAGCAGTAAGCTCCTCTACAGGGGACCTGGTCTTTGCCAGAGGACCCCAGAAAGAGGTTTGGGGTACATTGCTTGATACATCCAGCCTTCTGGTTTGTCCAACTGAAAAGCCGATCCAGCTATCTGGTTTGTCCAACTAAAAAGCGGGTTGGAAAATGACCAGAGTGCAATGGAAACGAGATCTGCTCTGAGATTACAGTGCAGCTCAGGTCTTGCTGGCGGCAGATTCATTAAGAGGAAAGAATAAAAAATGTGGGCCAAACATTCTGACAGCCGACTCTGTGCAAACAGCTGTTCGTTCTAGGCAGTCCACTGACCACAGATCATCAACTTGTTGCATCCAAGAATTTCATGTATGTTGGAGAAGGCCTTGTGTAAGAAGCTGACCAAGGAAGGCATTTCATTTCCTGTTAGCAACAGGTTTTCACACACTTCATTAGACTCCTCCAAGTTGTTCTTATCCTCCAGCTTCTCGGGGTTTGGCCCTTGTCAGGTTGGGATCTGGGTCATGAGCTCCTAATCCTTTTTGGTTCTTAAACAAACATGTACAGCACAGTGGGATTCGTGAGAAAATAAGCCTTTAATGTCGCCAGTTCATGTGTGTTTCTCTAAAAAGTGCTAGTTATGGATTGGTGTAGACCCATGTGCCACCAGCAGTAAGCTATTCTAGGGAGTGCCTAGTCTTCGAGAACCCCAGAAGAAGGTATAGGGTACCCTGCTTGACTCATTTAGCCTTTTGGTCTGTCCAACTTGTGCCGGGGCAACGCTTATTAAGGCCCTGGATTCCAGGTTTGTTGCGCATTTGCGAGTTGGTAGAGTAGGGAAAGGTACCCCACCTGGTAGGGACAGTACTAACAGCAGGGAAAGGTTCCTGATGAGCAGGGAAAGCGTAGGGCTCGTAACTTCTCTGGACACCTGCCTGTTGGGCACAAGACAGCCAGGCCACATTCTTCCCCTCTTTACAGACACTGACAATTCGGCTGCACTCTGCTTTCTACATGCCACTGGAATTGTGACCGTTCCCGGTTGAGCTGCCTTCCTATTGGTTTATTTGTGAATGGTTTCTGCATTATTTCAATACAAATTCTTTCACTGCACTGGGGCTGAGTGTGTTATTCTGCCGCACTGCACCCCACCTAGGTGGGGGTCTTTGCCAGAGAACCCCAGAAGAAGGTTTGAAATATCCTGCTTGACTCATCCAGCCTTTTGGTTTGTCCAAATTGTGCCAGCTGAGAACCTGACAAGAAAATGAACTGAGTACAATGAAAATGAGAAAAAGAATAAAAATGTGATGGGCCAAACATCCTGATGACCGCCTCTGTGCATGCAGCTGTTCCAGGTGGCCCACTGGCCACAGATCATCAATGGGTTGCGTCCAACAATTTCATGTACGTTGGAGAAGGTCTTGTGTAGGAAGTTGTCCAAGAAAGGCAATTAATTTCATGTTAGCAGCAGGTTTTCACACACTTCATTACTCTCCTCCTAGTTGTTCTTGTTTTCTAGTTTATCAGGGTTTGGCCCATGTCAGGTTGCGATCTGGGTGATCAGCTCCTAATCCTTTTTGGTTTCTCTTAAACATTTACAGCAGAGTGGTATTTGTAAGAAGATAAGGCTTTCCTGTCATCAATCCTTTGTGATCCTCTAAAAAGTGCTGGTTATGGATTGGTGTGGACCCATATGCCACCAGCAGTAAGCTTCTCTAGGGAGTGTCTGGTCTTTGCCAGAGAACTCCAGAAGAGGGTATAGGATACCCTGCTTGTCTCATCCAGCCTTCTGGTTTGTCCGACTTGTGGCAGCTGAGAAGCTGACAAGAAAATTAACTGACAACAATAAAAAAAGAGATTCATGAAGAAAAACATAATAAAAATGTGATGGGCCAAACATCCTGATGACCAGCTCTGTGCATACAGTTGTTCCAGGCAGCCCGCTGACCAAAGATCATCAATGGGTTGCATCCAACAATTCCAGGTAAATTGGAGAAGTCCTCATGTAGGAAGCTGTCCAAGGAAAATAATTTCTGTTAACAGCTCTTTTTACCACACTCCATTACACTCCACCAAGCTGTTCTAATTCTCCAGCTTCCCAGGGTTTGGTCTATGTCAGGCTGGGATCTGGGCCATCATTTCTTGATTCTTTCTGATTTATCATGGACAAACCTCTACAGAAGAGTGGTCTTATTGAGAAGATAAGGTTGTACTGTCGCTTATTTGTGTATTGTTTATTCTATAAAAACAATGCTTTTCAGGGTTTTAGGGATTGGTGTGGATCCATGTGCCACCCGCAGTAAGCTCCTCTAAAGTGTAGCATCTACAGAGTGTCTGGTCTTTGGCAAAGAAACCTAGAAGGAGGTTTGGGGTACACTTATTGACACAGCCTCTTTCTGGTTTGTCCAACTTTTCCAAAATGAGAAGTGGACAAGAAAATGAACCGACTACAATGGAAACAAGCTCTGAGATTACAGTGCAGCTCAGGTTTTGCTGGCCACAGATTCATGAAGAGAAAATGAATGAAAATCCAATGAACCATAAATTCTCATGATTGGCTCTGCACAAACAGTTGTTCCAGATGGCCCACTGACTACAGATCATCAAAAGGGCACATCCAACAATTCTCTGTAACTTGGAGATGTCCTCATGTAGGAAGCTGTACAAGGAAGACATTCATTTTCTTTCAGCAGATGTTTTTCGCACACACTTCATTACACTCCTCCAAGTTGTTCTTATCCTCCAGCTTCCTGGGGTTTGGCCCATTTCAGTGTTGGATCTGGACCACCAATTCTTGATCCTTTTTGGTTCCTCTTAAACAAACATTCACAGCAGAGTGGGACTCTTGATAAGATAAGTTTGTGATGCCACTATATCACACGTGATCCTCTGAAAAAGGACTTGTGTGCACCTATGTGCCAGCAGCAGTAAGCAAAGTCTTTTGACTGACTAGTCTTTTTTTTAAAGAACCCCAGTGAGGTTTGGGATATAAAACAGCCTTCTGGTTTGTCCAATATGTGCCACCTGAGAAGATATGTTTGTCCAATATGTGCCACCTGAGAAGATATATTTGTCCAATATGTGCCACTTGAGAAGATATATTTTTCCAATATGTGCCACTTGAGAACATATATTTGTTCAATATGTGCCACCTGAGAATATATATGTGTCCAAAATATGCCACCTGAGAAGATATGTTTGTTGGAAATGTACCACCTGGGAAGATATAATTCTTCAATATGCGCCACCTGAGAAGATATGTTTGTCCAATATGTGCCACCGGAGAAGATAACAGGAAAATGAACTAAGCACCAAATTCTATAGGTCAAGACAGGAGGCCTTCATGTAGGGCCATAACACAGGCAGGAGGTCCAGGAAAGTACACAGAGGAATAACAAGAGCTAGAGAATGGACAGAGATCTAAAAGAATCCAATCTACCAAACAGCTTCAAACAACACTTGCCAAAAGTGAACCTGTGCTTTGCCCATTAATAACGGCACCATCAGATGCACATATTTACCCATCCTTTGCTTTCTAAGCTGCCTGAAGTGAAGACATTCAGCACTAAGTAAGCTCCAAGCTATGACTTGGTGCTAACACATGGCCAAAGGCTCCCCCCCCCCAACCTCATATGACAGCGGCCAAGCACCAGGGCCATCACTAGGGAAGAAGGGGAATGGGTACCATATTCCTTCTTATCCAGAAGTTCCAGTATTTTTTTTTTTTTGCTGCCATGGTCTAACAGAGCTGCAGGAAAAAAGATTGAAGGAAGAGGAGAATTTTTACAGCTGGGGAGGATGGCATAAACATAAACCTGTAGTTCGCCAAAAATGAGCAATATTCAGAATTTGTTAGTTTCCTAGTGATGTCATAGACATGTGGGGAGTTTGCCTTTATCTCCATGTCCCATTTTGGCCAGTAGGGTCCATACTGTAGGATCAAATACCTCCCCACAGGTATCCACTGGGTTCTTAATGTGTTCTTAATGTGCAAAGAAAAAAACCTTGCAGATTTCCATATCCTTAAGAGAGTGGCAGAGAGGTGAAAAAATATGGCATAGAACAAATATGTAAAGGAAGTGAAAAAGTAAAAGAGGTGATCACTTTAAGGGCAGTGCCTATTATTAATCTGGGAGGGCCTAAGGTACCATTTACTGTGGTGCTGAGTTGATATAACAGTGATATAGAAAGGTGTAATAGATGAGTATATAATAACTGTATTATACAATGTGTAATATAATAGTGATGTAAGGCGTAAGAGAGTGAGAACATGACCCATAAGTAAAAAAAAAAAAAAAATTTTTATATATATATATATATATATATATATATATATATATATATATATATATTATATATTATATATATATATTACACATAGATTCTAAAATTATGATAAATAGAGTTATGTAGATACAATAGATAGGATAGGATTATGTAGAGAGTATACAGTGCAGCAATCGGGACTATGCAATGCACATCATACTGCAAATGGTGCAGGGGTCAGGACTATTTATCTGTACAGAACAGTCGAAATGCAGCGGTCAGGACTATTTATCTGTACAGAACAGTCGGAATTCAGGGGTCAGGACTATTTATCTGTACAGAACAGTCGGAATGCAGGGATCAGGACTATTTATCTGTACAGAACAGTCGGAATGCAGGGATCAGGACTATTTATCTGTACAGAACAGTCGGAATGCAGGGGTCAAGACTATGTATTTGTACAGAACAGTCAGAGTGCAGGGGTCAGGACTATTTATCTGTACAGAACAGTCAGAGTGCAGGGGTCAGGACTATGTATCTCTACAGAACAGTCAGAGTGCAGGGGTCAGGACTATGTATCTGTACAGAACAGTCGGAATGCAGGGGTCAGGACTATTTATCTGTACAGAATAGTCGGAATGCAGGGGTCAGGACTATGTATTTGTACAGAACAGTCAGAGTTCAGGGGTCAGGACTATGTATCTGTACAGAACAGTCAGAATGCAGGGGTCAGGACTATGTATCTGTACAGAACAGTCAGCGTGCAGGGGTCAGGAGTTACTTGACTCCTTATGCCGCTAGTCAGTGTGCTACCTTCAATAAGAATTCTCCTGTACATTGGTAGTCAGTAGTGATCAGCATACCTCTTACACTGGGTCAGTATGACCCTATTCTTGGGTGGTCAGCATAGCCCCCTTACACTGGTGGCCAACTTATGTAATAGAGAAATACATTATAGTTGCATTATACAATGTATAACATAATAGTGATGTCATGGAGGAATATATTATAGTCCCATTATACAATGTATATCCTAATAGTGAGGTCATGGAGGAATATATTATAGTCACATTATACAATGTATAACATAATAGTGAAGTAGCAAATGTGTAATAGAGTAATACATTGTATCTTCATCATAAAGCCAATGACAACCCTCTCCTCTTACCTGTGTAGACAAATCGTCCGGGCGATCCTTTACAGAAGTGTTTGGACTTATAGGAGAGCGTCACCTCCACCACTCCGGGGATGTGCCTTGGAGGGGTCTGGACCCTGATGGCATGGGGGGTTATCAACTGCCGAAAAGACAAATGAACATCAGCTGGTGTCATGTCTTGTGTCAGAACTGTGTCACTACAGTCCATTCACCAATATCCGATGGCACACACTGTCACCTTTTATACAGATCACTGATCCAACACTTCTTCCTTCTCCGTTATAAGACAAGACACACACTGTCACCTTGTTTATAGCTCACTGATCCAGCACTGCTTCTTTCACCACTATCCAACAAGGCCCATACAGTCTCCTTCTATACATATCACTACTGATGAAGGACAAATATACATTTGTATGTATAGATTTAGTAATTCACATTACCATGCAACTCACCTCACTCCACACCAGCATTGTGCCAAACACCACCTGTAGACCATCGAAGAAGTGGTCTCCTATGAGGATGACAGTGGCTCCACCGGTGGTCCAACCTTCACTGGGACTGATGGCTTTGATACACGGGGTTGCTGCTTCATGAACCGACAAGGAAACCATATAATGTGATATTGAGTTTATAGTTGGCTTTAACATTATTAATAATGTATACACATACTAACACCAACTAGGATACATTTTATATTTGGTGTACTCACTTTTTTACCTTGGTTTTTGTGTGGGGTTACCCCTTAAATCCATACCAGACCTCAAAGGTCTGGTATGGAACTTGGGGAGGGGAGACCACACTCATTTTTCTTTTTGGCATGCAGTCCCCCTTAAAATTCATACCAGACCCGAAGGGCCTGATATGAATTATGGGGAACCCCCATGCCAATATTTACTGTATATCAGACCCTCATCTACAACATAGGATAAGGGCCTGGTATAGATGTATGGAATTCAGAAGACAACATTTTTCCTTATTTTCCATTAGTAATGGCATAAAAAGACAGGCACAAGAGGGAACCATCCCAACTGACAGTACGGTCAGGTAATGCCCACATGCAATGCTCATCCTCCATGATTGAAAGTACTGCTGACCTCCTGCACTCTGTGGGTTACACACCCCTGACCCCTGCGTGTTACACACTCCTGACCCGTATAATCTGTGTGTTTTACACTTCTGACCCCTGCCATTTGTGTGCTACACACTCCTAACCCCTGCCCTCTAGATGCTGGGCTATACATGACATACACCTGACTCCTGCACGCTTTATAATATGTTGTACAGCAGTTGCTTGCGGCTCAGTATTCAGTGACTATGTTTATAAAGTAGGCTGTGTGCAGAAAAACACATGAAATAGAAGAGTTTCATTTTTAGCAAATGATTGTGTAGAGGTTTATGTGTGTCTGTTAGATCCCTGCTATTGGTACAGTAATTATTGAATATTTTTTGAGTACACGGACTGTGCCACATGTTGCTGTGTGTACAGTACGCACACTTTTTAGGCCCCTCCCAGGAGGTTAGCACAATTTTGCCACACCCACAAGTCGCCAAGGCACACATTGTGTGCTGTCTACTTATTTTCCTCTGGCTCCTTCCTCCCAAGGCTGAACCCCCCCCCCCCCAGGAAAAAAAAATATCTACGTCCCTGGAGGGAAGGTGCACTGTAGTCAAGCACTGGTGACAAGGCTTAACAAGAATTATTCACAAGTATTAAACAAGTATAACAAAACACATTCAATGGTCAATAGTACATTTCAGGCTCGGTTCACACTGGATGCTGATGCGGCTCCCAGCAGGGGTCCTGTGCATCCTGGTTCACCGTTTCAGGTTCAATTTCAGCCCGAATCTTGGGCTGAGTTCGGATCTGAAACAGACCAAAAGACGCACAGGGCTCCTGTGAAAATTTGCACTGGAGCCGCATCGGAGATATGTAAACCGGATCCATAGAGATACCGGATCCATAGAGATCCCGCATCCAATTCGCAACAGTGTGAACCCGGCCTAACTGACCAAAAGGGAGCAAAAAAGAAAAGTTCATTGTTTGGGTTTACACTTTTTTACTGGCCACATCGAGTTTTAGAGAAAACTTCTGTATAGTCTGTGCAGTAAGAAGGAAGAACAGACTCCCTCTATGGGGAGACGGGATACAGTAATATTACACACACACCTTCTGTAGGGTCCAGTCTCCGAGCCCGGCGTCCATGTTTGGAGTTATTGTGTACGAACATGTTATCGGACACGGCGAGGACATGTCCATCCACATTTACTGTTGTAGAAACCACAACCTGAAACACAGAATAAAAAGCCTTAGTAAAACAGTCGTTAAGAATGAGTGACTTTGTACTTATGGCTCAGTGATGGGGCAATAAATAAAGTATACTCATCTGTACCCAGAGATAAGAGAGTAGAGACCCTACATTGATAAGAGAATTGTATACTAATGAATTATAGGGAGAGGTATGAAGAAGTATTATGACCTCTAACACCAAGGAGTGTACAAGACTCCTCCTCATGAAGGGAAGCAATAGTTCCATGTACTTATCTGCTTCTGCTTTCATGTATCTTTTCAGCAACAGGAGTAGAGAAGGTCTAGAACCCCTGTCAGGTTTTGTGGTATCTACAGTATGTCCCTTTGGGTGGGGGTTCCTTTTTCCTTCACTTCCTGTTCTGTATAAGCAACAGGAAGTAAGAGAGAATCTCTCCAGTGAGGTAAACCTCTTCTTTAGATGAGATGCCCCAATTGAACCGACCAGCCTTCCTTTCCTTGCTCCCTTCCTTTTCTCCTCTCCTTTCTTCCTTCCTTCCTTGCCTTCTTTGGCTCCCTTCCTTTCTTCCCCTTCCTTTCTTTCCTTTTTATCCATTCCTTACTCCCTTCCTTTCTTTCTTTCATCCATCTCTTTCTTCCTTTCTTCCCTGCATTTCTTTCCTCCCTAACTTCCTTGGTTCCCTTCCTTTCTTCCCTTTCCTTCCTTTTCATACATCCCTTCCCTTCCTCCTTCCCTTCCTTTCCTTCCCCTCTTTCTTTCATCCATCCCTTTCTTCCTTTCCACCCTCCCTTCTTTGGGTCCCTTCCTTTCTTCCCCTTACTTTCTTCCTTTTCTTTTCAACCATCCCTTCCTCCTTCCTTTCCCTCTTAGTCCTCCTTCCATCCCTACATTATTTCCCTCCCTCCATTTCTTCCTCTCCATCTCTTCTTCCCCTTCATCTCCCTTCCCTTGCTTCAACCTTCCCTTCTTTCTTTCCTATTCTTCCCTTCCTTTTGATCCCTTTCCCCTTCCTTCTTTTCCTTCCCTCCCTTGCGTTCCATCTCTTCCTTCTTTCCTTGCCATGCTTTTCCTTCCTTCCATCCTCCCCTTCCATCCTTCTTTCTTCCCTTCCCTTTCTTTCTTCCTCCTCTCTCTTATTTCATTTATGCTCTCCCTTCTTTTTTCTTTCCACCCTACTCCTGTGTTAAAAAAAATATATATATATATGTATATATATGTATTTAGTCATTTACTTTATTTATATCATTGCATATCCTTTATCTAACAAATTGAACAAATCTCACCATTCTCTACTTCCAAAGGACTGTCCACTGTCTCACACACTCCTTACACCTTCATTGTTCTATCTGTATGTGGCAGAACACGTGGTGCGGCCAGAGGAAGGAGGACAAAATGACAACACTCACCCCATGAGGACATTGTACCTAGCAGGACAAGAATTGGGGACCCCGGTGCAACAAAGAAAGAGCACCAACCATTTATCTACCATGTTGCAGACATGAAAACTGGTAAAATCACCAGAATATTATAAAAAGTATTTATTGCAGAAATGCATGGGAATTTTTTAACATGGGTTCCTATGGAACATGTTCACATCAATGCATTTTTGTACCTCTGCGTTTTTGGAAAGGGTCAGGGACTTTTTTTTCATGCAAAATGCAGCGTTTTGCATGTAAATAGAACTCAATGGACCAGCATCAAAAACGCAAGTACAGCGTTTTTGCAGCATTTTTACAGCATTTTTGCAGCGTTTTGCGTTTTTGGCGTTTTTTTTTCTAAAAAAAAACTGTAAAAAAAAAAAAAGCAAAACGCGACAAAAACACCGCAAAAACGCTGTAAAAACGCTACAAAAACGCTGCTCAAAAATGTGGCAAGCATCACAAAAAACACTGCAGAAACGCTCAAAAGCAACATGCATAGATGTGAATCGAGCCTAAGAATGTTGTCCTCCCTAATCTTCTTCCTCCCACCACAAATGTGTACTGAGTCTTGGGCCCGATTGGAGCAGTTGACCTCTCTTTCTATTCTTCTATCGCTTTCATTTCCTTTCTTCCTAATTTTGTTTTCTATTTCTCATCTTCAATTACTTGACTTTGATTTTTGAGTTTTGCTCATGAATATCTCATTTCCTTAACTCTTATGCCGCGTACACACGATCGGATTTTCCAACAACAAAATCCATGTTTTTTTTCCGACGGATGTTGGCTCAAACTTGTCTTGCATACACACGGTTTCACAAATCTTGTCTGAAATTACGATCGCCAAGAACGCGGTGACGAACAAGACGTACGACGAGCCGAGAAAAATGAAGTTCAATAGCCAGTGCGGCTCTTCTGCTTGATTCCGAACATGCGTGGCACTTTGTGCGTCGGAATTGTGTACAAACGATCAGCTCAAAAGTTTTGTTTGTCAGAAATTCCGACGGAAAATGTCCGATGGAGCCTACACATGGTCGGAATTTCCGACAACAAACTCCCATCGAACATTTCCCGTCGGAAAATCCGATCGTGTGTACGCGGCATTAGACTTTGTAACCATTATATGACTGGTTCTCCTAAAGCCTTCTACATTATAGTTTGCAGGCTTTGTGCCTTTACTTCACCCGTGTGAACTTAGATTACATATTCTTTAATATTTTCTATTTATATACAGTACTGTATATTGTTCAGTTACCATGTTTTTCTACACACCGTGTTTTTCTACAGACACTATCTGGATAACCTATGTATGTATGTCTTGCAAAATTGTGGTCGATGCCTTGTACTCAATTTCTCGATAAAAAGATTGAAAAGAAGAAGGTAGCCCTGAACAATTTTCAATAAAACATATTTTTGCATGATGTATTCATATTCCCGACATGGCGCTTACGCCCGATTGTCCATTATCGCTGTTTTTTTTTTTTTTTGTGTCTGAATTGTGATTTCCTGTCTTTGTCTATATTGTGGCTCCTGTAACATATCCAGAGCAGAATTGTCCATTATCCCCCCTTGGATTGTATATCAGAGATATGAGGCCTCGGCATACAACACTCGGCACACAGGTGAGGCACCAGAGGAGGCAGAGTTTGTTGTCAGCATTAAGAAATGCAAATGAAGTGGCATGCTAATCACGTCAGAATGTCATAATTATCAACTCTTTAAGGAGCCCCCTAATGAGGTGACGAGCCCCGCTGTGAGGAGCTACAGAGAGTTCCTCGTTACATCCACCCCGTGGCATCCTGCGGACTTAACCCTTCTATCGCCACAAACCAGGCAAAAGCCACTGCTTATCGACGGCACAGCCGCAGAGGTTGTTCATCTTGGTTTGAGTTAGTTTGTCCATACAGAGTATGGTCTTGGCTCAATTCAGTGAATGAGGACCATCAGAGGGCCGTAGGGCATATAAGGATATTGGAAGTCTAGCCACGTCTTGTGTCAGCCAAGGTGCAGTGAAAGAGGATCCCGGCAGGGTTGAGTACAAGCAAATGTCACGTTACATAATTACATAGTAGGTGAGGTTAAAAAAAGACACAAGTCCATCAAGTCCAACCGACTTTTTGTCGGTTATTATCAGCTAGACCCCTGGTGACCAACTTGTGGCACGTCTATGCTTGCTATGCAACTCTAGGACCCCAGCAGTCAAAAGTGGGGGAGTCTTCATTTTTGATCTTTAGGAGTCTCATGTAACCACGTTTCCAGTCTTCAACTGTCTCCTACAACATGTCTTTAAAGTGGTTCTAAATGCTCAAGGTTTTTTATCATCATGCATTCTATGCATGAAGGTAAAAAACCTTCTGTGTGCATCATCCCCCCAAGCCCCCCCTAAAACGTACCTGGCCCCCATCTCGATACAGTGATGTGCACAAGAGCCTCGGCGGACTCTCCTTCCTCATTGGCTAAAACAGCAGCAGGAGCCATTTGCTCCTGCTGCTGTCAATTCCAGCCAGTAAGGACAGAGAGGGGGCGGAGCCAAGCCACGGCTGTGTGTGAATGGACACGAGCCTGCTTAGGTGCTCCCATTGTAAGCTGCTTGCTCTGGAGGCACTCAGCCAAGAGCGCTTGCAAGGGACCCTAGAAGAGGAGGATCGGGGCTTCTCTGTGCAAAACCATCGCACAGAGCAGGTGAGTATGGCATGTTTCTAATTATAAAAAAAAAAGCCTTTAATATCATCCGTGCACCTGTAGCATGTCTGCGGTTTCTGACTGTCCCCTCTAGTAAGCCTACTGCAGTGTATCACCCTCTTAATCAGGCTGCTAGGAGGCTAAGTACATTTATTTATTTTTAGCTCCTCTGTAATCAGTGGTGCCGTGATTGATTGCTTTTGGCTGTTCTGGGTCTCACAAGGTGCAGTATTGATTGCTCTCCCCTGCTTTCTAGAGGTTTCTGGAAAATAGGAGGTTGAGAAAGGCAAATGGGCAACCTGATTATTTTTTGTGTTCCAGCCAATACCTGGGGAGGTGTGCCCAGTAGGTGACTGGGGAGAAACATAAATAGTCTGCAATTTAGAACAGCAGGGTCTTCTTCCTGTTGGGGGGATTCCACCTGTCTGGGTGGGGGTGACTACCCCCATCTGTAGCAGTTCTCCTGATTCCAGCTGATGTTCATCAAGGTTTCAGCTGTGGAGTAGCTGGAGGTCTACTTATGAGAGTCTTTTTTCTGCAGCTGAGCAAGGTTACCCTCAACTAAGGACCTGGTGGAATTTGGAGCGGGTCTGGCTATCCTGGAGCATTGTGGGCATTATCCTCTCCCTCACTGAATAGTGTCCGGTGGATACTGGAAGGAGGCATCCAGTGATCTTGTGACATTGTGAGTACTGACTTGAGCTCAGGGTTCTAGTGACTGTGTGCTGTTTCTTTTGGGTGGAAGAGCCTGTGGTACTTTCTGACTGGGATAGCATTTAATAAGGCCATCTATACTTGCCCCTGCATAGAGGAGGCTTAGCAAAGTGAAGGTTCTTCCTGCTATTGTTCAATAAATCTGGAGTATGCCATATCACCCTACACTTCTCCCCATCCAAGTTCTTCAGCATTAAAAATCCTAAAAATACATCCCCTAGACTAGCAGTCCCTGACCTCACCAGGACCAGGGACCAGCCTCGCAGAAGACAACCCTTCCACAGAATTGGAAGGGGGGGTTGGGGGTGCAGCCTGCCACCTTGGGGAAAGGGAGTGCAGCCTGTCACCTCAAAGGTGGCGGGGGGGCAGCCTGTCACCTGAGGTCAGCTCACAGGCCTCACCAGTGCTTTATGACAATGCGGATCCTGTTCCCGGCCTGGCTCTCCTCCCTCCCCTTCTCCTTCTCATCTTCCTTCTTCTCATCTCTGTCTCTCTTTCTCACAACGTCACCACAGAGAGGGAAGATAGTATGGTGCTTGGAGAAAGGGAGTGGGCACCCTCTGGTTATTGGAGGATGGAAGTACATGTTGTACTGGCTCGCTCCCCCGCCGCACGACCCAACCCTAACAAACCATGAACTGGCATCGGACCACTGCCCTGGGGTCGGGGACCTCTGCCCTAGACTGATTACTGAGCCAGAGTGAATGAGCTGTTGCTGTGTGCCTGGCTGCCTCTGCACTGATCTTGAGAAAAAACTGGTTAAACTACAGCAGCTCCTTCAGGGGTAGCGCTACAGTAGCATCACACATACGGAGTATTATTAGAGGGTGATGTCGGGGGTGGCAGCTAAAGCCTCCTATACCTCGTATGTTGACAACCACTGGGCTAGATGTCCTCCTTTCATGATAATGTGTAGCATGAAACGAATTCTAGTTTGACATGCCTGGACTTCTTGGCTAAGAGTGGAGGTTAGATATGAAGCCGGGTGAAGTCAGACTTCATTAAAAAAAAGGGGAAACAAAATCAAAGAGGTGCATAGACTGTACTTTTGTGCTGTCTCCTTTTAGGTAGAGTCTGGCCACAAGGTTTGGTTCCTCCCAGCAGTCGCTGTCTTGTGGTGCTGTAGTAGGCTGTCATGAAGGCCTACTAAGTTGGCTGATTCTGGGTCACAGGAGAGGACAAGTAAGGAGGGCCTACTAAGTTGGCTGATTCTGTGTCACAGGAGAGGACAAGTAAGGAGGGCCTACTAAGTTGTCTGATTCTGGGTCACAGGAGATGACAAGTAAGGAGTGCCTACTAAGTTGGCTGACTCTGGGTCACAGGAGAGGACAAGTAAGGAGGGCCTACTAAGTTGGCTGATTCTGGGTCACAGGAGATGACAAGTAAGGAGTGCCTACTAAGTTGGCGGACTCTGGGTCACAGGAGAGGACAAGTAAAGAGGGCCTACTAAGTTGGCTGATTCTGGGTCACAGGAGAGGACAAGTAAGGAGGGCCGACCAAGTTGGCTAATTCTGGGTCACAGGAGAGGACAAGTAAGGAGGGCCGACCAAGTTGGCTGATTCTGGGTCACAGGAGAGGACAAGTAAGCGCCTTCCTGTAACCCACAAGAGAAGTATGGCTAAAAGAACTTTGGCCATACTTCTGTTTCAAGGTGAGTGTGAAAATATTTTGGTGTACAGAAGCTGCCAGCTGAATATTCAGTTTCTCTAGAGCTACACAGCCACAACTTTTGGATGAAAATTAAAACAAAAAAAGCCCTCAGTGTTCCAGCACCATTATTCCACTTTCCAAAGCAATAAAAAAAACAAATATTCTAAACTTGAAAAAAAAGTTTTGGCTATAGATATACTTTAACCAATCAGAAAACAAAAACTAGAGCCCAGGAACCTCTTTAAATATCTTGCTAACAAAAAATTGGCTCACACTTAAGGACTGATAATATGACATCTTTTGCTCATAGCAGATCTAAACCCTATTAGAACAGTAAAGTATGATCGATCAGTGGGTGATGATGGTTGGAATGTCTATCTCCTCACCTGGAATCTTCTCATATCTCGTGGATTTCCAGCATTCTTCAGACAGTTCTGATTGCACTTTAGGAAGAATTTCAAGAAAAACCTGCAAAACAAATGTGACGTTATTGTACTGACTCTTAATAAATGTGACGTCATTGTATTGGTTCTTAATAAATGTGACGTCCTTGTACTGGCTCTTAACAAATGTGATGTTCTTGTACTGGCTCTTAACAAATGTGATGTTCTTGTACTGGCTCTTTATGGATCCTGGGCTGTGCAAGAGCAGCAAGACTTACCAATCTTTAGATGTGGTGTCTTTTTTTCTCCATTATTTTCACCTGGTCCTGCCAGTAATACAATTTTGTCCTAGGGCGACAACACTCATCGTACTGTATCTATGGTCACCCTAGGACAGGAAGTGTGTTAGGACTACAGAACACCTCCCCATCTTCTCTTCTCCGTAACAGAGTGGAGGTGTTCTGTAGTCCACAAAAAAAATAAACTAGGAACAATGATAACTGGTCCTTGAAAATATTAAAATGAACTACAGTAACTTTTGCTCCCATGTTTTAATGCAGGAGAACATAATCCAACAAAACTCAGATCTCCCCTTTTTATGAAAACTCAGATCTCACCAACTTATAAAGAGTTTGTCTGTTTTTTTTTGTTATGTTTTGTTTTTTACAATTTTACTTTTTTCACAAATTTTAACTGAACCCACCAGCTTCCAACTATCTCAGGCACAACATTTGAGTGTTTGAGTGGTCTGGTCATTGGAAAAATTAATATCAACTATAACAACTTTTTTCCCCCATGTTTTCATGCAGGAGAAAATAACAGAGCAAAACTCAGACTTCCCCAACCTATAGAGACTTTCTGTTTTGTTTTTTTGTTTCAGTTTTTAACAAAATGTTTTTTCCAGTCATGAGCCCCCTAGACTCCATGTATCTCAAGCACCCATTTTGGAGAAAAACTTTTGGAGAGACTTTTATTTTTTTTTACAAAAAAATGTTTTTCCCACTAATTTTAAATTAACCCACTAGACTCCATCTATCTCAAGCACCACATTTGAGTGGACTGGTCATAAGAAATAATAATATCAACTATAATAACCTTTTTTGCGTGTTTTCATGCAGGAGAAAATAACAGACTACTTCAACCAATAAATGCTTTTTTTTTAAAAAAAAAAATATATATATATATATATATATATATTTGGTGTGTATATTGTATAATTTGTATTTTATAGTTTTGGTGTGTAAATTATATCATTTCTATTTTATATTTTTATATTTTTTGGTGTGTATATTATATTATTTCTATTTCATATTTTTATAGTTTTGGTGTGTATATTTCCACAGCTTTAGGTTTAAATGAGGAAAAATAAAGAAACAGTTTTGACAGCCATTCCAAATGAACTCTATAAATGTGAAAAAAAAAAAATATCTTTTTTGTATATCCCTCAACATCAACGTTTTCAATGGCTCTACCTCTTTAACGGACCACTCATGAACCGCACTTTACGGGAAATGGCCGAAGCACTTAAACCTCGGCTGCACTAAAATGAAATATCATGAATAATTAAGTGCGCATTTCTCATGTGCTAAGCACAGTGCGGCGCCCCTCCTCACCTGTCAGCGTATGTAACCCAACGTAAGTCCCATCCCATGTTCTACGGATCTATAAAAAACACTTGGAAGTGGTACCAGTCGCCAGCACACGGCCTTTGCGGGATCAATTTAATCGAAGACCCTAAAAACATTCTGGCCCCAGAGCAGCTGCTGTCCTCAGATTGATGTTACTTTGTCATTTCTATACTTTATTGAAAAGGAAATATAGTCTTCTTTATTGTTTTTCAATATAGAGGTAAAAGAGATCAACTTAAAAAGCAATTCCAGTTAACAAGTGAAAGCAATCAGGGTGTTCACTTGATTTTTTACTTTTAAGAGAACCTGTGGAGTCTCCCCTTACTATCTAAGGTTGGCCTCTTGCCTATAAAATAGCCCACGTGTTCACTTTAATCTGAATTCTGTGTAATGCACTGCAGGTAGAATCAAGACAACACCTCACATGGTCACTGGGAGTGTACTTCCTGATCCCTCCGCTGTTTAGCTTCCTCCCCTTCTATTTCCATATCACAAATTGTATTCAGACTTCCAGTGTGGGTATAGTAAGTGGCTTTGAGAAACTACTTAGTGCTAACATTTTTAAAACAGGATTTTAGTATGAGAAGGACAATAAGAACCCTGCATCGAGCTTGTTTTGCGAATTCCTCTCCTGCATTACAAACCAGGGTTCCCAGATCATGACATTCCAGACAATGGGTAGCTGGGAGGACCTTATTTGCTCTGAACTACTCAGCAGTAGCTAGACTCTGTTAGCTTTACACATTTCATGATCAGTACAGGGATCGGTTTGTCCAATGTCCAGGGCAAAGATGCAAAACTGCGCCCCCCCTCCCCCCACCTACTGCTAATGCATTGCATTTAATGGGTGTACCGCCCAGCGTCAATTTGCTGCCCCCTTTGCCCTGGCTGCCCATGGTTGGCATAGAGTATGCGTGCTCAATTGCTCACTTTCTAGCAGTTAGACCCCGTTCACACTGGGGCGGTGTGGGTGTTAGCGGTAAAGCACCGCTAGTTTTGGCGGCATTTTACCGCTGTTATATCAGCACTATTCGTTCGAAAGCGGGGCACTTTTAACCTCCGCTAGCAGCCGAGGAAAGGTTTTAATAGCGCCCGAAAAGTGTCGCTGCCGAAGCGCTTTGCAGGCGCTTCGGCAGCGGTGCCCATTCATTTCAATGGGTGGGGCGGTGGAGAAGTGGTATATACACCGCTCCTCCACCGCCCCAAAGATGCTCCTTGCAGGACTTTTTTTCCTGTTCTGCAAGCGCACTGCCCCAGTGTGAAAGCACTCTGGCTTTTCCACTGGGGTGGCTTGAGAGGCGCTTTACAGGCGCTATTCAGGCAAAAACGCCTGTAAAGCACCTCAGTGTGAAAGGGGTTGTGGAAGGTAGTTGGGCATGCACGGTGTGTTTTTTGTGTCAGATATGGGTGGATGGGGTGGAAATTGGGCATGTTGGGGTAGATCTGGAGCGTGCATTGGGGGGGGGACCACCTCTCTACCAATACACCCTGGGCGGCTCCCCCTCTTGCCCACCCCTTGTCCCAGCCCTGATCATAATTACTCATATCCTTTATTAATGGGTTTAATTTTTTAATTTTGTATGTACGTGGGGTATACAGTACCTGCTATTAATATAATGGCCTGAACTTTGCCAAGAGTACAAGTGCTAATATTAATAGTTCACTTTACCCTGATGAAGCCACCTAAGTGGCGAAACGTGTTGGAAATGTGTATTGGGAAACACTGGGCATAAGAACACTTTGAAAAACATTTGATGCAGGCAAGTGCGAATATAGAAAAAGAAAGGTTTGATGAACAGGAAAGAAAGATATTTGATAAAAAGAGAAAGGAGAGTATCAGATACTGTATATAGAAAAAAAACAGAGAGAGCAATAAGTATAAAGAGATATCATAGGAAGGTTATATATGCCTAAACGGGAAAGAGAAATTAAGAGGGGAAAGTATAAAGACATATTTAACCACTTGTAATCCAGAGTACTTATTTAAACATCCTGGACAGCAAGTGGTTATACCAGGATCATGGTGGCAGCTGCAGCTGTTTTTTAAAGCAAGCGATCGGTTTTCCTGTAAAACTGATCTGTGCAGCTCCACAGCCACCCGATCACTTTTACAGCATTCATAAGGCCCCCACCCCCTCCCGCTGCCACCCGTGATGGCCACCACCCAGGACCACAGTGAGGGGTTGGGACAGCTGCCCACAGAGGAGATGGGAGAACACACGTTCCCCCATCTCCTCTGTGACTAATGATTCTGGAAGTGACCGGTGATTTTGTCACTTCCAGTTTCAGGGCTGTCATTGCCTGGCTTTTACAGATAGGGGAGCATTTGATCAAACATGATTTGTATTTGATCAGCTGCCTTGGAGGGCAGGGGAGACATCAGGGGTCCAATAGACCCCAGATGTCTCCAAAAAATTCACCTGTCACTCACTGCCCAAAGCTATCACAGGAAGGTTTTTTCGCCCCCTTGCGATAGCAATAAAGGTAAATAAATTTTAAAAAAAGATACAAATTAAAATGAAAAAATTTCAAATCACCCCCCCGCGCTCATGCGCGAATACGATTGTGCAGGCAGGTCCAGCGCGGATATGTAAACAGAGATTTCACCACACATGTGAGGTATCACCATGAATGTCGAGGTGAGAGCATTAATTCTAGGACCATAATTCATGATTGTAAGCCCGAAAAGAAAAATACTGCGCTATCCCTATAATAGTATTAACATGCAAATATGCAAAAAAATATAAATAGTGAACCAGAAGTAAGCCTAAGAACTCCAAAAAGACAGCTGCAACCTCTAATGTGAGACAACCCACACCTAAATAACTATGCAAATATGATTACCTTTATACTAATACCCTGTAAGAGCTTTTGAAGCGTCACCTATGGGCAATTTTAGGTGCCATAGTTTGTTGCCATTTCACAGGCATGTGCAATCTTAAATCTTGACGTGCTTGGTATCTATTTACTCAACACAACATCAACTTTTAGATTCTTTTTTTCAAAGAAATTTGGTATTATATTGTGTTTCGGTGTACTAAAACCCGTTTAAGTGTATTTTTTCCTGAAATTAGTTTTTTGATAAATGGCCGTGCAAATATTATGAGACATTAAAAAAAAAAAAAAAAATTACAGCAGCCACCACTTTATTTTTCAGGACCTCTGCTTTCAGAAAATATATAATGTTTGGGGGTTCCAAGTAGTTTTCTAGCAAAAAAATAAAAATGCTGATTTTAACTCAGACAAAATTGCCTCGGACAATAAGTGGTTAAACCAACCCATTTCCCTGAAACGCGTTGGCTGCATCTGATGTTCTCAATAAGTAAATAGTTTAGAGGAACTACCAAGCAGGACAAACTTTTGTACTAGGCGCTCCTAACCACACTTCCCACAACTGACCGGCTGAGGAGTGATTGGACCATCATCTAGACCAGGGGTCTCCAAACATTCTAAACAAAGGCCCAGTTTGTTGTCCTTCAGACTCTTGGAGGGCCGGACTTTGGCCAGCAAGGGGTGGAAATTTTCAGTGGGACTAAACATCTGGTATTAGGGGGAGGAATAGTGTCCCATCGTTGGTATCATAGGGGGGAATAGTGCCCCATTAGTGGTGTCAGTGGGAGAAATGGTGCTCCACTGTCAGTGTCAGATGGCAGAATAGTGTCTCGTATCAGTGGGAGGAATAGTGCCCCAAGGGCTGGATAAAGTCAAACAAAGGGCCGCAGTTTGGAGACCACTGGCCTAGACCCTCATCCTAGCAGCAGCCTAGGATCATGACCAGGTCCACGCACCCTATACTTTACACCGTGGTTTACATCCTCAAATCCCATCACCCAGTATTACCCACCATCTACCAGAAGGAACAGAAGCCAGTAAAGAGACGGGCACTGAGGGCGGTAGACAAGGAGGGGGAGGAGAAGTTGTTATCTTGGCAGACGGTAGACATCAGAATGCTGACCTCACGTACTCGCAATTGGCCCGGGATTGCGGCGTATATCTGAAGTCCACCATGGGACGGAGACGTGGTGAGGGAGGTCAGGCAACCTCTGTCTCTGCCCGATGAACAATGTCAGGGAAGGGATTTCAGAGTTGCATCTTCTTTTTTTGTAACTAGGAATTGCCATGTTTATTTTATTCTATTTTTTTTCTCTACTAATGAGTTGCATTGTAACAGATTGTGTCTGCCAACACGCTGTCAGATGAGCATGCTGGCACTACTATTTTTTTAAGCTGCTTCAAGTATCTGGGCATCCCTAAAGAGAACCAGTCACCACTGGGCTTTTGCAAAAATATGAATATTTATTGTTACCTTTGTTATGAGAATTGTGAAGCTCTACTTAGAAAAGGTTTATATAATAATGTACATCTATTCCTTTATGATCGTTTATATAGTAATGTACACTTACTGCTCACCTTAATAGGTCCACCTTGCTAGTACCGGGTTGGACCCACTTTTGCCTTCAGAATTGCCTTCATTCTTCGTGGCAAAGAATCATCAAGGTGTTGGAAACATTCCTCAGAGATTTTGGTCCAAAGGTGCTCTATTGGGTGAGATCTGGTGACTGTGGAGGCCATTGGAATACAATGACCTCATTGTCCTGTGGTGAGATGATTGCAGCTTTGTGACATGATGCATTATCCTGCTGGAAGGAGCCATCAGAAGATGGGGACACTGTAGTCATAAAGGGATGGACATGGTCAGCAACAATACTCAGGTAGGCCGTGGCATTTAAACGATGCTCAATTGCTACTAAGGGACCCAAAAGGTGCCAAGAAAATATCCCCCACACCATGACACCTCCACCACCAGCCTGAACCGGTGATACAAGGCAGGATGGATCCATGCTTTAATGTTGTTTATGCCAAATTCTGACCCCACCATCTGAATGTTGCAGCTGCAATCGAGACTCGTCAGACCAGGCGACGTTTTCCCAATCTTCTATTGTCCAATTTTGGTGATCCTGTGCGAATTGTAGCCTCAGTTTCCTGTTCTTAGATGACAGGAGTGGCACCTGTTGTGGTCTTCTGCTGCTGTTGCTCATCTGCTTCAAGGTTTGATGTGTTGCATTTCAGAGATGGTATTCTGCATACCTTGGATGTAACGAGTGATTATTTGAGTTACTGTTGCCTTTCTATCATCTCAAACCAGTCTGCCCATTCTCCTCTGACCTCTGACATCAACAAGGCATCTTCTTCCACACAACTGCCGCTCGCTGGATATTTTCTTTTTTCCCCACAATTCTCTGTATACCCGAGAGATGGTTGTGTGTGAAAGTCCCAGAAATGCTCAGACCAGCCCGTCTGGCGCCAGCAACCATGTCAAGTTCAAAGTCACTTAAGTCCCCTTTCTTCCCCCATTCTGATGCTCGGTTTGGACTTTAGCAAGTCATCTTCACCACCAAGCAATTGAACAGGTGTACCCAATAAAGTGGCCGATAAGTGTACAGTAGTGTTCAAAAGTTTTAGGCAGGTGTGAAGAAAGTAAGAATGCTTTCAAAAATATATATTTTAATTGTTTATTGTTATCAGTTTACAAAGTGCTAAGTGAGTGAACAGAAGAAAAATATAAATCTATTCAATATTTGGTGTGACCGCCCTTTGGCTTGAAATCAGTATCAATTCTTCTAGGTAGACTTGCACAGTTTTTGAAGGAGCTCAACATGCTAGGTTCCAAATATCTTGGAGAACTGATCACCGATGTTCTGTGGATGTCGGCTGCCTCAAATCCTTCTGTCTCTTCATGTCATTCCAGACATATTCCATGATGGTAAGTTTAGAGCTCTGTGGGGGCCAAACCATCACTTTCAGGTCTCCTTGTTCTTCTTTACACTGAAGATAGTTCTTAATAACATTGGCTGTATGTTTGGGGTAGTTGTTCTGCTGCAGAATAAATTTGGGGCCAATCACATGCCTTCCTCATGGTATGGCATGATGGGTAAGTATCTGCATGTATTTCTCAGCATTGAGGACACCATTGATTGGGCAATGTTGAGGAACGTAGTGGTCGGCCAAGGAAATTTAATGCAGCAGATGAAAGACACATCATGCTTTCTTCCCTTCCACATTGGAAGATGTCCAGCAGTGCCATTATCACAGAACTGGGGGAAACCATTTGGACCAGGTACACCTATCTACTCTCTGGAGAAGTCTGGCCAGAAGTGGTCTTCATGGAAGAATTGCGCCCAAAAAGCCACCATACCTACAACGAGGAAACAAGGCTAAGCGACTCAACTATGCAGGAAAACATAGGAACTGGGGTGCAGAAAAACAGTAGAAGGTGCTCTGGACTGATGAGTCAAAATGTGAAATATTTGGCTGTAGCAGGAAGCTGTTTTTTTGGGGGGAAAGGCTGGAGAGCGGTACAACATGAGTGTCTGCAGCCAGCTGTGAAGCATGGTGGAGGTTCCTCGCAAGTTTGGAGCTGCATTTCTGCAAATGGAGTTGGATATTTGGTCAGGATCAGTGGTGCACATTACTTCCGGGTTTCGGTTGCCAATTATGTCACTTGGCTCCACCCTACGAGTGTCGTCACAGTCACGTGACTTTCCCCTTGTGTAACAAGAACAACACGAGAGACTGTTTTCTATGTGAATCTATTTTATTTCATTGATGAGCACGTTACTTATCACATAAGAGTGATTGATTATTATGCGGTGCAACATTGTTTACCTATTTATGTTTTGAGTATTGTGGGAACACAAGTTCATGTTTAAAGCCACTGTTTTAGATTTCTTTATGTTTGTTTGATCCTGGCACTTTTTGTTAATCCTAATTCCACTGCTTACAATAACACATACACTATATTACCAAAAGTATTGGGACGCCTACCTTTACATGCACATGAGCTTTAATATCATCCCGGTCTTCGTCCGTAGGGTTCAATTTTGAGTTGGCACACCCTTTACAGCTATACCAGCTTCAACTCTTCAAGGAAGGCTGTCCACAAGGTTTAGGAGTGTATCTACTGGAATGTTTGACCATTCTTCCAGAAGCGCATTTGTGAGGTCAGACACTGATGTGGACAAGAAGGCCTAGCTCACAGTCTCTGCTCTAATTGATCCCAAAGGTGTTCTATTGGGTTGAGGTCAGGACTTTGTGCAGGCCAGTCAAGTTCCTCCACCTCAAACTAGCTCATCCATGTCTTCATGGACCTTGCTTTGTGCACTGGTCCAAATCATTTGGTGGAGGGGGGATTATGGTGTGGGGTTATTTTTCAGGGGTTGGGCTTGGCCCCTTAGTTTCAGTGAAGGCAACTCTTAAGGCGTCAGAATACCAAGACATTTTGGACATTTTCATGCTCCCAACTTTGTGGGAACAATTTGGGGATGGCCCATTCCTGTTCCAACATGACTGCGCACCACCCTACAAAGCAAGGTCCATAAAGACATGGATGAGCGAGTTTGGGGTGGAGGAACTTGACTGACCAATAGAACACCTTTGGGATGAATTATGCCCCGTACACACGGTCGGATTTTCCGACGGAAAATGTCCGATCGGAGCGTGTTGTCGGAAATTCCGACCGTGTGTGGGCTCCATCGGACATTTTCCATCGGATTTTCCGACACACAAAGTTGGAGAGCAGGAGATAAAATTTTCCGACAACAAAATCCGTTGTCGGAAATTCCGATCATGTGTACACAAAGCCGACGGACAAAGTGCCACGCATGCTCAGAATAAATAAAGAGATGAAAGCTATTGGCCACTGCCCCGTTTATAGACCAGACGTACGTGTTTTACGTCTCCGCGTTCAGAACGATCGGATTTTCCGACAACTTTGTGTGACCGTGTGTATGCAAGACAAGTTTGAGCCAACATCCGTCGGAAAAAATCCTAGGATTTTGTTGTCGGAATGTCCGAACAAAGTCCGACCGTGTGTACGGGGCATTAGAGCGCTCACAAATGCGCTTCTGGAAGAATGGTCAAATATTCCCACAGACACACTCCTAAAACTTGTGGACAGCCTTCCCAGAAGAGTTGAAGCTTTTATAGCTGCAAAGGGTGGGCCAATTCAACATGGAACCCTACGGACTAAGACTAGAGCACATTTAATATACAATTACCATTGGGTAGTGCGGAAGTGTGTTAACACATAGGATTTGTCACAGATAGAGGGGCATGAGAGGTAGGTTGCACAGGATCATGGCAAGAAAATGCATACCATAGCCTAGTATGCATTTTAAGTGCATACAACTGAGCACATTTTACTGAAATCACAAAAAACTGGCCATTGGGAGTATATCCGCTCTACAAGGTTCAAGAGACCCTTTATAAAAATTTAAAAAAAAACGAGCTGACTTTTTGACTTCATAAAACCTGGCATTGGGAATTCACTGATTGATTTTACGTGTTGCCGGCGGTGACTCTTTGCTTCCATCCCAGAGATAACAGATCTTTGACTTTTACCATGGCTGAGGATCTCCTATGGGACTGCAGCTATCACACGGCCCCTCACATAAAGAGCTGTCTATGCAGGAGCGGGCCAAGCGTCAGACTTGGAGGATCAGAGGATGGCATAAACTCAGGAAGAGGAACAAGGAAAGAACAGGAGCCAGACAAAGACGAGAGACAGACGAGATCCATTCCCAGAGGCTTCCCAGAGTCATGAAATATTTATAGTCCCGGGACGTGGCATTCTGTACTGGCTGCGCTGCCTGAATTATACATGGGCTGCTGTGTACCCTCAAGGAGACGCGCGGGCACAGCGGCACGCAGGCATATGGTGGCACACAAACACATATTGCGCAGCCAGGTACATATTTATACATTCTAGATGAACTGTGAGCCAATGTTGATACACAAACAATGCAACCTATATTTCCACCTGGGTACCCATATGTCCCCGAACAATACCAGACGGTTGGAAGGCGGCGCCATAGCGGAAATCTGAGACAAATTGGAGCGCGGATCTTGTGTGCCAAGATTGTTTTTATGCAAATAGAAGATTGTACTGAGCGGCATTGTATTCTTAAAACAGAAGGTGTTTACATGTCGTCACCAACTTCACAAATCCTGAAAAAAGCATGGGATATATTCCTCATGTTGGGATAATGCAGATACAAAATTCATTCCTTTTTGGCCCTGTGACCGATAGTGTATCCAGAGCCTCTGTTATATAATCCAGATACAACCTGGATATAGGGCCATTTATCCGATGGTACATCCAGAGCCTCTGGTTTATAGACCGGATACATCCTAAATATAGAACCATTTATCCAACTACCCATCCAGAACCTCTGGTTTATAGACTGAATACATCCTAAATATAGAACCGTTTATCCAACTACCCATCCAGAGCCTGTGGTTTAAAGACTGAATACATCCTAAATATAGAACCATTTATCCAACTGTCCATCCAGAGCCTCTAATTTATAGACCAGATACATCCTAAATATTGAGCAATTTATCCAACTGTCCATCCAGAGCCTCTGGTTTATAGACCAGATACATCCCACATATAGAACCGTTTATCCAACTGTCCATCCAGAGCCTCTGGTTTATAGACCAGATAAATCCTAAAAGGTTTAGAAAGGATTTTTCAAAATAACCTAATCTCAACTAGGGTTCTATGGAATTCTAAGGTTCCTCCGGGGGTTGCCATTTCTTTGATCCCTGGTCTAAAGGCTGGTTGACTTCAGAATGGTGTCTGCATAGTTCAGTGTCCAGCACCATTTGGCATAGCCAAAAGCATGATACAATAGATCTTTTAAGTTGTCTGTAAGGGTGGGATTCTCACCACCACTGTAAGGAGGGGTATTCTTCCCAATAGCCACCAATGTAAGAAGCATTTTTCTTACTGACTGAACTGGTTTTTGCAGGGGTTACCTGAGAGCTAAAAATTATTGTAAGAGCTCCTCTAGGGTAAAAACATTGAGAAAACATGTTCTAAACCAGGGTTTCTCAACCAAGGTTCCATGGAACTCAAGGGTTCATCCAGGAGGTTGCTAGGGGTTCCTTGAGCTGTAGCTGAATGACCTGCTATCTGGTAATGCCTTGGTCCGAAGCCACTTGGCAGAGCCAACAGCATAATACCATTGATCTTTTTAACTCTTGAGAAGGGTGGCCTTTTGATCATCAATGTAAGGGGCATTCTTCCCACCGACCACAAATAGGTTCCTCTGGGGTAAAAAGGTTGATAAAGTTTGGTCTAGACCAAGGTTTCTCAGCCAGGGTTCCATAGAACTCAAAGGTTCATCCAGAGGTTTGCAAGGGGTGCCTTGAGCAATGAACAATTTCTGCCTCTCAGATAAGTTCCCACTGAAACCATTGGCCTTTTTATCTAGCTGTAAGGGGGCAATTTTTCCCAATGTCCACAAACGTAAGAAGCTTTGTTTACACTGACCATCACACTAATCTATCATGATTGATATAGTCAATTTTAGCAAGGGTTCCCTGAGACTGGAAAGTTACTTCAAGGGTTCCTCTATTTTGAAAATGTTGAGAAAGGCTGCTCTAAACTAAAAAGTGCTGCCTTTACATACTTTGTAAATGCTGGCAAACAGCAAATCATTGGGACATATACGTATCCGTGTTTAGCCAATAATTTTAATGATGAAGATGCATGATCTACAGCAGGGGTCCCCAAACTTTCTTAATAAAGGGCCAGTTTACGGTGTTTAAAATTTTAGGGGGGCTGCAGCCAATGGGAATAGAAAATGTCCCAGCATCAGTGGGAGTAAATAATATGCCATCTTTGGTAATAGGGGAATTATTAGTGCCCCATCATTGGTGTCAGTGGGAATAATAGTGCCCTATTGTTGGTGTCAGTGGGAGGAATAGTGCCCCATCATTGGTGTTGTTGTGAGGAATAGTGCCCCATCATTGGTGTCGGTGGGAGGAATAGTGCCCCATCCTTGGTGTCAGTGGGAGGAATAGGGCCCTATCATTGGTGTCGGTGGGAGGAATAGTGCCCCATCCTTGGTGTCAGTGGGAGGAATAGGGCCCTATAATTGGTTTCAGTGGGAGGAGATAATTGTGCCCCATCCATGGTGCCAGTGGGAGGAATAGTGCCCAATTGTTGGTGTCTGTAGGGAGGAATAGTCCCCAATTGTTGGCTTTGTACACAGGTGTACAGTAATGAAGGAACAAAAAAAGAGCCTACACCAAACTGTTACCACAAGGTTGGAAGTGCACAACTGTCTCAAACCTGGTGCCCAGCCCTTTGGTGTGATCTGTGGCCCTCGGACCTCAGCAGTCTGTAGTGGGAACATTGATTAGGGTAATAGCATTGATCTCTACTAGCAGCATGTAAATTTCCCAGTTTAATATTGTCTTCTGCAGCATATCCCCAGCCAACAATGTACTCTGTCCACACTCACTCTGACCCTCATTTCCTCTATTAGGTCTGCAGTCTCTGACTAAACATTATGTGTGGCCCTTTGGTAATATCAGGGGCCACATTTGAGGCCCTCTTTAGCTCATATGTTGACAACCACTGGTCTAAAATGTCTTTGTATGCGGTAGCTAAATAATAGCTTGAAGGGGGATCTAAATACTTTTAGCCATGTAGGTAGGTGTGATGATCACATGTCCAAAAATATTGAACCATATAGTACTACTATGCCCTAACAACACCTAAATATATTCCCGGCGGTTGTTTGCACTATATCCCACTCCCTTGCAAAAACCAAAACAAGATCTAAATAAGAACAGTGCAGCGCTACTCAAACCAAATCAGTGCAATAGTGTCACTTCCAACAATCATATACAAAAAAAGTGTGCAATCACATAGAGTATCCCACAAAAGTCAGTACACTCCTCACATTTTTGTAAATATTTTATTCTATCTTTTCATGTGACAACACTGAAGAAATGACACTTTGCTACAATGTAAAGTAGTGAGTGTACAGCTTGTATAACAGTGTAAATTTGCTGTCCCCTCAAAATAACTCAACACACAGCCATTAATGTCTAAACCGCTGGCAACAAAAGTGAGTACACCCCTAAGTGAAAATGTCCAAATTGGGCCCAATTAGCCATTTTCCCTCCCCGATGTCATGTGACTCGTTAGTGTTACAAGGTCTCAGGTGTGAGTGGGGAGCAGGTGTGTTAAATTTGGTGTTATCGCTCTCACTTTCTCATACTGGTCACTGGTAGTTCCCCGCAAACAGTTTGCTAAAGACAAGCAGACTAAGTACATGGATTAGTGGAACCATGTCCTGTGGTCTGATGAGACCAAGATAAACTTATTTGGTTCAGATGTTGTCAAGCGTGTGTGGCGGCAACCAGGTGAGGAGTACAAAGACAAGTGTGTCTTGTCTACAGTCAAGCATGGTGGTGGGAGTGTCATGGTCTGGGGCTGCATGAGTGCTTCCGGCACTGGGGAGCTACAGTTCATTGAGGGAACCATGAATGTCAACATGTACTGTGACATACTGAAGCAGAGCATGATCCCCTCCCTTCAGAGACTGGGCTGCAGGGCAGTATTCAAACATGATAATGACCCCAAACACACCTCCAAGACGACCACTGCCTTGCAAAAGAAGCTGAGAGTAAAGGTGATGGACTGGCCAAGCATGTCTCCAGACCTAAACCCTATTGAGCATCTGTGGGACATCCTTAAATGGATGGTGGAGGAGCGCAAGGTCTCTAACATCCACCAGCTCTGTGATGTCGTTTTGGAGGAGAGGAAGAGGACTCCAGTGGAAACCTGTAAAGTTCTGGTGAACTCCATGCCCAAGAGGGTTAAGGCAGTGCTGGTAAATAATGGTGGCCACACAAAATATTGACACTTTGGGCCCAATTTGGCCATTTTCACTTAGGGGTGTACTCACTTTTGTTGCCAGCGGTTTAGACATTAATAGCTGCGTGTTGAGTTATTTTGAGGGGACAGCAAATTTACAATGTTATACAAGCTGTACACTCACTACTTTACATTGTAGCAAAGTGTCATTTCTTCAGTGTTGTCACATGAAAAGATATAATAAAATATTTACAAAAATGTGAGGGGTGTACTCACTTTTGTGAGATACTGTATATACTATTATTTTTAACAATGAATTCCAGCATCCAAAACAGAAATCTCCCTTTCATGCACCAGCACCAAACAAAAAAAAAAAAGATATAAATAAGAAAAGCCTATGTCTTCATATAAAAAACACTTCCCACAGGTATCCCCTCTGAGAAAGTCACGTGGGTGTGATGAAACATGTTGGGGTGGAGCTTGGGTGACGTCATCTCATACACCCACATACACCACGTAATTTATGCGTATTGCCTTTATTTTTAACTGGCAGACCATATGCACGACTGTTGTCTAAGTAGGAGTAAAAGTCTCTAGGAGTTTTATCTGAGACTTGAGCAGAGTCTCAACTGAGGAGGCGGTATAGGGGGGCAATGTGCCACAGGAGGCTAGGGGTTTAGTGTACAGCAAGTTCTCGTCTCTGTTTTCCAATTTTCACATGTGGCTAGTGGTCACTTAGGTACACCTACCTGGTATCCCTACAAAAGTGTATATGGTCAGCAACAACACCCTATAACACTGTGCCCTTTGAAAAATTCTCAGTTGGTATCAATGGGTTGAATGCATCACATGCTCAGCCAATACAACAGGGGGACCAAAATCCATCTCTGGCGGCCACTTGAAAGCTCATTGGTGTAAAATCAGAACTGGTATGTCATAATACTGATTAAAGTTTAACATTTATACTATATCAAAATAAGAACAGTGCAGCGCCACTCAAACCAAATCAGTGCAATAGTGTCACTTCCAACAATCATATATAAAAAAGTGTGAAATCACATATATATATTATTATTATTAACAGTGACGTCCAGCGTTCAAAATTCAAATCTCTCTTGATGTGGACCAGCACCATACAAATAAAAATATATAAATAAAAAAAGTCACTCTCTCTCCCTGTTTTCATATAATATACACTTCCCACAGGGATTTCTCCTGAGGAAGTCACATGAACGTGACAAAATGCATTGAGACGGAGCTTGGGTCACATCATTATGTACATCTCCCTTTGTGTGCACCAATACCAAACAAATACAAATATATAATAAGTTTAAAAAAACTCTCTGTGTCTTCATATAATGAGCACTTCCCGAAGGGATCCCCGCTGAGGAAGTCACGTGGATGTGACAAAATGTGCTGTGGTGAAGCTTAGGTGATGTCATTATGTACATCTCCCTTTATGCGCAACAGCACCAAATAAATAAAAAAATATAAATAAAAAAGTCACTCTCTGTGTCTTCATATAATAAACATTTCTTGCTGGCATCCCCCCGAGGAAGCTACGTGGGCGTAACAAAATGCGCTGAGGTGGAGCTTGGGTGATGTCATTATGTACATCTCTCTTTATGTACACCCGCACCAAACAAATAAAAATATATGAATTAAAAAAGTCTCTCTCTGTGACGTCATATAGTAAACACTTCCCGCAGGGATCCTCCCTGAGGAAGCTATGTGGGCATGAAGAAATGCGCTGAGGTGGAGCTTGGGTGACGTCATTATGTATGGTTAAAAGGTGAGAGAGTCCGCCATTTTTGTGCTCCCACTGGATGTACTCTTTCACCTTTTAACCATGACCTACTTATATACTATAGTAGGTCACACAGCACATAGTTCCCCTCACAGGGGTCCCCCAAGCTCCAATCCCCAGACAAGTGCCCCTTTTATCATCCTCCAGCTGCCTGGGCAGAAACAAGAACAGAAAACTACTACTGTTTTATCGTTTACAACCTTTTACGAAAACCCATTCTCTATACATACTGTATACACTCACATTATCTAGTGCATCTTAACCCAGCGCACATAAGAGATTAAGAGCCGCAATACAGTACACAGCAAAAACATTGGCATCTGGCATACATATAAGCTATCTCATCACTTCCCAGTCTGCATGTACACGGTGACTTCACCCAAGCTCCCCTTCAACGCGTTTCGGCATGTCAACGTGACTTCCTCAGTGGGATTTTGGGATCTGGCATACATACAAGCTATCTCATCACTTCCCAATCTGCATGTACACGGTGACTTCTCCCAAGCTCCCCTTCAATGTGTGTTTCAGCACGTCCACGTGACTTCCTCAGTGGGGATTTTACAGGAAGTGTTTATTATATAAAGACAGGAAGAGAGACTTATTTTATTTAGGTTTTTTTTTATTTGTTTGGTGCTGTTCATGTAAAGGGAGATTTTTGTTTTGGATGATGGAAGTCACTGTTAATAATAATATACACTATATTACCAAAAGTATTGTGACACCTGCCTTTACACACGCATGAACTTTAATGGCATCTCAGTCTTAGTCCGTAGGGTTCAATATTGAGTTGTCCCACCCTTTGCACACTACACAATTCTCTCTCTCTCTCTCTCTCTATATATATATATATATATATATATATATATATATATATATATATATATATATATATATATATATATATATATCTTAAAAACTTCCCACTGTGTCTTGTGCTTCACAATCCCTATAGTGCTTCCCCACTTTCCGCCATTTTTGTGCTCCCACTGGGTGTAAAGCGGTGAAGCACTATAGGGATGGCGGAGCACAAGAAACAGTGGGGAGTATTTATAATATGAAGAGTATACACTGAGAGAGACTTAAGTAGTATAAACGTAAAACTGTGATCAATATTATGAAAAGGTGACGACATACCGGTCATAATTTTACACCAATGAGCTTCGCAAGTGGCCATCATAGATGGGTTTTGGTTCCCCGGTAGCATTGGCTGAGCATGTGGTGCATTCAACCCATTGATACCCAACTGAGCACCATGCACAGGTCACAGTGTAACTGGCCGCTGTTGCTGACCATATGCACTTGTTTAGGGGTACCGGGGGTAGGTGTACCTAAGTGACCACTAACCAGATGGGGAAGTTGGCAAACAGAAGACGGTAACTTGCCGTACCCTAGACCCCTGGCCTCCCATGGAACATCGCCCCCCCCCATACCGCCTTCAAAGCCAAGACTCTGCTCGAGCCTCGGATAAAACTCCCAGCGACTTTTTCACCTACTTAGGCAGCAGTCGTGCATATGGTCTGCCAGTTAAAAATAAAGACAATACGCATAAATTAGCATCCATAATGCTCCACTCTTCCCATTAAATATGCAAATTCCCCCAGACATTACAGAACACCTTCTGTTCAGAGTGAATAAATTTGAATTTGCAATTAGAATAATCTTGTATAATTAATGAAAAGCGTCAATTTTGGCTCATAAGTAATTTGATTATCATGTTGATAGGGCACTTATCAAGCTCTCTAAACCACTGGGGCTGGGCTGCCAGGAGAGGGGACTAGAGGAGGTGGGGGGGGGCAGACATGGAGAGACCACCCGGGGGCCTGTGGGGGTCCAGCGGGTGACAATGCCGCACAAGGGGACAGGCTGGCAATGGGTCCAACATTGGTGAGCGCCAGTGTGGGTATGAGCGTCAGTTTGTTGCAGTTGCATAGTATATTTATTCCCGAAAAAACACCTTAAAATGTGTGAATTTATGGTCTTCACCTCCTAATAATTACCGGCACCCCTAATGTAATGTATGACCTGTGCCCGCTACAATCCGTCAATATAGAATATATTTTACCATCGTGCCTAAAGTATGTATATTTATCACTACGATGTCCCGTAATTTACGATTGTATATCAGTACACTCTGAAATAAAAAAAAAAAAAATCTAATTTATAACAAAAAATATCTTCCAAAAATGATTTTGTTTATGCAATTCATGGAAAGAATGTAAAAAAAAAAGAAAAACACACATTTTCGACTTTGATCGGTGTTAATTAAAAAAAAAATGTTACTGTATTTAGGAACCGTACATTTTCATTCATGCCAACTTAAATTACACAAAAATTATTATAAGAGAAGCATGGAAAGTTATTTACAAATAAATACATCCCCCCCCCCCCCCATTTTACACCTTTTCAATGTCACGCAAAAAAAAAAAAAAAAACTACAGGTAAAACATATGAAAAAAATAAATAAAAATAATGGTTACAAGAAATGGAAATATTTATTATGTTTCTGCTTTCTTTTTTGATTTCTCTAACCATTATGTTCCTGCTTTTTTTATTTCTATTTTTCTAATCATTATGTTCCTGCTGATTTTATCTTATTAATCATTATTTTCTGATTGATTTATTTTTTGTATTTTTCTAACCATTGTTTTTCTCCTATTTATTTAATTATTTATTTATTTGTTTATTTATTTTGTATTTTTCTAACCATTTTGTTCCTGATAATTTTTTTTTCAATTTATATTTTTTAACCATGATTTTCCTGTTGATTTTTTTTTATCTTAACCATTATTTTTCTATTGTATATTTTTTGTTTGTATTTTTTGACCATTATGTTCCTGCTGATTTTATTTATTTCTGTCTTATAAATCATTATTTTCCTATTAACTTTTTTTGTATTTTTCTAACCATTGTTTTTCTCCTATTTATTTAATTATTCATTTATTTGTTTATTTATTTTGTATTTTTCTAACCATTTTGTTCCTAATAAAAAAATTTTATTATTTCTATTTTTTAACCATTATTTTCCTGTTGATTTTTTTTTTATCTTAACCATTTTTTTTCCGTTGTATATTTTTTGTTTGTATTTTTCTGACCATTATGTTCCTGCTGATTTTATTTATTTCTATCTTAATAATCATTGTTTTCCTATTGCCTTTTGTTGTATTTTTCTAACCATTGTTTTTCTCCTATTTATTTATTTATTCATATATTTGTTTATTTATTTTGTATTTTTCTAACCATTTTGTTCCTAATAATTTATTTTTATTATTTCTATTTTTTAACCATTATTTTCCTGTTGACTTTTTTTTTTTTTATCTTAACCATTATGTTTCTGTTGTATATTTTTTGTTTGTTTTTTTCTGACCATGATGTTCCTGATGATTTATTTTTTATTTTTAACCATTATTTCCCTGATGATTTTTAAGGGGAGAAGGGGAAGAAGGAGTTATTTGGAGCTAACTATGGTAAACTAGGGGTTAATAAAGGGTTATATAGGAATAAATTGTATTTTAAAAGTTTTTGGGTTTTTTTTTTTTTTAGGTACAAAGCTCATCCTTTTGACCTGCAGATGAATGAAACAGAGTACTGTAGATATGTTACTTTGTATCTCTATATATCACAGCATAAACAATGTCACTTTGTATCTCTCTCATCTTTGTTTATAAACATTGTGTCAGACTGTCTTTTTTTTTTTTTTTTTTTTTTTTTTACAGTAGCTGCTGATTATTAAAGGAAGAGTAATTTTTTATTTTGCATCTTGCTGTTTGGCAATCCTGTTGCTGGTACAATTAAAGTCCTGACTACTCCCAGTTTCTCATGAAGGTCTTCTCTAAGGAGAAGGGTTCTCCACAAAGAGGGGGGAACCTCAGTAACCCCCATGGGATGCCATCTCAACAACGCACCTAACTGTCTGGGATATCCATTGGGGAATCCTGATCCTTGGGCCCCCATGAAATGTCCTGGTCCTTACCCTGTTCTCTGCTCAAGAGCTGGGGCTACTTCTGAACCCCAACTGTCCCTACTCAGAACTTCCCCTCATTGATTTAGATCCTGTGTCCCAAAACATTCAATGAAATCTCTCAGGAACTTTGTGTCAAAAGTTACACAGGCTCCCCCAAGATGGCGCCCGGAGCCCATTGCTGAGGACACATAATGCTCCAATTCCCCCTAGTGCCTAAAGTATGTAGCGGTCATATGACCACTGTTTTAAACTGTAATAAAAAGGAGAGGTGAACATGCCAAATTGCGCCCCCCCCCACCCAAGATGTATGATTATGTGTCAGCAAAAATCCCCCTCCCCTCAAAAAAATCGAGCACTAATCTGCATGCTTACTCTCTAAGCATAACCCCCTCCTTCCTCCCAGTAAAAATCCAACCCCCTGCTAAAATCCCCCCTCCTGGCACAAATCTTGCCCCCCCCCCCCCATCCCCTCCAAGCTCAAATCCTCTCTCGTCCCCATATCCTCCCAGCACAAATCTACCCATCCTGCAACAAAAACTTTCCCCTCCTAGCACAAGTTCTCTACCCCTCAAACCCCCCCCCACTCCAAATCCCCCCTCCTAGCACAAATAAGCCCCCAATCATTCCTTCTAGCACAAATCCCCCTTCCCCCAAAAGAATTTGGATATTAGCACAAATCAACCCCTCCCCACCACCATATTACCTTTTCTAGCACAAACCCCCCTCTTAGCACAAATCCTCTTCACCTATCCCCCCTCCCAACAACACCCCCCCCCCCAAATCACCACTCCTAGCACACCTTCCCAAATTTCCCCTCTTAGAAAAATTCTTACCTCCTGCCCCCCCAACACAAATCACCACTCAGCACACCTCCCCGAATTTCCCCTCTTAGAAAAATTCTTACCTCCTGCCACCCCCCCCCCCCCACCCAACACAAATCACCACTCAGCACACCTCCCTGAAATTCCCCCCCTCTTAGAAAAATTCTTACCTCCTGCCACCCCCCCCACCCAACACAAATCACCACTCAGCACACCTCCCTGAAATTCCCCCCCTCTTAGAAAAATTCTTACCTCCTGCCCCCCAACACAGATCAGCACACCTCCCCAAGTTTACCCTCTTAGAACAATTTTTACCCCCTGCCACCCCCCCAACACAAATCACCAATCAGCACACCTCCCCAAATTTCCCCTCTTAGAAAAATTCCTACCTCCTGCCCCCCAACACAAATCACCAAGCAGCACACCTCCCCAAATTTCCCCTCTTAAAACAATTCTTACCCCCTGACACCCCCCCCCCCCCCCCAGCACACCTCCCCGAATTCCCCCTCTTACAACAATTCTTTCCTCCCCCCATCTCCTCGTGGTGCCCCACTCCCACCTCACTATACAGCCACTTGTCTGTACCATGTGATCACTGTGACCAATCACAGCTAGCAACACAATTATACGAAATAGATAGCAAGAAAGGAAGCCATCCATTGTTAGTATAGTATAGTACTAGAAGCAATCATAATGTGTAAAAAAAATAAATTAAAAAAAATACTAATCACTTCCTCAGAGTACTACAGTGTTATACAATTTTACTATGCTCTGGTCACAGTGTGTTAAAAAAAAAAAAAATTGTAACAAAAAAAATAAATAAAAAAAGCCAAAAAATACATAAAGAAATAAAAGAAAAAAAAATCATTCAATTTTTTTTTTTTTACATACTGTCACCAGTCAGCGTCCCTAATCACCGCCAGACCAGTTATATGATCACACTGTACTGCACTGGTGACAGTATGTAAAAAAAGAAAACAAATTGTGAAACTCAATTTTATTCAATTTCTTCATATTCCAAAAAAAAATTGACAAATAAATTACAACTTCAAAAAACCCGCCATGCCTCTTACTAAATACCTTGGACTGTCTACTTTCCAAAAAGGGGTCATTTGGAAGGGTATTTGTACTGTCCTGACATTTTTGGTGCTCAAGAAATGAGATCGGCCATCGGCACATACAGGTTTGATCGATTTTCAGATATATAGCTCATAGTTTGTGGACTCTCTATAACTTCTCTACAGACTAAATGGTATACACTGATTTGGGGTATTGTCACCAAAGACATGTAGCAGAATACAATCTGACCTAAATTTATGAAAAAAAGATTATTTATTTATAACGTTTTATAACAGAAATTAAGAAAAATGCTTTTTTCCCACATTTTTGGTGTTTTTTCATTCATTTAGCAAAAAAAAATAAGTAATGAATAAACACAACCAAAAGAAAGCTCTATTTGTGTAAAAAATAGTGATTAAAACGTCATTTGGGTCCAGTGTTGCATGACCGCGCAATTGTCATTCAAAGTGTAACAGCAATAAAAGCTGAAAAGTGGCCTGGGCAGGAAGGAGGTAAAAGTGCCCGGCATTGAAGTAGTTACAGCGTTCCCTTTGGAGATTTTTAAGTACCATAATTTGACCACATTCCATGAACGTGTGCAGTTTTAAAGTGTGACCTGTTAGGTATTTATTTACTCGGCGTGACATCATCCAAAAAATTGGGTCTTGTATTGTGTTTTTGTGCATTAACATTGATTTATGTGGTTTTTTTTTTGGTTTTTTTTCAAATTTGCATTTGCTGCCTTTGACATAAAAAAATGCAACAGCCACCATTTTGTTCTCCAGGGCCTCTGCTTATAAATAAATAAATAAAGATATATATATATATATATATATATATATATATATATATATATATATATATATATATATATATATATATATATATATATATGTCCCATACGTGTCCTAGGGGGGTCTGTAAGCTCACATATAGGCGTGTCCTGGGGGGTCTGTAAGGTCACATATAGGCGTATCCTAGGGGGGTCTGTAAGCTCACATATAGGCGTGTCCTGGGGGGTCTGTAAGCTCACATATAGGCGTGTCCTGGGGGGTCTGTAAGCTCACATATAGGCGTGTCCTGGGGGGGTCTGTAAGGTCACATATAGGCGTGTCCTAGGGAGGTCTGTAAGGTCACATATAGGCGTGTCCTGGGGGGTCTGTAAGCTCACATATAGGCGTGTCCTGGGGGGGTCTGTAAGCTCACATATAGGCGTGTCCTGGGGGGGTCTGTAAGCTCACATATAGGCGTGTCCTGGGGTGTCTGTAACCTCACATATAGGCGTGTCCTGGGGGTCTGTAAGGTCACATATAGGCGTGTCCTGGGGGGTCTGTAAGGTCACATATAGGCGTGTCCTGGGGTGTCTGTAACCTCACATATAGGCGTGTCCTGGGGGGTCTGTAAGCTCACATATAGGCGTGTCCTGGGGGGGTCTGTAAGGTCACATATAGGCGTGTCCTGTGGGGGTCTGTAAGCTCACATATAGGCGTGTCCTAGGGTGGTCTGTAAGCTCACATATAGGCGTGTCCTGGGGGGGTCTGTAAGCTCAGATATAGGCGTGTCCTGGGGGGGTCTGTAAGCTCAGATATAGGCGTATCCTAAGGGGGTCTGTAAGCTCACATATAGGCGTGTCCTTGGGGGGTCTGTAAGCTCAGATATAGGCGTGTCCTGGGGGGTCTGTAAGCTCACATATAGGCGTGTCCTGGGGGGTCTGTAAGCTCACATATAGGCGTGTCCTGGGGTGTCTGTAACCTCACATATAGGCGTGTCCTGGGGGTCTGTAAGGTCACATATAGGCGTGTCCTGGGGGGTCTGTAAGGTCACATATAGGCGTGTCCTGGGGGGGTCTGTAAGCTCACATATAGGCTTGTCCTTGGGGGGTCTGTAAGCTCAGATATAGGCGTGTCCTGGGGGGTCTGTAAGCTCACATATAGGCGTGTCCTGGGGGGTCTGTAAGCTCACATATAGGCGTGTCCTGGGGTGTCTGTAACCTCACATATAGGCGTGTCCTGGGGGTCTGTAAGGTCACATATAGGCGTGTCCTTGGGGGGTCTGTAAGGTCACATATAGGCGTGTCCTGGGGGGGTCTGTAAGCTCACATATAGGCGTGTCCTAGGGTGGTCTGTAAGCTCACATATAGGCGTATCCTAGGGGGGTCTGTAAGCTCACATATAGGCGTGTCCTGGGGGGGTCTGTAATCTCAGATATAGGCGTGTCCTGGGGGGGTCTGTAAGCTCACATATAGGCGTGACCTGGGGGAGTCTGTAAGCTCACATATAGGCGTGTCCTGGGGGGTCTGTAAGCTCACATATAGGCGTGTCCTGGGGGGGTCTGTAAGGTCACATATAGGCGTGTCCTGGGGGGGTCTGTAAGCTCACATATAGGCGTGTCCTGGGGGGGTCTGTAAGGTCACATATAGGCGTGTCCTGGGGGGGTCTGTAAGCTCACATATAGGCGTGTCCTAGGGGGGGTCTGTAAGCTCACATATAGGCGTGTCCTGGGGGGTCTGTAAGCTCACATATAGGCGTGTCCTGGGGGGGTCTGTAATCTCAGATATAGGCGTGTCCTGGGGGGTCTGTAAGCTCACATATAGGCGTGTCCTGGGGGGGTCTGTAAGGTCACATATAGGCATGTCCTGGGGAGGTCTGTAAGCTCACATATAGGCGTGTCCTGGGGGGTCTGTAAGGTCACATATAGGCGTGTCCTGGGGGGGGTCTGTAAGGTCACATATAGGCGTGTCCTGGGGGGTCTGTAAGCTCACATATAGGCGTGTCCTAGGGGGGTCTGTAAGCTCACATATAGGCGTGTCCTAGGGGGTCTGTAAGCTCAGACATAGGCGTGTCCTGGGGGGGGGTCTGTAAGCTGACATATAGGCGTGTCCTGGGGGGGGGTCTGTAAGCTGACATATAGGCGTGTCCTAGGGGGGTCTGTAAGCTTACATATAGGCGTGTCCTGGGGGGTCTGTAAGCTCACATATAGGCGTGTCCTGGGGGGGTCTGTAAGGTCACATATAGGCGTGTCCTGGGGAGGTCTGTAAGCTCACATATAGGCGTGTCCTGGGGGGTCTGTATGCTCACATATAGGCGTGTCCTAGGGGGGTCTGTAAGCTCACATATAGGCGTGTCCTGGGGGGTCTGTAAGGTCACATATAGGCGTGTCCTGGGGGGGTCTGTAAGCTCACATATAGGCATGTCCTGGGGAGGTCTGTAAGCTCACATATAGGCGTGTCCTGGGGGGGTCTGTAAGGTCACATATAGGCGTGTCCTGGGGAGGTCTGTAAGGTCACATATAGGCGTGTCCTGGGGGGGTCTGTAAGCTCACATATAGGCGTGTCCTGGGGGGTCTGTAAGCTCACATATAGGCGTGTCCTGGGGGGGTCTGTAAGCTCACATATAGGCGTGTCCTGGGGGGGGTCTGTAAGGTCACATATAGGCGTGTCCTGGGGGGTCTGTAAGCTCACATATAGGCGTGTCCTAGGGGGGTCTGTAAGCTCACATATAGGCGTGTCCTGGGGGGTCTGTAAGCTCACATATAGGCGTGTCCTGGGGTGTCTGTAACCTCACATATAGGCGTGTCCTGGGGGTCTGTAAGGTCACATATAGGCGTGTCCTGGGGGGTCTGTAAGGTCACATATAGGCGTGTCCTGGGGGGGTCTGTAAGCTCACATATAGGCGTGTCCTTGGGGGGTCTGTAAGCTCAGATATAGGCGTGTCCTGGGGGGTCTGTAAGCTCACATATAGGCGTGTCCTGGGGGGTCTGTAAGCTCACATATAGGCGTGTCCTGGGGTGTCTGTAACCTCACATATAGGCGTGTCCTGGGGGTCTGTAAGGTCACATATAGGCGTGTCCTGGGGGGTCTGTAAGGTCACATATAGGCGTGTCCTGGGGGGGTCTGTAAGCTCACATATAGGCGTGTCCTAGGGTGGTCTGTAAGCTCACATATAGGCGTATCCTAGGGGGGTCTGTAAGCTCACATATAGGCGTGTCCTGGGGGGGTCTGTAATCTCAGATATAGGCGTGTCCTGGGGGGGTCTGTAAGCTCACATATAGGCGTGTCCTGGGGGGGTCTGTAAGCTCACATATAGGCGTGACCTGGGGGGGTCTGTAAGGTCACATATAGGCGTGTCCTGGGGGGGTCTGTAAGCTCACATATAGGCGTGTCCTGGGGGGGTATGTAAGGTCACATATAGGCGTGTCCTGGGGGGGTCTGTAAGCTCACATATAGGCGTATCCTAGGGGGGTCTGTAAGCTCACATATAGGCGTGTCCTGGGGGGGTCTGTAATCTCAGATATAGGCGTGTCCTGGGGGGGTCTGTAAGCTCACATATAGGCGTGTCCTGGGGGGGTCTGTAAGGTCACATATAGGCATGTCCTGGGGAGGTCTGTAAGCTCACATATAGGCGTGTCCTGGGGGGTCTGTAAGGTCACATATAGGCGTGTCCTGGGGGGGGTCTGTAAGGTCACATATAGGCGTGTCCTGGGGGGTCTGTAAGCTCACATATAGGCGTGTCCTAGGGGGGTCTGTAAGCTCACATATAGGCGTGTCCTAGGGGGTCTGTAAGCTCAGACATAGGCGTGTCCTGGGGGGGGGTCTGTAAGCTGACATATAGGCGTGTCCTGGGGGGGGTCTGTAAGCTCACATATAGGCGTGTCCTGGGGGGTCTGTAAGCTCACATATAGGCGTGTCCTGGGGGGGTCTGTAAGGTCACATATAGGCGTGTCCTGGGGAGGTCTGTAAGCTCACATATAGGCGTGTCCTGGGGGGTCTGTATGCTCACATATAGGCGTGTCCTAGGGTGGTCTGTAAGCTCACATATAGGCGTGTCCTGGGGGGTCTGTAAGGTCACATATAGGCGTGTCCTGGGGGGGTCTGTAAGCTCACATATAGGCATGTCCTGGGGAGGTCTGTAAGCTCACATATAGGCGTGTCCTGGGGGGGTCTGTAAGGTCACATATAGGCGTGTCCTGGGGAGGTCTGTAAGGTCACATATAGGCGTGTCCTGGGGGGGTCTGTAAGCTCACATATAGGCGTGTCCTGGGGGGTCTGTAAGCTCACATATAGGCGTGTCCTGGGGGGGTCTGTAAGCTCACATGTAGGCGTGTCCTGGGGGGGGTCTGTAAGGTCACATATAGGCGTGTCCTGGGGGGTCTGTAAGCTCACATATAGGCGTGTCCTAGGGGGGTCTGTAAGCTCACATATAGGCGTGTCCTAGGGGGGTCTGTAAGCTTATACCGCTCCCTGGCTGCAAATGAGGCTTTACATTGTTCTCAGCTATCCCGGGGGACTACAGAACCCCTCCTATATTCTGCAGAGGAGGAGAGGGGGAATTTTCTGCAGTCCTGATATATTATGGGAGGTGTGGACTGGTGAGATCATCAAGTGAAAATAAATAGAAAAATAAGCCTGAAAAAAGAAAAATGAAGGCAGTCACCACATCTGGTAAGCTAATTATATAGTATTAGTATATTACATTTCCATTATTGGGTTTGGAATACTTTAAGGATTTTAAAGACAGGGGAATAATGTCATCCAATTCATCGACTCCACGCCGTCTTTTCTTCACACCTCCGGTGACACGGGCCGTGTCTCCCGAGAATGGAATTATCAGGACGGGACAAGGAATTGAGCTGCCTATTGTTTCCGCAAGAGACGGCCATTGCTGTCCCGCCAACTGTCACTCATCTGTCATTTGTCTGCTGATACCCACTGAAAAGACGGCTGAGAGGCCAACCGGATCAATAAAGAGGTCTGACCGAGGAAGAGCCGATCCGAGGAGACGAGCAGATAACAAGACATCCGAACTGAGAGGAGAAGAAAGACGGGAGACACAATGCCTGACACCTTATCACTTCATGGAGAGAACGAGGCGGGGGGGTCAGGACCGGAGTCTGTACAATCTACATCTTATAATCTACACAGACAGAGGACTCTGCTCCTTCCTATGACTCTCCTCTCCTGAAATACTCTGCTCCTTCCCCTGACTCTCCTCTCCTGAAATACTCTGCTCCTTCCCTGACTCTCCTCTCCTGAAATACTCTGCTCTTCTGGAGGACTCTGCTCCTTCCCCTGACTCTCCTCTCCTGAAATACTCTGCACTGCTGGAGGACTCTGCTCCTTCCCCTGACTCTCCTCTCCTGAAATACTCTTCTCTTCTGGAGAACTCTGCTCCTTCCCCTGACTCTCCTCTCCTGAAATACTCTGCTCCTTCCCTGACTCTCCTCTCCCAAAATACTCTGCACTACTGGAGGACCCTGCTCCTTCCCCTGACTCTCCTCTCCTGAAATACTCTGCTCCTTCCCCTGACTCTCCTCTCCTGAAATACTCTGCTCCTTCCCTGACTCTCCTCTCCCAAAATACTCTGCTCTTCTGGAGGACTCAGCTCCTTCCCCTGACTCTCCTCTCCTGAAATACTCTGCTCCTTCCCTGACTCTCCTCTCCCAAAATACTCTGCACTACTGGAGGACTCTGCTCCTTCCCCTGACTCTCCTCTCCCAAAATACTCTGCTCTTCTGGAGGACTCTGCTCCTTCCCCTGACTCTCCTCTCCTGAAATACTCTGCACTGCTGGAGGACTCTGCTCCTTTCCCTGACTCTCCTCTCCCAATATACTCTGCTCTTCTGGAGGACTCTGCTCCTTCCCCTGACTCTCCTCTCCTAAAATACTCTGCTCTTCTGGAGGACTCTGCTCCTTCCCCTGACTCTCCTCTCCCTAAATACTCTGCTTTTCTGGAGGACTCTGCTCCTTCCCCTGACTCTCCTCTCCCAAAATACTCTGCTCTTCTGGAGGACTCTGCTCCTTCCCCTGACTCTCCTCTCCCAAAATACTCTTCTCTTCCGGAGGACTCTGCTCCTTCCCCTGACTCTCCTCTCCTAAAAAACTCTGCATTACTGGAGGACTCTGCTTCTTCCCCTGACTCTAATCTCCGAAAATACTTTGCTCTTCTGAGGGACTCTGCTCCTTCCCATGACTCTCCTCTCCTGAAATACTCTGCTCTTATGGAGAACTCTGCTCCTTCCCCTGACTCTCCTCTCCTGAAATACTCTGCACTGCTGGAGGACTCTGCTCCTTCCCCTGACTCTCCTCTCCTGAAATACTCTGCTCTTCTGGAGAACTCTGCTCCTTCCCCTGACTCTCCTCTCCTGAAATACTCTGCTCCTTCCCTGACTCTCCTTTCCCAAAATACTCTGCACTACTGGAGGACTCTGCTTCTTCCCCTGACTCTCCTCTCCTGAAATACTCTGCTCCTTCCCCTGACTCTTCTCTCCCAAAATACTCTGCACTGCTGGAGGACTCTGCTCCTTCCCCTGACTCTCCTCTCCTGAAATACTCTGCACTGCTGGAGGACTCTGCTCCTTCCCCTGACTCTCCTCTCCTGAAATACTCTGCTCTTCTGGAGGACTCTGCTCCTTCCCCTGACTCTCCTCTCCTGGAATACTCTGCTCCTTCCCTGACTCTCCTCTCCCAAAATACTCTGCACTACTGGAGGACTCTGCTCCTTCCCCTGACTCTCCTCTGCCAAAATACTCTGCTCTTCTGGAGGACTCTGCTCCTTCCCTTAATTCTCCTCTCCCAAAATACTCTGCACTGCTGGAGGACTCTGCTCCTTCCCCTGACTCTCCTCTCCTGAAATACTCTGCACTGCTGGAGGACTCTGCTCCTTTCCCTGACTCTCCTCTCCCAAAATACTCTGCTATTCTGGAGGACTCTGCTCCTTCCCCTGACTCTCCTCTCCTAAAATACTCTGCTCTTCTGGAGGACTCTGCTCCTTCCCCTGACTCTCCTTTCCCAAAATACTCTGCTCTTCTGGAGGACTCTGCTTCTTCCCCTGACTCTCTTCTCCCAAAATACTCTTCTCTTCCGGAGGACTCTGCTCCTTCCCCCGACTCTCCTCTCCCAAAATACTCTGTACTGCTGGAGGACTCTGCTCCTTCCCCTGACTCTCCTCTCCCGAAATACTCTGCTCTTTTGGAGGACTCTGCTCCTTCCCCTGACTCTCCTCTCCTGAAATACTCTGCTCTTCTGGAGGACTTTGCTCCTTCCCCTGACTCTCCTCTCCCAAAATACTCTGCTCTTCTAGAGGACTCTGCTCCTTCCCCTGACTCTCCTCTCCCAAAATACTCTTCTCTTCCGGAGGACTCTGCTCCTTCCCCTGACTCTCCTCGCCTGAAATACTCTGCCCTTCCGGAGGACTCTGCTCCTTCCCCTGACTCTCCTCTCCCAAAATACTCTGCACTGCTGGAGGACTCTGCTCCTTCCCCTGACTCTCCTCTCCCGAAATACTCTGCTCTTTTGGAGGACTCTGCTCCTTCCCCTGACTCTCCTCTCCTGAAATACTCTGCTCTTCTGGAGGACTTTGCACCTTCCCCTGACTCTCCTCTCCTAAAATACTCTGCTATTCCGGAGGACTCTGTTCCTTCCCCTGACTCTCCTCTCCTGAAATACTCTGCTCTTCTGTAGGTCTCTGCTCCTTCCCCTGACTCTCCTCTCCCTAAATACTCTGCTCTTCTGGAGGACTCTGCTCCTTCCCCTGACTCTCCTCTCCCAAAATACTCTGCTCTGCTGGAGGACTCTGCTCCTTCCCCTGACTCTCCTCTTCCAACATACTCTGCTCTTCTGGAGGACTCTGCTTCTTCCCCTGACTCTCCTCTCCCAAAATACTCTTCTCTTCCGGAGGACTCTGCTCCTTCCCCTGACTCTCCTCGCCTGAAATACTCTGCCCTTCTGGAGGACTCTGCTCCTTCCCCTGACTCTTCTCTCCCAAAATACTCTGCACTGCTGGAAGACTCTGCTCCTTCCCCTGACTCTCCTCTCCCGAAATACTCTGCTCTTTTGGAGGACTCTGCTCCTTCCCCTGACTCTCCTCTCCTAAAAAACTCTGCATTACTGGAGGACTCTGCTTCTTCCCCTGACTCTAATCTCCGAAAATACTTTGCTCTTCTGAGGGACTCTGCTCCTTCCCCTGACTCTCCTCTCCCAAAATACTCTGCTCTTCTGGAGGACTCTGCTCCTTCCCCTGACTCTCCTCTCCTGAAATACTCCACTCTGCTGCAAGACTCTGCTCCTTCCTCTATCTAACTCTCCTCTCCTGAAATACTCTGCAGCTACAGGCATCATCCCGGTATTGTTTTTTTTTTCGGCAATCAACTTTTATGCAAAAGCCATCCTAGTGGTATCTCTACTGTCCCACCACCAAGCCCATAATGAAGGGAGGTCCATGACTAGCTCTATGGTGTAGGAAACCAGAAGCGATGAGCATTTTCATCACTTCCAGTTACTCCGGATATAAACAATACCATTTTTAAATAGTGAAAGCATCACACGGATCTTGGTTTGATCTGATGCTTTTTAAGGGCAGAGGAGACATTTGGGGTTTAATAGACCCCATATCTCTCCATTAAGAGTACCTGTCACTGCCTATTGCTGTCATAAGAGATGTTTACATGGAGGCCAGTTGGGGTTTCTCCTCCTGGGAGCTTGCAGCCATCCCCTGGACTGACGGGTGACATGCCTACCTCTGTGTAAGCCAGGGCTGGTGATCTGTCTGCCCCTGGTGAAGAGGAAGGCACAGAGTCCATTTGGGAGAGAGTGGTGGGTGCCGGGATTAAGGTCCTGAATAAGGAGTAGAACAAGCTCTACAAAGCGAGTTGAAGCATTTGTGAAAGCAGCATATGAGAGGATGTTTAGCCAAAATCGTGGATCCATGGTTTCGGAAATCCAACTGGCTAAAGTCCAGGTGGAACACCAGGAAACCATTGTAGCTATGAAGGAAGGGAGAGATGGCCCATTTAAGAAGAAATGTTGCAATGACCGGAGGTTTGAAAGGATGGCAAAGATGGAGGTGGAGGAAGAGACCCCCAGTTCTGCCCCCCTGGCCCCTCAATGTGAGGTAAGCAGCCCTATGCCTTTTCAGGATTCATGACTACTGACTGGAATGGTACCAGCTGATTGGAGAAAAGCCAATGTAGCACCAATATTTAAAAAGGGCCCAAAATACATCCCTGGGAATTACAGACCAGTTAGCCTAACATCAATAGTATGTAAACTCTTGGAGGGGATGATAAGGGACTATATACAAGATTTTAGTAATAGGAATGATATCATTAGCAGTAATCAGCATGGATTCATGAAGAATCGTTCTTGCCAAACCAATCTATTAACCTTCTATGAGGAGGTGAGTTGCCATCTAGATAAAGGAAGGCCCGTAGACGTGGTGTATCTGTTTTTTTCAAAAGCATTTGACACAGTTCCCTATAAACGTTTACTGTACAAAATAAGGTGCGTTGGCATGGACCATAGGGTGAGTACATGGATTGAAAACTGGCTACAAGGGCGTGTTCAGAGGGTGGTGATAAATGGGGAGTACTCAGAATGGTCAGGGGTGGGTAGTGGGGTTCCCCAGGGTTCTGTGCTGGGACCAATCCTATTTAATTTGTTCATAAACGACCTGGAGGATGGGATAAACAGTTCAATCTCTGTATTTGCGGACGATACTAAGCTAAGCAGGGCAATAACTTCTCCGCAGGATGTGGAAACCTTGCAAAAAGATCTGAACAAATTAATGGGGTGGGCGACTACATGGCAAATGAGGTTCAATGTAGAAAAATGTAAAATAATGCATTTGGGTGGCAAAAATCTGAATGCAATCTATACACTGGGGGGAGAACCTCTGGGGGAATCTAGGATGGAAAAGGACCTGGGGGTCCTAGTAGATGATAGGCTCAGCAATGGCATGCAATGCCAAGCTGCTGCTAACAAAGCAAACACAATATTGGCATGCATTAAAAAAGGGAACAACTCCAGAGATAAAACGATAATTCTCCCGCTCTACAAGACTCTGGTCCGGCCGCACCTGGAGTATGCGGTCCAGTTCTGGGCACCAGTCCTCAGGAAGGATGTACTGGAAATGGAGCAAGTACAAAGAAGGGCAACAAAGCTAATAAAGGGTCTGGAGGATCTTAGTTATGAGGAAAGGTTGCGAGCACTGAACTTATTCTCTCTGGAGAAGAGACGCTTGAGAGGGGATATGATTTCAATATACAAATACTGTACTGGTGACCCCACAATAGGGATAAAACTTTTTCGCGGAAGGGACTGCACTGCTGGAGGACTCTGCTCCTTCCCCTTACTCTCCTCGCCTAAAATACTCTGCTATTCTGGAGGACTCTCCTTCAGCAGTGCAGAGTATTTTGGGAGAGGAGAGTCAGGGGAAGGAGTATGTCTGTGAAGTTCTATGTCTTGTAAGATTATAACATGTACATTGTACAGACTCCGGTCCTAACCCCCCCCCCCCCTCGTTCTCTCCATGAAGTGATAAGGTGTCAGGCATTGTGTCTCCCGTCTTTCTTCCCCTCTCAGTCTGGCTGTCTTGTTATCTGCACGTCTCCTCGGACTGGCTCTTCCTCGATCAGACCTCTTTACCGTCAGTGTTTTTTACTATCAAGAGTATTTCAGGAGAGGATAGTTAGATAGAAGAAGGAGCAGAGTCCTCCAGCAGAGTAGAGTATTGTGGGAGAGGGCTGGGCTCAGCCCTTTCTTCTCCGAGCTTGTCTCTCAGCTGTCAGCTAATGGCCAGCTCCTATCTCTCCACAGTTACTCAGCTGTTGATGATATCCTGCTCGTCAGTCCTGCCTACTTAAGCCGTCCAGCCCAGTGGATCTCTGCCTTCACTTTGGACAACATCACAGAAATTATCTCCTGCGATCCTGTTCAAGACTTGCTTTGCTGACATCCCTTCTGGCTCCAGATCATGCTTGCTGTTCCACTACATTGATCCCTGACTTCTGGCTTGGCTGACTATCCGTTCCGGTTACTGAACTTTGGCTATGTTTTGACTACCTTTGTTCTTTTTACTTTTATTATTAAACAAGTGTGACTGTACTTCTGTCTCGGCCTGATTTCATGGTTTCTGACAGTTAGACAGAAGAAGGAGCAGAGTCCTTCAGCAGAGCAGTGTCTTTCAGGAGAGGAGAGTTAGATAAAAGAAGGAGCAGAGTCCTCCAGCAGTGCAAAATATTTTAGGAGAGGAGAGATATATAGAAAGAGGTTCACATTTTGACTGTTTTGCTTGTCCACAGGGTACAATTCTCCTCCGCCTATAGGTCATAAAATATGTTGGGACATTCATATGTAGCATAGCATGGCTCACCTGTCTATGATGACCGGGTCCGAGGGCGTCTCATTGCGATTCCCGCAGCTCTTCTTGTCACAGCACCGACTGGAATGGAAGAAAATACACTCAATTGGAAAAATTCAGGTAAATATTATTAGAAAACACCATCGATTCTTAGAAATAAATAATCAATACATAAAGGGTCTATACAATAACTTAAATGCAAATGACAAGGGGACCCTCTTTGCATCTAAGATTTCACCTCTGCATATGAAGAGGCTTAAAATGTGGAGCTATTAAAATGTGGAGTCGTTTTCCACAGGAGCTTCTTCTAGGCCATCTCTGTATATTGTTTTAAATAAAAGGGCCGAATGTGTTTCTAAATGCACAGAATCGAACTGCCTATTAAAGGGAACCTGTGCCCAGACTAAAGTATTTCTATATTCTGAACAAGCAGCAAAGCACTTTAAAACAAGCACCCCCACTGACCTCTCTAGCTATAGCTACTGTGGAGACATTTGTCTTCAGGGCACAGAAATCTTAGTTTTCTCCGTTATCACTTTCTATGGATTCAGATGTTTCTAACTTCCCAAAACTCTAGGATAGACGAGAACAGAGCCAGAAAGTTTTGAGGGAAAAATATTACTACACTACAGGGGTCTGCGGGAAATATAATAAGCCAGGTGGTGACTTATAAAGCATATCACAAGCTGCTTCCTTTTAGACTGTCTCTCTCTAATTGATACAAAGCAAGGATAGAGGGTTAGGGAGGAGAAACATCTCTGAAGCTATATATGCTGGATGGTAATCTAATTATATATGCAGTATATACACTATAATACCAAAAGTATTGGGACGTCTGCCTTTACACGAACATAAACTTTACTGACATCCCAGTCTTAGTCCGTACGGTTCCATATTGAGTTGGCCCACCCTTTGCAGCTATAACAGCTTCAACTCCTCTGGGAATACTGTCCACAAAGTTTAGGAGTGTGTCTATGGGAATGTTTGACCATTCTTCCAGAAGCGCGTTTGTGAGCTCAGGCGCTGATGTTGGATGAGAAGGCCTGGCTCGCAGTCTCCGCTCGAATTAATACCAAAGGTGTTCTATCGGGTTGAGGTCAGGACTCTGTGCAGGCCAGTCAAGTTCCTCCACCCCAAACTCGCTCATTCGTGTCTTTATGGACCTTGCTTTGTGCACTGGTCCAAATCATTTGGTGGAGGGGGGATTATGGTGTGGGGGGTTGTTCTTCAGGGGTTGGGTTTGGCCTCTTAGTTCCAGTGAAGGGAACTCTTAAGGCTTCAGCATACCAAGACATTTTGGACAATTTCATGCTCCCAACTTTGTGGGAACAGTTTGGGGATGGCCCCTTCCTGTTCCAACATGACTGCACACCGGCGTACAAAGCAAGGTCCATAAAGACATGGATGAGCGAGTCTGGGGTGGAGGAACTTGACTGACCTGCACATAGTCCTGCCCTCAACCCAATAGAATTACAGCTGAGACTGCGAGCCAGGCCTTCTTGTCCAACATCAGTGCCTCACAAATGTGCTTTTGGAAGAATGGTCAAACATTCCCATAGACACACTCCTAAACCTTGTGGACGGCCTTCTAAGAAGATTTGAAGCTGTTTTGGCTGCCAAGGGTGGGCCAACTCAATATTGAACCCTACGGACTAAGACTGGGATGCCATTAAAGTTAATGTGCTTGTAAAGGCAGGCGTCCCAATACTTTTGGCAATATACAGTAGTATATATATATGGGCTCCCAATGCCCAGCAGCGCTGATATTGAGCATGGTACTCTTGGGATGTGTTTTTTAAGATCTCTTGGAAATTTTCTGTCCTATTTAAGCTTGTCGGCCAAGATAAAGGTTGGTGTTTGCTTGGCTACCCACTAAGGTGAGCTGCATACATTAATCCCAGGTTACCTGTCCATCTGCTAATACTTAGATGCACTTTGCTTTTGTTTTTAATTTTTTTTGTATCTGTGGTCAGCTGCTTGAAGAGAAAAGGACATATATCAGACTTTTATGCTGGATCACCACGCTCCTCTGTATTAATGTGGGATATTGGACTTTGGCTTGTGCTTATTTAAAGGCAGGCACAGCCAGGCAACTAGCATTTTCAGAAGGAAACCAGCAACGGCATGCCTGACCCCCCATGCCAGTGAAAAGGATGCTAATGACCAGGAGGGCCCTGCGGCCTTCTATGGCCTTTCCGTGACTCCTCGTTTTCTATAGGAGGAGTGATTGCTGGAGCCACTATTTGAATAGGATTAGCAATTTTGGATTTGTTTTTGCTCTTCGTAACTTCATTTGTAAACTCTTTAATTCCATTTGTTAATCCTCCGTGCTCAATGGATGCATACATCTCCTCTGAGCCTCTCGGCTCATCCATGCCTCATTACCCAAAATCCTCTCTGTAAATTAGCCTCAACTAGCTCCCCTGATGCCCAGCCATTGGGACAAACAAGTGGAATTGTTAGAAACGGTTTCCACGCTGGAGATCTCCTCAACCACCCAGGAGATGTCATTTCAAGGACCACAAGCAAGAAAACAGGGAATCGGTTACAGCTTCATTCTGTGTCCTCGTATGGACTAAAGTCTCATCGGTAATGCTCTCCTTCTAGGGCCCAATACCAGGAAGAAGGGCTGGGATGATGGTATAGATAGGCTAACAAACAGAAAGGAAGCTTAAAAGTAATATATTCCTGGTGTATTTAGAAGATCTCTATAGTAATATCCCATTTTCCAAGAAAAACAATGCCTCTTTTACTCTACAATACTTTAATTTAACTAAGCTCATGAAACAAGTAATTATACTATTACACTCCAGCAATAATGTGATGTCTAAACACTCTCAACCCAACATCCATGTGATGCCATATCAACTTTTACCTCCACATTCATGTGATGTCCTATTTCCCCTCAACCCAACATCCAAGTAATGTGCTTTCCCCTTTGACCTCTAGGCAATGTCCTATCCCTTCTGACCCCAATTCCATGTAATGTCCAATCCCCTGTAGGCCTGAAATTCACATGATGTCCTACTGCCTTTTTCTCCTCACCACAACATCCACAGGAAGTCCTAACTAAACGTCCATGCAATGTTCTTTCGCTCTGAACCCAGAGTCCCCTCTCTGGGTTCAGAGCGATGGAACGTTGGTGGAAAGAGAGGGAAGGGAGAGAGGAAGGCAGGTAGAGCTCCCACAGGCTTGAGGACAGGTATAGTCAGCAAGCATTACGCAAATTGGTCAGATGCAAGGTAGGAAGAGCATAGGACCAGCCCACACCTTGAGGAACTTCGAGTGGGAATTAAGAGGGATGCTTGTCATCTTTTCAGTAACCATTAGGGTGGTCATGATGTTCTTCACCTCCGCAAACGAAACAGAGAGCTTTTTTCAGGCCCTGGCTTTTGCTTGTTTAGCAGCTATAAATAGGCATGTTGCCAGTTTTTGTTGATAGGAAAATAGGCCTTGGATTGGGCAATGTAAAATAGCAAGCTTAGGATCTTTACAAATGAATATGTGAAATAAAGTGAACAGGTGCCCAAAGACCCTCAAACCAGAATCCCATGAGACGGGGGCAGGACTACCATATATTGACCACAACCCCTAAATCATCTATCACTATGGGATGGGATCGAGTTTGCTATTAAGGCCGGAACCAAATACCAGTTTAGGAGGACCTTGTATACTGCTTCCAAAGTGACAGTGTTAAAGGAACATTTCTCTATGATGGACCAGGCTTTGCTCAATTCCCCAGGGTCGATGGAGGATGCTAAATCCCGTTCCCTGCTAGACATTTAAAAGGAGGCTACAGGGGTGTCCAAAGCCTTTAAGGAAGAATAAATAGAGATGGTTCCCAGGGGACTGGGGGAGTGCAGGCAAGTATGTTCAAAAGCAGTTTTCTGAAATATATAAGTAAAGGTATGTCTAAGACAGATTATCCAATGGCAGAGCTGAACATAATGGAAACATTCCTAAGGGGGCGCCTTATGGGTCTATTGGTTTGAAGGCCAGGAGGGAAAGGTGCGAGGCACTAGAAAGTTGCAGCCTTGTGAAAAGTTGTGGATTGGTCACCACGAGAATGTGCTCAGTTGTTCAAGTCCCAGCGGAAACAAGGGACTATTCAAGAGCGGGACAAGGAGCAGAAAGGGGGACATGAACAAGCAACCCAGCTTACTTTTATGTTCGATCTCCTCTGACCTAACATCCATGAGATGTTCTATCTCCTCCGATCCAATGTCTATATGATGTTTTATCTCTTGCAGCACAACCGCAATGTGATGTTCCAACTCCTCCAACCCAACATTCATGTGATGTTCCATCTCCTCAGAGAGGCGACTTACTGCCTTTAGTGACCCAATGCTCGTGTTATGTTCTATTGCCTCCTCTAATGTATCTACTATTTCATTTAACAATGCCTTATTTGATATGAACTTTTTATTTTTCTATTTCTTTCTAAAGCCATTTACTGTATAATCTAACCATATAGATTATACTTGAATTTTTTTAATATTCTCAAATGTATTGTTCGCAGAAGTTTTTAATCACCCTGCAAGATAAAGCAAAACTGTTGTCCAAGGACCACAAAGCCTTGTCAGGCGATGTACATTTCTGCATTTACGTACTTCACCAAAGGGGTTAAAACAGTCCAAATAAACAGAGGGTGTGTCTGCTTACAACACCATATATTTCCAGAGACCCGGAGAAAAACAACTCACTTAAAAATCTTTTCAAATTCATATTTTTTTTACTTTCCAAAACCAGTGCTGAATCATCAGTAACTGACGTCCTCCCACCCCATCTTGGGTATGTTTTTCTTACAGAAAACAATGTCCAGTTTGTGTTTCCCAAGATTTTTGGACTTCTACATAAATTCTTTATGTATTGTTCAGTATTAACAAATCCAGGACCTCCACCCAGGTCCAAAAAGGAGTGCCGCAACAGCTGACCACAAACCTCAGAAGACTTAAATCTTATAAACACTCAGCATGCCAGATATACAAGAGCAAGATCATTGAATCAAAACATCATAACTACAAACAATGTGTATTAGTAGTACCAGTTCTGAGAGGAAGGCAAGCCATTGAGTAGGAGGAAGAGAGGAAAGAAGGAAGGAGTAAAGGATGGGGAGAAAGAAAGAAAGAAAGAAAGAAAGAAAGAAAGAAAGAAAGAAAGAAAGAAAGAAAGAAAGAAAGAAAGAAAGAAAGAAAGAAAGAAAGAAAGAAAGAAAGAAAGAAAGAAAGAAAGAAAGAAAGAAAGAAAGAAAGAAAGAAAGAAAGAAAGAAAGAAAGAAAGAAAGAAAGAAAGAAAGAAGGAGGAAGGAACTGAAAAGAGGGAGGAAGGAAGGGAAAAGAGAGAGGAAGGAATGATAAAAATGGAAGGGAAGGAACAAAGGAGGTAAAAACGTAGAAGGGATAGAACAAGGTGGGAAGGATTGGAAAGGACAAGGTAGGAAGAAAGGGAAAAAGGTAAAGTATAAAGAAAAGGCAGGGGAGGAAGAGGAAGAAAAGGAAAGGTAAAGAAAGGGGAAAGGAAGAACATGAGGAAGGGAAAAAGAGGAAGAAAGGCTGGCCAACTATGGTACTGACAAAATACATTCCGATACCAGCAACCAAAAAAAGGCGAAAGGTCCTGGGGAACAAAACATATCAGGAGAGACTTCAGGAACTTAATATTTACAGTGTTTAGGAAAGAAGGGGAAGAAAGGAAAGAAAGGAAGAGCTAATGGAAGGATGAAAGAGGAATGGAAGGAACATAGGAAGATTAAAAAGTGGAAACAGAAAGAACAAGAAAAAAAGGAAGAAAAGTAAGCAAAGTAGGAAAAGGCAGAAGAGAAGGAGGAAGAGGACAGAGAGGAAGAGGAGAACAAGGATGAGGACGAGGAGGATCAGAATGAGGAGGAGGAGTGAGAGGAGGAGGAGTGAGAGGAACGGGAGGGGAGGAACAAGAGGGGGTGGAAGTTGAGACGGCAGAAGAGGAAAATGAAGGGCAAAGGAAGCAAAGGAGGAATGGCAAGAAAAAAAAAGGAGGAAGGGAGGAGAAAGGAAGCAGAAGAGAGGAAGGGAGGTTGGAACCCATAGTACTGACACATAATTACTTCCAGATACTTGTAACAAAAATGGTAGAAGGGTCTGGGGGATAAAAAAATCAGGAGAGACCTTAGGAACTTAATATGCATAGTCTTGAGGAAAGAAGGTAAAGGAAGGGATGAAGGAAGGAAGCATGGAAGGGGAAGGTAAGGAAAATGGGAGGAAAAAAAGGCAGAGGGGAAAGAACAAGATAGGAAGGGAAATAAGAAAAGTAGGACGGAAAAGGAAGGAGAGGGAGAAGAGGAGGAGAAACATAGAAGAGTGATGGCAGAAAAAGGCCAAGTGATTCATCCTGTGGTTCATGAAGGGCACAAGGGAAGGGAAGAGGATGGGAGAAAGGAGGGCTGGACAATATGGTACTGACAATAAAATGCATCCAGATGCTGGCATCAAAAATGGTGAAAGGTCCGAGGGATAAAACATATCAGAGGAGATTTCAGGAACCTAATACTGTATGTACATATATGTCTGGAGCAGTGGCGGCTGGTGTGTTTTTTTTTTTTTTTTGGGGTGGTCGGGACACGGACGATGACTCACCCCCCCCCCCGTCTGTCGGTCGGGGTCGCGGGGATCACGGGCGGCACCCCCCAAGTGGTAAGTCAGTAGTCGAGGCCCCTCAATTACCCCGCTCTGGGTGGCTTCCTCCAGGCTGCAGGTGACTGCATTCTCGGTTCCCCTCCCTCCTCCTCCTGGTGGCCAATCTGATCGGATCTCCTTCTGGCCAATCGAGTGAACAGGAGGAGAATGAGCGTTACAATAGCAAGTATTCATTCGCTATCGTCACACAACTGGGTGGGCTTCGGGTGCACTGCGCCCCCGAGCCCACCCTTTTTTAAAGCCTATTAGAGCCTCTGGCTCTAATCACAAGCTTCAAAAAAAAAAAACCCATTGGAATCTATGCATCCACGCATGGCTAGAAGGGGCAGCGTCCCGTGTGAAGAGACATGGGAGACATGACTGGAATGTTTAAATTCATTAAGGGTGTGAATAAGGTTTAGGAGGGCGTAAGTGAATTCAAACATGCTTGGGACAAACATATAACCATACTCAGACAAATATAGGGCAGACTCGGTCAACCGCTTGGTCTTTTTCTGCCATCACTCTTCTATGTTTCTACTTTTCGAGAGGAAATTTTATTACCAAGCTTATTTATAAAGTCAGAATGAGTTCATTGTAATGCTTTTCATGGGAATTGTTGTTTCAGTCACCTGTGCTTATTTATTAAGTCCGGTCTGGGCAATCTTTCTTCTCTAGTTTTTGTTTTAGTATAAAGCACGGTAGAGCCTTATGCCGCGTACAACACGAGCGGACTTTTTGACCGGACTGGTCCGACGGACAACCCGATCGTGTGTGGGCTTCATCGGATCTGCAGCGGACTTTTTCGGTCGAAAATCTGACGGACTTTAGATTTGGAACATGTTTCAAATCTTTCCGACAAGCTCAAGTCCGGTCGAAAAGTCCGCTAGTCTGAATGCTAGTCCAACGGACGAAAACCGACGCTAGGGCAGCTATTGGCTACTGGCTATCAACTTCCTTATTTTAGTCTGATGTACGTCATCACGTACAAATCCGTCGGACTTTGGTGTGATCGTATGTAGGCAAGTCCGTTTGTTCGGAAAGTCTGTCGGAAGTCCGTTGGATAGTCCGCTCGTGTGTATGCGGCATACATAAACTGAAGATCCCTGGATCTCTCACTCTGATTACAAATCTTACAAGAAAGAGGTTTAGTCCTCCTTTTAGGATACTGGGCAGAGCCATGCTAAACATGACATCATGCTTCTCGATCAACTGAGCATCTAGACCTGCAGGTTTATAGATACAGCCTAATATTGTAAGGCCAAACTGCATATACTGTTAGACATTACCTATGCATTACATGAAAATTGGAAACTGGCTTTTACGAAGTAAGGTTTTGAAAGCCTGTCTGGTAATTATACAAATAGCTTTCCGACTGAGCTAAACAATCTAACTTGGGAGTGGCTCATTGAACACTCCAGCCCTGCTGAGCATAGACTGCAAGAGACTGATACCGGGTTGCATTCAGATATTTACACTGCTTTCATGTTAAAAAGTAAATTTAAAGCGGAGTTCCACTCAAAAGTGGAACTTACCCTTATATGTCTCCTCCCCCCCCCTCTAGTGCCACATTTGGCACCTTTCAGGGGTTGAGGGGGGAATGGGTACCTGTTTTTGACAGGTTCCCCTTCTCCACTTCCACCCACGAGGACACTGCGGCAGCGGCGTCCCTCGGAAGTTTGGCCCCCTCCTCCTCCCTCCGCCGGGCCAATGAGAAAGCGCAACACGATTCGCACACGCGCAGTAGGGAACCGGCTGTGAAGCCGAAAGGCTCCACTACCGGTTTCCTTTAATGGGAATTATGGTGGCAGCACCCGACAGCTGATCCAAAAATCGGCTGGGGTGCCGACGTCGCGGGAACCCTAGGCAGGTAAGTGTCCTAATATTAAAAGTCAGCAGCTACAGTATTTGACTTTTAAACCCCTTAATGTAACCCTAACCCCTACCCTAACCCCAAACCCTAACCCCTCTTTAATGATACAACATTGATTACAGAGCTGGATTGATTTGTGCCTATCAGAGTTTGGCTTTAACACACATCTGGGATGGAGATTTTCATCACGAAGCTTGAGCTGAACTTACCCTATAGCAGTGGTTCTCAACCCTGTCCTCAAGTACCCCCAACAGGCCATGTTTGCAGGTTTTCCTTTATCTTGCACAAGTGCTTTAAATCAGAGTCAATGGTTTGGTATTTTGGACAGCTATTTTATCTAAGAGAAATTCCCAAAACATGGCCCATTTGGGGTACTTGAGGACAGGGTTAAGAACCACTGCCCTACAGGACACCTACAGATAAGCAGCAACAAGTCAAGGCTGACAAAAATACAATAACCCTGAAGGGCATGAATCATCTGTCTCACCTGCACATAATCTCGTGAGTGAGAAGGACTCGGCACATCTCTGGGTTCTTGTCCTGACCTTCATAGATGATGGCCTGAAAAACAAGACAGTGGTCAGTAAGTTAGAGGCAAAACTGACTGTATTTATTAGACTGATCTCTGGATAGAAGGACCCACCTGTTTGGACATAGAGTCGATAAGCCGCACATAAATATCCTGTTCCGTCCTGATTCCTGAGAAAAGAACACAAAGAAGCACTATCAGTCTACCTGGACCCAGTACAGGAGATCTATGAGGTCCCCATTGCAGAATCACTATAGGTCTACCTGGACCCAGTTAGTTGTGACTAAGCACAAGATGTGTAAAATGTGTTAACCGTCCATTCATTCCCATGACTGCATATGTCTACACTATAATAAAGAAGTTTTATTGGTATCCCGTTACAGTATGCAGCTGCCTTTTCCAAATTTCCTTACCTGGACCCAGTACAGGAGATCTATGAGATCACCATTGCAAACTCACTTTCAGTCTACCTAGACCAGGTGCAGAAGATCTATGAGGTCCCCATTGCAGAATCATTATCAGTCTACCTAGACCCAATACAAGAGATCTATGAGGTCCCCAATGCAAAATCATTCTCAGTCTACCTGGACCTGGTACAGAAGGTCTATGAGGTCCCCACTGCAGATTTGCTATCTGTCTATCTGGATCCAGTACAGGAGATCTATGAGGTCCCCACTGCAAAATCACTATTAGTCTACTCGGACCCAGTACAGGAGATCTTTGGGACCTTCATTACAGAATTACTAACAGTCTACCAGGACCCAGTACAGGGGATTTATGAGTCCCCATTGGTCCCAGTACATGAGGACCCCCATTGCTAAATCACTAGAAGTCTACTTGGACCCAGAACAGGAGATCTATAAGGCTCTCACTGAACAATCAGTCTACCTGGATCCAGTACAAAAGATCTATGAGGTACCCAATGGCAGAATCACTATCAGTCTACCTGTACCTGGCACAGGAGATCAATGAGGCCCCCACTGCAGAATCACTTAGTCTACTTGAACCCAGTACAGGGGATCGTTGAAAAACCCATTGCTGCATCACTATCAGTCTACTTGGGTCTAGTACATGAGATCGATGAGGCCCCCATTGCAGATACACTAACTGGATCTGGTACAGAAGATCAAAGAGGAACCCAGTGCAGAGTTACTATCTGACCACCTGGCCCAGTACAGGAGACCTATGAGACCTCATTGCAGAATCACCATCCACCCTACCAACCCCGATAAAAAAAAAAAAACACCCTTCAAAAAGAACAGTTCTGCCTTGCCTGCTAGTAATTTGCTTTAGATTGAACACCAAGCTGTGAGGTTGAGCTCAGTGGGCAATCTCAGCATGCCTTGGGTGCTGGGACAAAGTAACTCCCCGTGTGAAGGTTGTCTGAGACCAGCCAAACAAGGTGCCTGAAGACACCAAACCAGGGAGAAGATACTACACACATTATGTCAGAAGCCCACCTAAACTTTTGCACATTATGGCAGGTGCAACACTATGAACAGGAGCCCACCTATACACTTGAACATTATAGCAGGAATCCACTACACACTTGCACATTAGGGCAAGAGCCAGAGGCCTATCTAGAGCCTTCAGGACTCCTGACCGGGGCCCTTCCCTCCGAGCCCAGTGGTGGCCTGGTCACAAGTGCAACCTTTATAACCCTGGTAGTCCCACCACTGGTGTCAGTAATTTTTTTTAAAATCTTTGTTATTTTACTTAGTTATTTTTTTTTTTACAATGTTTTTTAGGAGCCCCGTTGGGGGGCTTTGGTGAATTATCAGGGGTCTAAACAGACCTCTGATGTTTCATCTTTGAGACAGCCTCAGCAGCACAGAATGAATGGAAAGAAATGGCTTCCCCTTCATTCACAAACTGTCATGAATATACAGAGTCAGCGAATGGTACTGATCACCGACTCTGTCCATTCAGAAAAGGAAGGGACCAGTAAATGACATATTCACCAACCCCGTTCCTGCTCTCCATCCTGACACATCCCCCCCCCCCCCCGCAGCAGCCGGCCAACAGAGCGGCGGGGGATGACCAGGGGGTTGGGGTCAGGAGAGAATACAGGGGCCCGGGGGGCAGAAGAAAGAAGAGGAAGCTGGATAGGAGGGGAAGGGTGGCTTATAGAAGAACTGATAACCTCCATTTTCCTCCTGCAGCCCACTGAATGGCTGCAGGAGGGAGAGGAGGAGAAGAAGGCTTTCAGCAGCTGCAGGAGGAAAATGGAGAGGATTAGGCACGAAAAAAAAGAAGAAATCATTTCGTTTAGCTTCGATTCGTTATTTACATAAATTTGTTTAGTTACATTTTTTTTTAATTCAGTTTCAGAATTTGTTTCGTTTGTTCGAATTTGAATTTCATTAGAATCAAATTCTATTTGAAATTCATATTTTGGAAGGTGGTTTTATTCTTTCTCCTCCATTCAATTCCATTCTATTCTTTTATTTTCTGTTCTATTCTTTTCTTTCCTATCCTATTCTATTCTAATTCAAATGTATTCTATTCAAAATATGAATTTCGGAAGATGGTTACATTCTTTCTATTCTATTGTGTTTTTCTATTCTATTCAAATTTTGGTAAATGGTTATATTCTTTTCTATTTTATTGTTTTTTTTATTCTATTCTTTTCAATTCTATTTGAATTTATTATGGTATATTCAAAATTCGAATTTTGGAAGAAGGTTATATCCTATCATATTCTATTATTTTTTTCTATTCTATTCTATTCTTTTCTATTATTTTTTTCTATTCTATTATTTTATATTCTATTCTTATCTATTCTATTAGAAAGAATATAATCATATTCTGAAATATAATCATCAATTCTGAAATTCGAATTTCAAATAGACTAAATTCAAATAGACGACTTTTTCGAAGATGAGGCTGAACTTCCCCATTAGGATATCCAGATTTATAATCCATGGGATGCTGGTGTGTGCCTATTAACCTCTGGGTTCTGGTGGGTTCAAACCCCTTGCGAGTGTGTGGAACATGCGGTGTTGAAGTGTTTGGTGAAAGGTGCACCCATCTACCTGCTATACCATCTATACACATTAGAGACTCTTAATTTATTTCAGTTTTGTAAAGATTTTTTACAATTCAATCTATCGGATCTGCATTTGCTGTGTGATAGCAGCGCCGCTTTGATGTTTTTATTTTTATCTCCTTTGAGGTTTTAATTCTAACATTTCTTTACCATTTTCATTGATTATAGTGGCTGCTGAGGGAAACCTCCTCTTTAATGTACTTATACATGTAATAGTGTTTACTGCACTTATCACTTTACATTTTAGTGTATACCAACTTTATTGTCTTTAATATCGTAAGACCTGTTCATACATAGCGCTGAGATTGGGGGAGTGTATTTGGGATTTAGGGTTATTTTCCTCCTTTTATGTTCAAGTTCTTCTATATGCTACCCTCCGATGTGCCTCCTATCCAGGTGTAGGGGGGCCGTGTGAGACCCCTGGCAGGAGCCCACCTATACACTGGCACATTAGGGCAGGAGGCCACCTACATATTTGCACAAGGAGCTCACCTACCACAATGCAGATTTTAGGTCCGCTTTAAACTTTTGTTCCTACCTCCTACTGCCCTTATTAGTTATATTTCCTGGAGCCGTCCTTTAGGTGAGGGAGGTAAACAGAACTAAGGGGAGGAGCTAAGTTTTTATAAATGACTTGCAGATATGGCAAACCCATCAATATTAAAATGCGTTATATATTTCTATCATATTAATAAATGTATATCAGGCTTATTCACTCAGGCAGTTCAAAGATCAATGAAGGCGTACAAAGTGCAATAACTCACAGTAACCAACCAGATCTCATTTTTTTTTTTTTTTTTTGCTGTCAGATCAGTAAAAGCTGTTTATTGATTGGTTGTTCTGGACTAGTGAATAAAACCAATACATTTCTGTTATTGGCAGCCAAGTTAGAGATTAGTCTGTGCTGCTCGATCATGTCTGGTAGATGGTGATGATCTGCTGGTCGGTCATGTCTGGTTGCTGGTGATGATCTGCTGGTCGGTCAGGTCTGGTTGCTGGTGATGATCTGCTGGTCGGTCATGTCTGGTTGCTGGTGATGATCTGCTGGTCGATCATGTCTGGTTACTGGTGATGATCTGCTGGTCGGTCAGGTCTGGTTACTAGTGATGATCTGCTGGTCGGTCAGGTCTGGTTACTGGTGATGATCTGCTGGTCGGTCAGGTCTGGTTACTGGTGATGATCTGCTGGTCGGTCAGGTCTGGTTACTGGTGATGATCTGCTGGTCGGTCAGGTCTGGTTACTGGTGATGATCTGCTGGTCGGTCATGTCTGGTTGCTGGAGATGATCTGCTGGTCGGTCATGTCTGGTTGCTGGTGATGATCTGCTGGTCGGTCATGTCTGGTTGCTGGTGATGATCTGCTGCTCGATCATGTCTGGTAGCTGGTGATGATCTGCTGGTCGGTCAGGTCTGGTTACTGGTGATGATCTGCTGGTCGGTCAGGTCTGGTTACTGGTGATGATCTGCTGGTCGGTCAGGTCTGGTTACTGGTGATGATCTGCTGGTCGGTCATGTCTGGTTGCTGGTGATGATCTGCTGGTCGGTCAGGTCTGGTTACTGGTGATGATCTGCTGGTCGAACATGTCTGGTTACTGGTGATGATCTGCTGGTCGGTCAGGTCTGGTTACTGGTGATGATCTGCTGGTCGGTCAGGTCTGGTTGCTGGTGATGATCTGCTGGTCGGTCAGGTCTGGTTGCTGGTGATGATCTGCTGGTCGGTCAGGTCTGGTTGCTGGTGATGATCTGCTGGTCGGTCATGTCTGGTAGCTGGTGATGATCTGCTGGTCGGTCAGGTCTGGTTACTGGTGATGATCTGCTGGTCGGTCAGGTCTGGTTGCTGGTGATGATCTGCTGGTCGGTCATGTCTGGTTGCTGGTGATGATCTGCTGATCGGTCTGGTCTGGTTGCTGGTGGTGCTCTGCTGGCCGGTCATGTCTATTTGCTGGTGGTGCTCTGGTGGTCAATCATGTCTGGTTGGTGGTAGTGCTTTGCTGGTCAGTCAGGTCTGGTTGCTGGTGATGGCCTGCTGGTTGGTTATGTCTGGTTGCTGGTGATGATCTGCTGGTCGGTCAGGTCTGGTTACTGGTAATGATCTGCTGGTCATTCATGTTTGGTTACTGGTAATGATCTGCTGGTGGGTCATGTCTGGTTCCTGGTGATGATCTGCTGGTCGGTCAGGTCTGGTTACTGGTAATGATCTGCTGGTCATTCATGTCTGGTTACTAGTGATGATCTGCTGGTCGGTCATGTCTGGTTGCTGGTGATGATCTGCTGGTTGGTCAGGTCTGGTTGCTGGTGATGATCTGCTGGACGGTCAGGTCTGGTTGCTGGTAATGATCTGCTGGTCGGTCATGTCTGGTTGCTGGTGATGATCTGCTGGTCGGTCATGTCTGGTTGCTGGTGATGATCTGCTGGTCGGTCATGTCTGGTTGCTGGTGATGATCTGCTGGTCGGTCAGGTCTGGTTACTGGTGATCTCCTGGTCGAACATGTCTGGTTACTGGTGATGATCTGCTGGTCGGTCAGGTCTGGTTGCTGGTGATGATCTGCTGGTCGGTCATGTCTAGTTGCTGGTGATGATCTGCTGGTCGGTCATGTCTGGTAGCTGGTGATGATCTGCTGGTCGGTCAGGTCTGGTTACTGGTGATGATCTGCTGGTCGGTCATGTCTGGTTGCTGGTGATGATCTGCTGGTCGGTCAGGTCTGGTTGCTGGTGATGATCTGCTGATCGGTCAGGTCTGGTTGCTCTTCATGATCTTTTTGATGGTCACGTCTGGTTGCTGGTGATGATCTGCTGATCGGTCTGGTCTGGTTGCTGGTGGTGCTCTGCTGGCCGGTCATGTCTATTTGCTGGTGGTGCTCTGGTGGTCAATCATGTCTGGTTGGTGGTAGTGCTTTGCTGGTCAGTCAGGTCTGGTTGCTGGTGATGGTCTGCTGGTTGGTTATGTCTGGTTGCTGGTGATGATCTGCTGGTCGGTCAGGTCTGGTTACTGGTAATGATCTGCTGGTCATTCATGTCTGGTTACTAGTGATGATCTGCTGGTCGGTCATGTCTGGTTGCTGGTGATGATCTGCTGGTTGGTCAGGTCTGGTTGCTGGTGATGATCTGCTGGACGGTCAGGTCTGGTTGCTGGTAATGATCTGCTGGTCGGTCATGTCTGGTTGCTGGTGATGATCTGCTGGTCGGTCATGTCTGGTTGCTGGTGATGATCTGCTGGTCGGTCATGTCTGGTTGCTGGTGATGATCTGCTGGTCGGTCAGGTCTGGTTACTGGTGATGATCTGCTGGTCGAACATGTCTGGTTACTGGTGATGATCTGCTGGTCGGTCAGGTCTGGTTACTGGTGATGATCTGCTGGTTGGTCATGTCTGGTAGCTGGTGATGATCTGCTGGTCGGTCAGGTCTGGTTACTGGTGATGATCTGCTGGTCGGTCATGTCTGGTTGCTGTTGATGATCTGCTGGTCGGTCAGGTCTGGTTGCTGGTGATGATCTGCTGATCGGTCAGGTCTGGTTGCTCTTGATGATCTTTTTGATGGTCACGTCTGGTTGCTGGTGATGATCTGCTGATCGGTCATGTCTGGTTGCTGGTGATGATCTGCTGGTCGGTCATGTCTGGTAGCTGGTGATGATCTGCTGGTCGGTCATGTCTGGTTGGTGGTAGTGCTTTGCTGGTCAGTCAGGTCTGGTTGCTGGTGATGATCTGCTGGTTGGTTATGTCTGGTTGCTGGTGATGATCTGCTGGTCGGTCAGGTCTGGTTACTGGTGATGATCTGCTGGTCGGTCATGTCTGGTTACTGGTAATGATCTGCTGGTCATTCATGTCTGGTTACTGGTAATGATCTGCTGGTGGGTCATGTCTGGTTACTGGTGATGATCTGCTGGTCGGTCAGGTCTGGTTACTGGTAATGATCTGCTGGTCATTCATGTCTGGTTACTAGTGATGATCTGCTGGTCGGTCATGTCTGGTTGCTGGTGATGATCTGCTGGTTGGTCAGGTCTGGTTGCTGGTGATGATCTGCTGGACGGTCATGTCTGGTTGCTGGTGATGATCTGCTGGTCGGTCATGTCTGGTTGCTGGTAATGATCTGCTGGTCGGTCATGTCTGGTTGCTGGTGATGATCTGCTGGTCGGTCATGTCTGGTTGCTGGTGATGATCTGCTGGTCGGTCATGTCTGGTTGCTGGTGGTGCTCTTACCATTGCTGTAGAGGAGCTGGAGCCTATAATGGATACCATTGTTCGTTTTCTCTCCGCTCTGCTCCTGCATGTGAGGAAACAGTGTTAGTTCATTATGGTTAAACAACTACAGCTTCATGCCTAACAATTGGCTTTATGGGTCAAAATATGTGAAATAGGAACTGTCTGTAGTATTCAAGGCAGATTCAGGGTTTCATCCTGCCTTTCATGCTCCAGTAGGATCAATGGTCTTATTTCAAGCCCGTCAATTACAGAGGCCGTTTGCTTTTGTATCGCAGCTATAAATTTGCATATGTGCTAAATGTCCTTCTTTTCATATTACTGCTCCAATTTCCCCCTCCCCCAGAGAGGAGTGGCTTAGCAAAAAAAGGGGACATGAGAACAGATGAAAGCTAAAATGTATTCTGCTTAGATGTTGCCTTCCCCTTTCATACCTTATTTTAGACCTAGTGATGTCATTACTGGGTCTCTATGCTTCTCTATGTAATGGAGGCAGATCGTAGCTGGTGGGAGGGATCGGCAAGGTACTGTACCTGGGAGCTTTCTGAAAACATCACTGTACCCTGCCTTAGTACTCCTTTCTGAGCCATTAGCACTGATGCAAGCAGTGGACTGGCTCTTGGGGGGAGTAATGCAAATATCACAATGCCTTGATGGGTGGGTGTCAGTCTGGAGGAGCGGGCATTGCTACGTAGGCTGTATTTGCGTGCAGACCACTCTAGGTAATGCGCACATGTGATTCTGAGCCTCCGTAACTGAAAGAACTGAAATCCAATGAATGAAAGGGGCAGGGACAGGGACAGCCAGGCTGGGGAGGAAAGAGCTAGATGATGATTGACATCCTCCAGCCAGGTGAGACAATAATACCAAAAAACACATCACTTCCTGTCCTAGGGTGACAACGTTCACTCACTGCACTGTATCTATGGAGGAGAAGGGTTGACACCCTAGGACACCTTCTGTACTTTTCCATAATTCTGTAGTCTACAGAGAATGTTCTTTTAGACTATTTTGCTTTTCTGATTGAACGTTCTTAGTTTTAAGTTTAGACTATTTGTGATTGAATGTTCTCAGGATATTGTTTTAGGCTATTTTCCCTTTTGGTCTAATGTTCTTGGGATATTGTTTTAGGCTATTTTCCCTTCTGGTCTAATGTTCTCAGGATATTGTTTTAGGCTTTTTTATCTTCTGGTCAGATGTTCTCAGGATATTGTTTTACACTATTTTCCCTTCTGGTGTATTGTTCTCAGGATATTGTTTTAGGCTATTTTCCCTTCTGGTCTAATGTTCTCAGGATATTGTTTTACGCTATTTTCCTTTCTGGTCTAATGTTCTCAGGATATTGTTTTAGGCTATTTTGTCCTTTCTGGTCTAATGTTCTCAGGATATTGTTTTAGGCTATTTTCCCTTCTGGTCTAATGTTCTTGGGCCATTGTTGTTAAAGTGGATCTTCACCCTTTCACAGTACATTCCTCGTCTCCATTCCATCCCCCCTCCGCAACACAGATATCTATCTTTTTTATGTTTGTTTATTTACTTTGCTTTTTTTCTATTAAAGGTCTCGGCCTGCCCCCCACGTCCTTCGGCTAGGCGAACAATGGCAGTGCCCCCAGACATGCATATCCCAGGAGGCATCGGGAGCACTATACTAGCTCCATCCGCTAAAGGTGTAGGGTAGCGTGCCTAGCAGCATCTGAACCCGGAAGAGCTGACAGCTGTCACAATGTGGGACCTGTGCAGCAGCTACAGAGAAGAGGATCTCAGCAGGACAATGATGGATCCGATGGCTGGGTGGGTGTCTTTACTGTGCATAACACAGATAAGGTAAGCAGGGGAAAAGAATATTAAAGGGGGGGAGGCTGAAGTTCCTCTTTATCTAAAAATAATAGCCAAATAACTTTTAACCAGAAGAGGAAATAGCCTAAAACAATAATCTAACAGAATTGAACCAGAAGAGAAAATGGGCTAAAATAATAGCCCAAGGACATTTGACCAAAAGGGAAAACAGCCTTGAACAAGGGTCCAATAACATTTTGTCCCAAAATAACCCAAAACAATAGCCTTGGAAGATTTAACCAGAAGAGAAAATAGCCATAAAGCAATAACGTAAAAACTTTAAACCAGAAGAGAAAATAGCCAAAAATAATAGTTTTCTCTTCTGGTTGAATGTCCAGAAGATTATTGTTTTAGATTATTTTGTCTTCTCTTTGCATATTATTAGTTATTCTTTAGGCTATTTTTGATTGAATTTTGTTAGGCTATTGTTTTAGGCTATTTTTCCTTCTGGTTGAATGTTCACGGGCTATTGTTTTATGCTGTTTTATCTTCTGGTCAGCTGTTCTTGAGCTATTGCTTTAGGCTATTTTCTGGTTGGATGTTGTTAACCAAATATAGTAGCCAAAGAACTTCCAACCAGAAGAGGAAATAGCCTTAAAACAACAGTCTAACAACATTGAACCAGAAGAGAAACTGTGCTAAAACAATAGCCCAAGCACGTTTGACCAGAAGGGAAAATGGCCTTTAGCAACAGTCTGATAACATTTCTCCCAAAATAGCCTAAACAAATGCTCAAGAACATTCAACCAGAAGAGAAAATAGCCATAAAGTATTAGCCTAAAAACTTTCAACGAAAAGATAAAATAGTTTAAAATAATAGTCTCTTCTCTTTCAGGTTGAATGTTCATAGGCTATTGCAGGGGTAGGCAACCCCCGGCACTGGTGCCACGAACGGCACACAAAGCCTCTTTTGCCGACACTCGACTCCCTCCACATCAGCAGAGCAGCGCAGGGAAGTGTCAGTGAGACACTAATGCATTCCAATTTCAGAGTTCCCCACACCGCAACGGCACTGAGAGGGAGGCACTGTGCCCCCACACTGTATGTTATTAGTTGTTTTTAGGCTATTTTTGATTGAGCGTTGATAGGTTATCGATTTAGGATTTTTTCCCTTCTGGTCAAATATTCTCTTAGGACTGAATATTCTTGGGCTATTAGGGAATGTTACACTCGTCCTGGAAAAAACGACTTAAATATCAGAAAAGACAACTTTAATATCAGAAAATAACAGTTGCAAGGGTATTAGTATTTGCACAAAAGTTGCGAATAATAATGATACATTGACACCACAACGTTTTATAAAGAGAGCCCTATGTGTCTGCTGAATGCTCGGCGCTTATCTTCCTATCTCCTCGCTGAATTCTGATGTTGAGCTCTTTTAATAACAGGGGATCAGCTTTTGTCGGGGGTTATGCTCCTGAGCCGCCGCTGTTCCAAGTTTTACGTGTCTTTTTTTATTTCTCCTAATTGTAGCCACACATTTGTGGTTTCTCTGGCTCAAGGAAAGAGAATTCAAATATACACACTGATGCCCAGAATGATATGGAGGCTCAAATCTTTCTTCATGTATTGATGGAAGTGTTGGCTTGTGAAATTTCTCACATAAAGGGGTGCCAGTATTTGTTTTACAAAGTTTTAAAGGGCCGGTCTACCCAAAATGGATATTTCAGTGTTTGGTGGACAGTTGAATCACCTGATCGATGCTGTTTCCAAGCTGAAAGCGGAACCTCACCCTAAAGGGGACGTTCTATATTAAATTTAAATCCTCCTTCCCTCTTCCCCTTCTTTTGGAACTTTGTTTCAAAACCAGGTCCCCATACCACTTCTGGTCAGATCACAATTCCACAGAAAGTTCTCCCCCCCCCCCCTGCCCGCAACCTTCTGGGACATGTTATAGGCTGTGGGACCATTCAAAAAGCGCAGTGTGAAGCCGTAACGAGTTACAGACGGCTTCCCACAGTTAACATGCCAGCACCGGGGGCCTAAAGACCAGCAAAAAAAACACCCGGGTCAGAACAGAGCTCGATCCTTTAGACAGGTGAATGTCTGTTTAATAAAAGTCAGCAGCTACAGCTTGAAAGAGGTGCTTCATCTGGTGAAGAACCTCTTTGAAGAGGCAAATGTCCTACAATGGTCAAATCAAAAAACTAATTTCAATAGAATTCTGAATTTTGGGTACTGTTTGAAAATAGCAGTACGTGAGCATCATCCGAATTTCCCAGACAACCAATGGTTTTCTTTTATTAATAAAATCCTGCCTTAAACCACACAAGGTACCAGGTTCTGACTTTTATTTTGTCAGAAGAGCCTCTCCTGCACCCCTCTCCAATTCCAGACAAGCATCAGATTCCCAAACTTCAACCTAAGCTTTGCCCACGCTGAACCCTCTTGTCCAATGAGAGTGTCTTTAACAGTGCACAGGCTCACTCTCATTGGTCATGAAGATGGAGGGTGTGGGGGGTTTTGCTCTGGGGAGGGGTTAAAGCCTTAGGTCAGGAAAGTTAAGCACTTTCAAACATATAGAGCAGACTTTATGAACAACAAAAGCTTACAGGTTCACTTCAAAGCCATCATATTGTCTGCAAGAATAAGAAAGGGTGTGGATTCAATTCTGGAGTAAATAGCATAAGGATTCTTAACATTTTACTTCTGTTCATGTTTTTAGTAGCATAAAATGCATTGAATATAAATTAATTTTTGTTCTTTATATTCATTACAGGAAACAATATTTCACTTTAATATTAGTCACTCAATACAATTAGAAAATGGGTCAAGAGACTGAATATTTTTTCAAAATACCGCCCTCTAAAAACACTGTCTTTCGGAAAATGCAAAGGGTGGAGTGGGAACACCTCAAGGTCGGTCAGAAAGCTGGTTACATTTCCAAGACAACCATCTTACTAAAAATGCCACAGTTGGATTGAGAATACCTCAAAGAGGGTGGGAACATCCATGACTTCAAGGCGAGCCTTGAAGGAGCAGAGCCAAAGGCCGTGATAGGAAGATCTTGGCCATGAAACCCCTCAGAGATAAAAGAACCATGCTGGTAACTCAGCTTATCAAACGACATCAACAAGGGCAATATCACTTTTTGCAAGACTGCCCATTTTTAGGGGATAATATAGATCATATTAATGCAGCACTGTGATTCTTGAGGCTTAGTATGAGCTTGAAGACTGCAATCACAGAAGATATTTTTCACCGGAGTCATTTTGATCCCTCACATTTCATTGTGACTTTGAGTAAATGAAACATGCCTTACTTTGTCTTTTTCTACAAAGTCGATGTAGGATGTCCTCTCGATCTCCACTGGCTGCCCTTGACGATCGTAGAGTGCAAGAACGAAGTGGAAGAAGTTGGATTTTCTGAGGTTGGATGGTGGCTGCTTCTCAAAGTGGGCCCTGGACAGACCAATCCCGCTGTGAGAGAGACATGGAGCATCATGTGAGGACATGGCGCAGAATCAGAGTTACAAACACTGAGTAAGGACATGGAGCAGAATCACAGACATGGACATCAGGTAAAGACAACGAGTCAGAGACATTGACATCAGTTGAGGACATAGGACAGTCAGACACATAGATCAGAGTCACAAACATGGACACCAAATGAGGACATATGGCAGAGTCAGAGACATGACCACCAGGTGAGGACATGAAGTGAAGTCAGTGACACAGACACCAAATGAGGACATGGAACAGGGTCAGAGACATGGACACTAGGAAAGGACACTGAGCAAAGTCAGAGACACAAACACTGGGTGAAGACATAGAGTACTGTATAAGATATGTAGTAGAGTCAGAAACATGGAACAGAGTCAGAAACCTGAAGACCAGGTGAAGACATTGAGCAGAGTCAGAGGAGTGAACACTAGGTGAGGACATGGAGTAGAGTCAGAGACATTGACTCGACTCCATGTTCTCACCCTGTGTCCATGTCTCTGACTCTACTCCATATCCTCACCTAGTGTTCGTGTCTCTGGCTATACTCCACGTCCTCACCTAATGTTCACTTCTCTGACTCTACTCCGTGTTCTCCCCTGGTGTCCGAGACATGGGCACTAGGTAAGGACATTGAGTAGAGTCAGAGACATGGACACCAGGTGAAAACATGGAGCAGAGTCAGAGATAAATATGAGTTTGAAATAGCAGCGACTTATGCAGAATGCAGACTGCATTCTCCCCAGCTAGGTGGTGGTATATGCGCCTGGACACTTGTAGAGTCAGAGACATGGACTCAAGGTGAAGACATGGAGCAGAGTCAGAGACATGAACACCAGGTAAAGACATGGGGCAAAGTCAGAGACATAAACACCAGGTGAGGACATGGAGTAGAGTCAGAAACATGAACACCAGGTGAAGATATGGAGCAGAGTAAGTGACACGGAGACCAGGTGAGGACATGGTGTCCATCCAAGTGAGGACATGCAACATTGATTCTGCTCCATGTCCTTATCTGGTGTTAATCTCACTTAAAAACATGGACACCAGGGGAGGACCAGCTAAGCAGAGAGGAAACACTAAACAATGTGGAGTATTTACTAATAGAGATTTTTTTTTTAATTGCTGCGATTGTCGAACCCCGTTTTAGATGCATTTTTAAACAATTCTTGCAATTTTGAATTAACCTCTTTGTTACTGTTCTTTTATTTCTATTTGCTCCTTTAGAATAATGCAATAAACACCACGTGTAATTTTTGCTTTGTCTGAGCTTCAATGTAATGACAAAACATGCATGTAAAGGCGATTTGAATCCCCAAAAAAATGTCAGTGGAATAAAAGAAGCCATGACACCAACTACCTCTATGGAAAGGACCCATGCGCCTTTTATTGGTAGATTTCACTAGCTGCCTTCATAAGGTTTCTCTGCTTTTTATATAGCATACAGCTACAAATAGGCAGACTTGAAATAAAATGTACCCGATGCACAAAATGTATGACTATTGACATTAAAACAAACAATACATAGGTAAATGTACATGTCATTGAATACAGAGGTAAGTGTACATGTCATCCAATACAGAAGTATAAATGTGAACTGACTTTGCACCCAGTGAAAGGACTGATGTCACATGAAAATAATTCCTGACCGTCACTAGTATATACGCACATCTGTCTGGGTGTTTCCAGAAAGGGCTACAATTACCGATCCAAATGAAAACAACATGTTGTTAAACTATAAGTAATCTACACCCTCTTCTCTCACTGACAAAAAAAGCAGCACAAAGCATTATGGTCTTGCTGTGCTGGGGTCCCAGGTTTAGCTCCCACAAGGGTATCATCAAAGAAGGAAGGAGACCTTCTCAGGCAAAGCCATATCAGTACATGAATTACATCCTCACCAAACTGACTCCAGAGGACATTAGGGTGTAAGCTCTTCTGGTTCAGAGACTGATATGACTGGCTCAGTGTACTCTGTACAGCACTGCGGTATATGTCAGAGCTATATAAATGTATAATAATAATAATGGTGTGTGACTGTGTGGGGACATTAGAGTGTACTTTTTTTTTTTAAATCATACAGCTTATTAATAAAAACATATTTACACAAAAATAAACAACAACTAAACAAAAACAACATCAGCAAGTAAAGAAAACCGTTTCCTGACAAGATAACATAGAAAGAAACATATTTTAATGATAACAAAAAAGAGACTACAAACCCCGAACCTCAACTTAAACCCAATCCAGGCTAAGAAACATTTTGAGATTTAATCGCCATCAGGATGCGATTCCAAACCCCCCCATTAACCCCTTCCACCACATCATTCACCCCGACTTCCACATCATTCACCTTGCATTCTGCACCAGCCACCCTCATTCCCTTCCCACCGCCCCCTCCACCATCATTCAATCCATCACTCACTCCACCCCTCGACCTCCAGGCGCACTTATGTCACCCCAAGGAGGAGGGGTTGGCACCACTATACATTCTGGTCCAGCACCCTCCGTTGCATTCACTACACTAGGAGAAACAATAGGTGCAGACACAGACTTGACAACCACACTTTCTGACACTGACACCACAGACGTCCTCACAGACACAGATTCTGACGGGACAGAGACACTAGGATCCCATGGTACAACCTCCGCCAACCCAAACTCTTCTCTATCCGGACAGAAGAATTCCTCCACTAGCTCTGGGTTATTGTGAAAAGCCTCAGGGCACCAGCTATAAGGGTGACCAACCTTATCACATAGGTTACATTTAATGATGTTACAGTCCCTCACCAGATGCCCCAGTTCCTGGCACAAAGAGCACTTCTGTTCTGGACATTTAGAGGAGAAATGTCCCTTGACTCCACATTTATGGCACACCTTAGGCTGACCAGGGTAGAACACAGTAATCATATCTCTACCAATAAATGCAGAGGAGGGCAAATGCTGGACCAAATTCCCACACACACTCAACCTCATTGACACCGACCACCCACCCGTCCAGATTCCTCTATCATCCACAATCTTTTTTTAGGGGACATAACATTTCACCAAACCTCCTCAACCAGACACATAAATCCTCGGGGGGTATCCTTGTCAGGATAGTTACATTTTTAATCAAGGGCTTTTGTGAGGCAACTTTGGGGACAAGCCCCTTCCAATCCGGCCGGCCCCTATATACACGCTCAAACCTCTCCCAAAACAGATCCAGCGATTCTGGACGCACAAATGACAAATCATATTCAAAGGAACCAGCCGGATTGATAAGAGCATAAATATCCCCTGCCTTAAATCCCATGGGTAGGACCTTATCCACAAACCTCCCTCCTGATAGGTGGAATATCTCCTCCTTCCCACCTGAGCTGTACCACATTCCTGCATTTAATGGAAGGCGCGTTAGGTGAAAGTCGCACAACTGGCTCCCTTCCACCACCAGCAGCATGACTTTGTCCCGACACTGTCTTAGCATAATTCCTAACTGGGACAGATGACACATCACTAGGAATATTAACTGGCTGCATAGGAACCTCTGAAATCTGGTTTGGTAAATTACCCGCTACTTGATCCTCCCTCCTCTCCTCCAGCACAACAGTCGCGATCACCATAGTCCCAGAAGTACCACAGATACCAGCAGTCCCATCATCAAGTAAAGTCTTCTGTTTAGAAAAAACACCAGCTGTTTCAGCGTTCATACGGCCCTCCTGCTCTGCAGTTTCAATGTTCATGCGACATTCCTGCTCTGCACTGTTAGTGTCCATGTGGGACTCCTCGCAGCCAGCTCCTCCTGCATTCCCTGCTTATTGCAAGGATCTGTTGGCAGATGCAATCTCGGTAAAGTCCTCCACACGTTGAGAGAGATTTTCAGCACTCCATCATCGGATGAGTCAGTGCCGCTCAAGGGAGATTCCATTTCTGTAATGGCCTGCAGCAATCCTCCATTTTCCTCAACTGCCTCCTGAGATGACCCAGGCTGCTGGGGAGGGGGGCAGATACTAACTCAGACATGACAGATTCTGAGACAGGGGTAGTACTGGGGCCACCATGTGAAGCCACTTCCTTAACCCCCATCCATACTGTCGTCGTTGCTCTGGTATCCACCCTCTGGCTGGTATTGGCACTGGCACTTTCCTTCATCTGTTGGAATCTCTCCTCATTCTCACACTTTTCTCTGAACACACCGCTGCTCTCCTTCAGAGAGGTGACCAACTTCTGCTTTTTCAATGCCTCTTCCAGAGACTTCAGCTTGGAGACTTCCCGCTTACTGTTTCCAGACTTACTGTGCAGGGATTCTTTTTTCCTGAGATCCTCTTTCATGACAGCAAGTTTCTGTTCCAGTTAAGCAATGCGGCAAAGTCTGTTCACCACTCTATCCTGGAGGACTGGTAAGGATTCCTCTTGCATAGGGACAGGCCAAGGATCCATTGCAGCTTGAGCACATGGAGTAGGCCTCAGTGCCTCCGTAAAGTCTCCACCTTCGTCTTCCCCAATATGGTCCATGCTTGCCTGGGAAAAGCCTGCATGAGAGGCCCCAGGCTTGCTGCTTCTCTCAGCTCAGATCACAGCAGAGGGAGCCAACAGCACCCGGCAGAACAGCACCACCTGGTGGAGAAGCTCCTCTAGTGCAGAGACTGTTGTTATTAGCTCAGTGTTCTCTGTACAGCACTGCAGTATATGTCAGAGCTATATAAAATTCATAATAATAACATATTTATTTTACACTTTAAAAGTAAAACTCCTTCCAAATGTAATATTTTATTCTTTGGTAGATGCTGGAGAGCTACCCCCCCTTCCCCGACTAACTCTTGGGACACTACTGGTGAGATCGGCATTAGGTCGCTTGGGTCTGTACACCTTATGTGCCCATTATGTGGGGTTCCCACCATTCCTGTGCTGAGTTCCTGGGTCTGTAAACCTGCTGTGCCCATTATGAGGGGCTCCCACCATCCCTGTGCTGAGTTCCTGGGTCTGTAAACCTGCTGTGCCCAGTGAACAACCTTCATAGAAATCCTTACAAAAATCACTGGCAAGCATAAATCATCTGCCCTAGGTCAGAGATTGGATTCTCTTGGCGGCAGTTGAGTCTTATGCACTGAGAGACACTTGCAATAAATGATCTCTCCATAGTAATCAGCAGGAGGACTTTCTCCATATCAGACAGAATTATCTGTTCACTGATTACAGAGAAGCCACTCTGACAGAGAGTGAGTTCTGTGGTATCATCATCTCCATTGGGGCTTATTAATAAAGAGAGCAACGGGATGCATAATGTACCCACCCACCCAATCAGCATCATCCTTTCATGCATCTGCTGCTGATAACTGCACTGTTCAAAGTTAAAGAGGAACTCAACTCAGCTGCCGTGCTTAGGGCTGTTTTTTTTTTTTTTTAATGCTTCAGTTGTACCTTAGTGTGGCAGCTGCTACACATGCTTTTTGTACCACAATGGAAAGTGCTTAATCCAACATGCTGGATTTTGTTGAGAAAAATGAAACAGATGATGGCACAATCATATGTGCCATTTTCATTTTTCGACAGAACATTCAGTTTGTAACTGGTCTATGGCCAGCCTAAGCCCCTAGCATTGGGGGGGTTTGGTTGGGTTGGGATTACGCCTCATTTAAGGAAGGTCTTATTCTGTTGTTATTGTTGGATGACAAATGTGGGTACTAAGGCTCTCCCTCTGGTAACTATGCGAGGACCTCCAAGGAGGTGGAAATTGAGTCTATTGTTTATCGAATAGGCTCAGAGGTTATTAGTTATGAAGTGGGCTCAGAGGTTATTGGTTATGAAGTTGGCTCAAAGGTTATTGGTTATGAAGTTGGCTCAGAGGTTATTGGTTATGAAGTGGGCTCAGGGGTTATCGGTTATGAAGTGGGCTCAGGGGTTATCGGTTATGAAGTGGGCTCAGGGGTTATTGGTTATGAAGTTGGCTCAGAGGTTATTGGTTATGAAGTGGGCTCAGGGGTTATCGGTTATGAAGTGGGCTCAGGGGTTATCGGATATGAAGTGGGCTCAGAGGTTATGGGTTATGGAGTGGGCTCAGGGGTTATTTCTTAAGGAGTAGGCTCAGAGGTTATCTCTTAAGGAGTAGGCTCAGGTTATTAGTTATGGAGTGTGCTCAGAGTGGTAGTGAAGACTAGTCTGATTTTGTCCCGTTGGAGGTCCATCTGTGAAGGATGCTACAGCACTGTTCACATTAATAGGAATTCAACAAAGTGGTCCATTTTTTCATCAAGAGTACAATAGTTTACCATGTTCCCTTTGCAAGGACTTCCAAGAGGTGGAGAGTGAGGTTATTGGTTATGGAGGGGGCTCAGAGGTTATTGGTTGTGGAGTGGGCTCAAAGTTTATTTGCTATGGGGTGGGCTCAAGGTTATTGATTATGGCATGGGCTCAGAGATTATTGGTTGTGAAGTGGGCTCAGAGGTTATTGGTTATGAAGTGGACTCAGGGGTTATTAGTCATGGAGTGGGCTCAGGGGTTATTGGTTATGGTGTGAGCTCAGAGGTTATTTGTAACAGAGTGGGCTCAAAGGTTATTGGTTACGGGGAGGGCTCAGAGGTTATTGGTTATGGGGTGGGCTCAGAGGTTATTGGTTATGGAGTGGGCTCAGAGGTTATTGGTTATGGAGTGGGCTCAGAGGTTATTTGTTGTGTGGTGGGCTCAGAGGTTATTGGTTATGGTGTGGGCTCAGATGTTATCGGTTTGCAAAGTGGGCTCAGAGATTATCGGTTATGAAGTGGGCTCAGAGGTTATTGGTTATGGGGTGGGCTCAGAGGTTATTGGTTATAAAGTGGACTCAGGGGTTATAGGTTATGTAGTGGGCTCAGAGGTTATTGGTTATGGTGTGGACTCAGAGGTTATCTCTTATGGAGTGGGCTCAGGTTATTAGTTATGGAGTGTGCTCACAGTGGTGGTGAAGACGAGTCTGATTTTGTCCCGTTGGAGGTCCATTTGTGAAGGATGCTACAGCACTATTCACATTAATAGGAATTCAACAAAGTGGTCAATTTTTTCATCAAGAGTACAATAGTTTACCATGTTCCCTTTGCAAGGACTTCCAAGAGGTGAAGGGTGAGGTTATTGGTTATGGAGGGGGCTCAGAGGTTATTGGGTACGGAGTGGGCTCAGATGTTATCGGTTGCAAAGTGGGCTCAGAGATTATCGGTTATGAAGTGGGCTCAGAGGTTGTTGATTATGAAGTGGGCTCAGAGTGGTGGTGCAGACTAGTCTGACTTTTGTCATGTTGAAGGTCTATCAGGTTCCTGTAGGGTATGGGATACTATTTTAGCAGCAATTGTAATGGCCCTGAGTACAGTGCCTTGAAAAAGAATTCATACTCCTTGAAATTGCCAACATTTTGTCATGGTACAAGCAAAAACGTAAATGTATTTTATTGGGATTTTATGTGATAGACCAACACAAAGTGGCACATAATTGTGAAGTGGAAGGAAAATGATAAATGGTTTTCAAAATTGTTTACAAATAAATATGTGAAAAGTCTGGCGTGCATTTGTATTCAGCCCCCTTTACTCTGATACCCCTAACTAACATCTAGTGGAATCAATTGCCTTCAGAAATCACTGAATTAGAGAATGAAGTCCACCTGTGTGTAATTTAAAGTGATTGTAAAGGCTCGTTTTTTTTTGCATAGACACGAATGCCAGACTCAGCCCCGCCCACGGTGCCTGCGTCATTGGATTTCATTGAAGGCAGCAGGAGCCAATGGCTGCGCTGCTATCAATATATCCAATCAAGAGCCAAGACCCCATGGAGAAAGGGAGAGCACATCTCCGCCGACTGAAATACAGGGCTCAGGTAAGTAAAACTGGGAAGGGCCGGTCACTGCCAGGTGTTTTTTCACCTTAATGCATAGGTGATGCATGAGGATTTACAACCCCTTTAACCTCAGTATAAATACAGCTGTTTTGTGAAGTCCTCAAATGATAAAGTTGTGGAGAAAGTCAAAGCAGGGTTAGGTTATAAAAAAATATCCCAAGCTTTGAACATCTCACGGAGCTCTGTTCAATCCATCATCCGAAAATGGAAAGAGAATGGCACAACTGCAAACCTACCAAGACATGGCCATCCACCTAAACTGACCGGCCGGGCAAGGAGAGCATTATTGAGCTATTCTGCAAAGAAGAATGTGCAAAAATTTCACTCTCTAGCTGTGCAAAGCTGGTAGAGACATCCCCAAAAAGACTTGCAGCTGTAATTACAGCGAAAGGTGGTTCTATAAAGTATTGACTCAGGGGGGCTGAATACAAATGCAACCCACACTTTTCACATATTTATTTATTAAAAAAAATGAAAGCCATTTATTATAATTATTTTTCACAATTATGTGCCACTTTGTGTATGTCTATCACATAAAATTCCAATAAAATACATTTTACGTTTTTGGTTGTAACATGACAAAATGTGGAAAATCTCAAACGGTATGAATACTTTTTCAAGGCACTGTAAACTGACAGGCCGGGCAAGGAGAGCATTCATCAGAGAAGCAGCCAAGAGGTCCATGATAACTCTGGAGGAGATGCAGAGATCCACAGCTCAGGTGGGAGAATCTGTCCACAGGACAACTATTAGTCGTGTTCTCCACAAATCTGCCCTTTATGGAGGAGTGACAAGAAGAAAGACATTGGTGAAAGAAAGCCATAAGAAGTCCCGTTTGCAGTTTGCGAGAAGCCATGTGGAGGACACAGCAAACATGTGGAAGAAGGTGCTCTGGTCAGATGAGACCAAAATGTAACTTTTTGGCCTAAAAACAAAATGCAAATATGTGGCGGAAAACTAACACTGCACATCACCCTGAACACACCATCCCCACCGTGAAACATGGTGGTGGCAGCATTATGTTGTGGGGATGCTTTTCTTCAGCAGGGACAGGGAAGCTGGTCAGAGTTGATGGGAAGATGGATGGAGCCAAATACAGGGCAATCTTAGAAGAAAACCTGTTATGCCCCATACACGCGAGCGGATTTTCCGTCGGAAAAAACTTGGATGGTTTTTCCGACGGAATTCCGCTCAAGCTTGGCTTGCATACACACGGTCACACAAAAGTTCTCTGAATTTTCGACCGTCAAGAATGCGGTGACGTACAACACTACGACGAGCCGAGAAAATTAGGTTCAATGCTTCCGAGCATGCGTCGAATTGTTTCCGAGCATGCGTAGGAATTTTGCGCGTCGGAATTTGTACAGACGATTGGAATTTCCGATCGGAACTTTTTCCGACCTGAAAAAAAGAGAACCTGCTCTCAATCTTTTGCTGGCTGGAATTCTGCCACCAAAAGTCTGATGGAGCATACACACGGTCGGAATTTCTGACCAAAAGCTCACATCCAACTTTTGCTGGCAGAATTTCTGATCGTGTGCATGGGGCTTTAGAGTCTGCAAAAGACTTGAGACTGGAGCGGAGGTTCACCTTCCAGCAGGACAACGACCCTAAACATACAACCAGAGCTACAATGGAATGGTTTAGATCAAAGCATATTCATGTGTTAGAATGGCCCAGTCACAGTCCAGACCTAAATCCAACTGAGAATCTGTGGCAAGACTTGAAAATTGCTGATCACAGATGCTCTCCATCCAATCTGACAGAGCTTGAGATATTTTGCAAAGAAGAAAAGGACAAAAATGTCCCTCTCTATATGTGCAAAGCTGGTAGAGACATCCCCAAAAAGATTTACAGCTGTAATTGCAGTGAAAGGCGGTTCTACAAAGTATTGACTCCGGGGGGCGCCATACAAATGAACCCCACACTTTTCATATATTTATTTGTAAAGAAATTTGAAAACCATTTATCATTTTCCTCCCACTTCAGAATTATGTGCCACTTTGTGTTGGTCTATCACATAAAATCCCAATAAAATACATTTACGTTTTTGGTCATAACATGACAAAATGTGGAAAAGTTCAAGGGGCATGAATACTTTTTCAAGGCACTGTAGGTGAGATATTTTAAGAGTTATGGAGAGCTCCAGCTAGAATGGTTGGAAGCCACTGATTGATCCTGGGCTTGAGTTCCCCAACAGGGATCAAAAATAAGAGAAAACTCATGAGTTCGGGGGAAATGACTTTGGATAGTCCCAGAGTCCTCATTTTGGGGAAATTATTTCAGATCGTCCTTAATTGAATAATGTGAGTTCAGCTCTGCAGAAGTGGTTATTTCTTGTAACCCAAGATGGCGCACAAATAAACTAAACACAACAACAACAAAAATAAAAAATACATACTAAAAAGCGCACAGGGTCTAGCTACTGTACCGTCTAATTTACCCCTTCCCTTGGTTCCTACTTAATTATAATTAAAAGTTAATTCAACATCTTGCATGTGAAACAGTTTTCAGACTTACTGCATAATGGTTGTTGCATCCCTTTCCTTTCATTCCATGTTTTGTATATGTGTCTTATATTCAGTGCAGCTACTGTTTCTAACTCACTGTTGGTCTGGAAAGGATGAATCACTGATATTTTGTACTGCATTCCTCTTTGTTTTATCTGGTTACTATAAATCAGTCATTTGTAATGGATGCTGAATTCATAAAAATATATTTAAAAAAAAAAAAAGGTGCACAGGATATGTCACTGGTCTCTTCCTGAACGTACCCTGACAAGGGCAAGGACAATCTGGTCCACTCAACCAAAAGGTCTGGAAGACCTCTCTCTTTGTGTCTACCCGAAGCCAATTAATGGATGAGGGCTCAACCGAAGAGAGGCCCCCAAGGCAGGGGAAAAGGAACCTGATGGCCACTCATCATCTTCCTAGACTTTAGAGCAGTCCCGAAGACTCACACCCTACTATTCTGTTAGAAGGACACTCTGGTCCTTTCTCTTTGTGGCTACAGACCTCTCTCTTTGTGGCTACCTGAAGCCGACCACTGAGTACTGGGTAGGGGCTCAACTGGAGCTTCAAGCTCCAAGGGGAAGAAGGAATCTGATGGCAACTCATCATCAGACTTTTGAGTAGTCCCAAAGACCCACACCCTTACCATCCTGTGGCAAGGACACTCTCGTCCACTCAACCAAAGACTCTGGTAGACCTCTCTCTTTGTGGGTACCTGATGCCAACCACACTGGGTGGTACTGGGTGAGAGCTCAGCTGAAGAGAGACACCCAAGGAAGGAACCTGATGGGCACTCATCTCCCTAGAATTCAGAGCGGCCCCCAAGATGCCCCCACTGCCCTACCATTCTGTTGAGTGAAAAATAACGCACACATGTGGAGGGGAAAAAAGTACCAAATGTGCTACATAATGGCTAGACCTTGCAGGCCTAGTGACAAAAATTTCCCAGCTCTTGGCCAAAAGGCCCAGCCTATGGGGTGAGGAGGAGAAAAAAGCTTGCGGTGTTGTGGCCTATTGTTCACTCTCAAAGTGGAATCCCAAACCCAAAGTCATGCTAAGAGCGCCCCTGATTTGCCACCACCAGGGGGCACTTGACATCGAGGGCTCTCTACTTTCCCAGCTTTAACCAAGACCAAGTAGTGCTGCTCAAATCAGGAGGCACTGGGCCCTCAGAACCCTCCACACCAAGGGAGTACTCCCAGTGGATTCTTAAAGTTGTTTGAAACCCAAAAGCAACATTAATTATAGTGTAGTTAGCCAATTCTTAGATGTCCAACACACAAGGCCCGGCGCTAGACCAATTGTAGGTAAATAATATCCCCACTGTCCTGCTGATACAAGTTCCCACTGCAGAATAGGAAACTGTACAGTATCAATATGTATTATTGTTGCTATATACCTTTGTAATTTGGGTTGTGATATTCAATTGCTGGCTGTTTAAGTTTTAATAAAATGGCAGAAGTGGTGGTATTATTACCCGCCTCCAGTAATCAGCTGTGCTATTTATTTCTGCCCCTGGTCTCCTTCTCCAAGACTTGACAAAGAGGCTACGCCTCAAAACATGTTGTCTTGGAGACCCGAGATGCCATAGGCCTTTGGGGATCTTGGATTGGTGTTTGTTTCGGCCTCTTCCGGTTCCACGGTGAAGCACATCCGATTCCTGATTTTTGTACATCGGTTCTGGTGCCTTGGCTGGCCGGATCCACTATCTATTTCACCATCCATTCGGAACTGTGGGTCGAGTGACTAGCGCATCTCCATCCAGGGCCATGCATAGCCTACCTGACATATACATTTATTTATTTTAATTATTTTTACAACACTATTGAAGGGGGGCTTGGCAAAACAGACCTCTGACATCTAACCTTTGAGACAGAGAAAGGAATTGGGGACACAAATTCTTCAATTCCTTTCTCTGTAGCCTCAGTTGAACAGAAGCTCCTGTTCATTCATAAACTGAAGCATAGCAAACACGGTTTGCTATGCTCAGTTATGAATGGACTCAGGAGTGATCTGTACTGAATGCTCACTGTTTCCAATTCAGAAAAGGAAGGGGCTGGTAAATGCCATTTTACCGAACCCTTCCCCTACTCTCCATCTGTCTGTGTGCCAGCAGCAGCCGGTGGGAGAGGGAAGCTGGCGGCACTGCAGAGGGATGAGAGGGGCCCGTTCACACAGGGGGGAATCAGATGTGACAAAAGAAAGGATAGGGAACCAACTAAATAAAAGGTACACACAGGTACCACAAGGTATTTATCCACACACTCAAATCGAGTGGCACTCAGTGGCCAAAAAAAGAGCATATGAAAATATGCACTGTGCCAAAGAGAGGGCGCAATGCCAGGTGCAACATAGAAAATGCTTAGGGAAATAATAACCAAAAATGTATGTATTTTAATATCGAGTTAATTTATTGAAAATCCCATGACCAAATGACATAAAAACGGCAGAAATCCTACACCTAACATTATCATATAGACAACGTTGTCTGGGGACAAAGACAAACACACATAAAAACATAAAACAGAGCGTATAACACCACCCAAGCATACAGGTCTACCAATGGAGCGCTATAGATATGTGCAATTAGGGGTAACCGCATCACCAGCCAGGCACTGCAGAGGGATGAGGGGGGCCCGGGCACACAGGGGGGAATCAGAAGTGGGTAGCCCAGGGGAGGGAGATCAGTGAGACGGGATGGGAGGACAAATATAGAATGATGCACTAAGTTTGTGTCTCTCCTTCTAGCAGCTGAAAGCTGGTGGGAGGAAGAGAGGGAGAAACTGGCTTTCAGCTGCTGGAGGGAGAGACAAAGATGCAGTGCAATGTTCTTTAATTGTCCTCCCATCCCGCCCCAGCTGTCCCCCTGCTGTCCGGGCTCCCCTATGTACCTGGGCCCCCCTACAGGAGGCCCAGTGTTACCCCTTATCGGCGGCCCTTTCTCCACCTGCAATCCCTGCCTTGATTATTACTGCTACACACCACTGATGTAAGCCCCCCTATCCTTTTTATCACACTGTGGCTGAAAAGTTCTTTGTGAAGCACCCTGTAGTGTGCTAGAAAGGGTAGTGTACATAGTTTGTTAGGCTAGCAGTTGAAAGCTGGTGGGAGGGAGAAAGGGAGAAACTGGCTTTCAGCTGCTGGAGGGAGAGACACAGACGCAGTGCATTGTTCTGTAATTGTCCTCCCATCCCGCCCCACCAGTCCCCCTGCTGTCCGGGCTCCCCTGTGTACCCGGGCCCCCCTACAGGAGGCCCAGTGTTACCCCTTATTGGCGGCCCTTTCTCCACCTGCAATCCCTGCCTTGATTATTACTGCTACACACCACTGATGCCTATGTAAGCCCTCCTATCATTTTTATCACACTGTGGCTGAAAGTTCTTTGTGAAGCACCCTGTAGTGTGCTAGAAAGGGTAGTGTACATAGTTTGTTAGTGTAGGTAAATTAGCCTGGCTGAGAGCCAAGCTTGGCTGAATCTGGGTCACTGTGGAATGAATCAGGCAACATCTCTGTTACCTCCCCCTACTTGCTGGAACTTTGGAGAAACTTCCAGAAGAATGGGAGGGAGGTTAGGAGGAACTGCCGGGAGTATTGATGAGTGTCCAACTAATCCCTGGCCAAATGGGCTGGCAGTGGGAGGGACCTCTTAAAGCGGAGTTTCGCCGAAATAAAAAAAAAAAAAAAAATCAGCAGCTACAAATACTACAGCTGCTGACTTACCTGTCCAGGGCGCCCGCGATGTCCTCACCTGAAGCCGATCTGTCCCTCGGCTCTCAGGTGGAGGCGCCGCCATCTGCGGTAAGGGAATCAGGAAGCCTGGTTCCCTACTGCGCATGTGCGAGTCGCGCAGTGCGTCCTCAATGGTCCCTGCTGTCTTCTGGGACCTGTGTGTCTTCCAGAAGACAGCGGGGGGGGGCGGAGGAGGGGCCAGACATAGCGTAGATCACCGCAGAGCCTGCGCTGTTTCTTGACTTGGAATGTGCTGTGGAAATTCGGTGTGCCTGGCTGTGCAGGGGATCACTATTCACCAGCCGCTCCTGCGGGGGTAGTGCTACATTTGGATTTATAATAAAGTGCTTTTATGGACATCACTGATCGGTTGAACATTTTATCTACTATAGCATGCCATGCATTATATCAGTAGCCTCATGGCCCAATAAGGCTATTGGTAACACCCATTAAGTCCTTGCGCTGAAGGATTGTTTGCTGCAATTCTTAGATGTGATGGCTGCATTAGTCTTCCATTAAGCCGCCTCCCCTATCCATGCGTCCAGCCGCCTTCAGGACACCGGCACATGAATTCCAACAGGGAGGGGCTTTTTTTTTTTTTTTTAAGTACCAATTAGAGCCAGAGGCTCTAATAGGCTTCAAAATAGGGTGGGCTCGGGTCGCAGAGACTGCGCTCTCAGCCCACCAAGGTGTGTTACAACAGCGAATCAATATTCGCTGTTGTAACACTGAGCCTCCTCCCGGCCAAACAGGAAGCGGGTTTTGACAGCGGTCAGCTGCTTGGCTGAAAGGACAGGCGATCCTATTGGACGCCTAGGAGGAGGGCGAAAGCCGACCGTGATGCAGAGAGGACACAGCAAACCCCCTTCCCCAAAAAAAAAAAAAAAAAACCACCGGCCGGCACTGCTGGTGATACGGCCGGTAAGTCCATTGTTTTTCAACAGAACAAGCTCGCCTACGAATGTATCAGTTACAGGGTTGAGACAAACCACGTACCACTGACAGGGATGCTTACAATGATCAGCATGTAAAACCTTTATCCCAAAAGAAAAAAAAAAAAAGAACTACATACAATAACAAGTTGAAGCCAAACACTCCACGCTTCCCAGATTACCAATCCTGCTGTCGAAAGGTGCCCCCTGTGCTCTTTCATCCAGAGTGGGGGTGTTACTGGCCAGATCACTAGTAACGGAGCACCCCTAATGTACACTGATAAGAACACATATTACACTTGATCTCAGCTAAAAAGGCCAAGAAGTGATTCTTATCTCACATGAAGCCCACACTACAGAGGGAAATAGGACCTCTGGACATGATTTGACCAATCGATGGATGGCTGGTTTTAAGCGCTTGCCGACCGGCTCGCGCCGATATATATACGTCGGCTGAAGGGCACGTACAGGCAGATTAACACACCTGTACGTTGCCCTTTAAGAAGCAGTTTGCAGGTGCGTGCGCGCCTGCCGCGACCTCTGTGAGTGTGATCGCGGGTCCCGCGGACTTAATGTCCGCGGGGATACCCGCAATCGTCTCACGGAGAAGAAGAAAGGGGAAATGCTAACGTAAACAAGCATTTCCCCGTTCTGCCTAGTGACAGGACACTGATCACAGCTCCCTGTAATCGGGAGCAGTGATCAGTGTCGTGTCACACATAGCCCCTCCCCCCCACAGTTAGAATCGCTTCCTAGGACACACTTAACCCCTACAGCGCCACCTAGTGGTTAACCCCTTCACTGCCAGTCACTTTTAAACAGTAATCAATGCATTTTTAATTGCACTGATCGCTGTATAAATGACAATGGTCCCAAAACCACGCCAAAAGTGTCCGATGTGTCCGCCATAATGTCACAGTCACAATAAAAATCGCTGATCACCGCCATTACTAGTAAAAAAAAATATCAATAAAAATGCCATAAAACTATTCCCTATTTTGTAGATGCCATAACTTTTGCGCAAACCAATCAATAAAAACTTATTGTGATTTTTTTTTTACCAAAAATATGTAGAAGAATACATATCGGCCTAAACTGAGGGGAAAAAAAAAAAAATATATATTTTTTGGGGATATTTATTATAGCAAAAAGTAAAAAAATAATGTGTTTTTTTCAAAATTGTCGTTATTTTGTTTATAGCGCAAAAAATAAAAACCGCAAAGGTGATCAAATACCACCAAAAGAAAGTTCTATTTGTGGGGAAAAAAAGGACGTCAGTTTTGTTTGGGAGCCACGTCACACGACCGCGCAATTGTCAGTTAAAGCGGCGCAGTGCCGAATCGTAGAAAGTGCTCTGGTCTTTGGCCAGCCAAATGTTCCGGGGGCTGAAGTGGTTAAGGTGTGTGTAAAAAGTGCGGTCACTAGTTAGATTAACGGTCAATCCAATGGAAAAAAAGTATTTTGGTATTTTTTTTTGGACAGTGGATGATTATAGCAGAATTATTAAGCACTTTTTTTTTTTTTTTAATCATGTAGCGAGCCAAGCTGGCCAGCAAAAGTATCAACTACTACTCAAGGTAGCTGTCAATCAACTGGCCAGGGTTAATTGACTGCCTCAGATTAGATGAAAGCACAGCTCCTTATAGTAGGAGGTTGACGACTAGGGGCGGCCCCCGTCCATTAAGGGCGCAAGATTTCTGCCCCCCCCCATCCATCACCGCCTTTTCTATCTATCCATGTGTCGGGCTTCTTTCAGGACACAGGCTCATGGATTCCAATGCGGGGGGCTGTTTTTTTGAAGCACCAATTAGAGCAAGAGGCTCTAATAGGCTTCAATATAGGGTGGGCTCGGGTCGCAGAAAGTGCGCTCCGAGCCCACCCAGGTGTGTTACAACAGCGAATCAATAATCACTGCTGTAACACTGATCCTCCTACCGGCCAATCAGGAAGCGGGTCACCCGATTAGCTGAAAGGACAGGCGATCCTATTGGATGCCTAGGAGGAGGAGGAGGAGGAGGGAGGACCTGCATGGCGGAAGCCGCCGTGATGCAGAGAGGACATGCCCGCTGCTCATAGGAGCCCACAACCCTGCCACCTGTAGGAGCCCAGCCGCTACCCGTAGGAGCCTGCTCACCTGTAACGGATGGGGTAAGTGCCGGGGTAGGGGTGCCGCCGACTGACCCCACAAAAAGGGGGGGGCGGTTGTTTGCTGCCCCCCCACAAAAAAAAAAGACACCAGCCGCCATTGGTGATGACGCTCAGCATTGGGAGCTGGTGGTCACTATCAGGCCCCATTCACACTTCAGTGCATCGGAATCTTCTACCCACTATTCCAAATTGCGGCAGAACGCACAACGCGCGTTTAGGTGCCATTATAATTCTTGGTGGCCCCCCAAACGTGCTAAGCGAGCGAGTGTTTTGTCACACGAAAAAAAAAAAATATGCAAAATTTTGCTATCCAAAAAACGTGCCAAAGCAGGTACAGGAGCTACTTTGACACACTGTTGGAGAGGAGGGCAGTCCATTTAATTTGATGGTGTCCCTTCAAAAATGGGGGATGGCAAGGCCCATCTTAAAAGCATTCATTTTAAATTACGGCGAAGGCAACGAGAAGTGTGGAGATACCCCGAGGGGGCCATGGACAGAAATAGAAACAACTGTATAGCAGGAAGATCTTACCACTGAGAATTAAAAGGAGATAAGAAGCCAGGTGGTAAACTCAACTCAGCCATTCCCACCGATAATGGAAACATCAGTTTTAGGTGGACGGGGACATTTATTTTAACTTTATTAAAAAAAAAAGAAAGAAAAGAAAAACATGCCCCCCTTCCCATTATAAAGCTGTGTCTGCTATCACCCTGGACCCTGAAATGGGCGGGCGCGGGGTCAAACGCTGTGGTGAGCGTTATCAGGATAATGCTCAGTCCCTGAAACTCAACAGATGGAGGAGTCCGGGGTGACACCACAAGAAGGAATCTGTTACTGGAATCTCCAAGCCTGCCGTGTGGGAAAAAGAAGATAATTCATAGAAGTGCCTGGGAAAACAGCCTGAGCCAACCAGATGTACTAAGACCTGACTATTACCACAACCAAGATACAGAGCCTTAAAGTATTCATACCCCTTGTAATTCTCCACATTTTGTCATGTTACGACCAAACACATGAATGTATTTTATTGGGATTTTATGTGATAGACCAACACAAAGTGGCACATAATTGTGAAGTGGAAGGAAAATGATAAATGGTTTTCAACATTTTTTTACTAATAAATATGTGAAAAGTGTGGGGGGTATTTGTATGGCGCCCCCCGGAGTCAATACTTTGTAGAACCGCCTTTCTCTGCAATTACGGCTGCAAGTCTTTTTGGGGATGTCTCTACCAGCTTTGCACATCTAGAGAGGGACATTTTTGCCCATTCTTCTTTGTAAAATAGCTCAAGCTCTGTCAGATTGGATGGAGATTCTCCAATTGGATTTAAGTCTGGACTGTGACTGGGCCATTCTAACACATGAATAGTCTTTGATCTAAACCATTCCATTGTAGCTCTGGCTGTATGTTTAGGGTCGTTGTCCTGCTGGAAGGTGAACCTCAGAGTCTGCAAAAGATTTGAGACTGGGGCAAACAGGTTTTCTTCTAAGATTGTCCTGTATTTGGCTCCATCCATCTTACCATCATCTCTGACCAGCTTCCCTGTCCCTGCTGAAGAAAAGCATCCCCACAACATGATGCTGCCACCACCATGTTTCACGGTGGGGATGGTGTATTCAGGGTGATGTACACTGTTAGTTTTCCGCCACACATAGAATTTTGTTTTTAGGCCAAAAGGTTCAATTTTGGTCTCATCTGACCAGAGCATCTTCTTCCACATGTTTGCTGTGTCCCCCACATGGCTTCTCACAAACTGCAAACAGGACTTCTTATGACTTTCTTTTACCAATGTCTTTCTTCTTGTCACTCTTCCATAAAGGGCAGATTTGTGGAGAGCACGACTAATAGTTGTCCTGTGGACAGATTCTCCCACCTGAGCTGTGGATCTCTGCAGCTCCTCCAGAGTTACCATGGACCTCTTGGCTCTTCTCTGATGAATGCTCTCCTTGCCAAGCATGTCAGTTTAGGTGGACAGCCATGTCTTGGTAGGTTTGCAGTTGTGCCATACTCTTTCCATTTTCCGATGATGGACTGGACAGTGCTCTGTGAGATGTTCAAAGCTTGGGGTATTTTTTTTTACAGCCTAACCTTGCTTTATACTTCTCCACAACGTTATCCCTGACCTGTCTTGTGTGTTCCTTGGCCTTCCTGATGCTGTTTGTTCACTAAGGTTCTCTATTGTTCACAGATTTATGCAATCCTCTACCAGTTTTGTGATCAGGGGAAATGTATTGCCTTTACTATTGTTGTGTAGATTTTCATATATACTATTTGCTTTATAGATTTATCCTCCTGAAGAAGCGGTCCTCTGATTGCGAAACTGGTAGAGGATTGCATAAATCTGTGAACAATTTCTATAACCAGTAATCCATTCGGAAGTCTACAAGTATACTGTATCAACTTTCTTCCCTTCCCCCTTTTGTCATTATATATGTTTTTTGATATGTAATAAATTATTCTATTTGAAGTCTATTTTTCTTCATTGGTGCCAAGATAGTCAATTTTTCCCTGTGGCTGTAGCAAGACAGCTTCTGAAACTGTCCCTACTTCCCTTTCCATTTGCATAAAAGTAGTTTTGGATGATGGTACCTTAAATTTTTGCTTATTTACTAATTTTTAGTCTCGAAGCAAACTCACAAAATTTTACGTATTTATCAAGGCCAGCTGTAATCTTTGTGGTTAGGCATGTGTAAATATAGGTGTCCATCTAGGAGAGATAACCCTTCACTTCCTGATGACCACCTGTATGGAGAACCTTCTAATTCTACATGACCACCAGTATGGAGAACCTTCTAATTCTACATGACCACCTGTATGGAGAACCTTCTAATTCTACATGACCACCTGTATGGAGAACCTTCTAATTCTACATGACCACCTGTATGGAGAACCTTCTAATTCTACATGACCACCTGTATGGAGGACCTTCTAATTCTACATGACCACCTGTATGGAGAACCTTCTAATTCTACATGACCACCTGTATGGAGAACCTTCTAATTCTACATGACCACCTGTATGGAGAACCTTCTAATTCTACATGACCACCTGTATGGAGAACCTTCTAATTCTACATGACCACCTGTATGGAGAACCTTCTAATTCTACATGACCACCTGTATGGAGAACCTTCTAATTCTACATGACCACCTGTATGGAGAACCTTCTAATTCTACAGCGTAGAAAAACTTTAGATTCCCTTTAAACGTATCTAAAATTCTCATCTTGTTGAATCTGAAAGAGAACCTGTCTAAATAGAATTAGGTTAGATACCAGAACTGTCATGTTCATCCTTAGTGGACATCCTTCTGGGTAACATGGAAGGAGGAGCAAGGCGGTAGAGTCAATCCTCCAGATGTGTGTATCTGTTCTAGGTCACCGACCCACTTGGTGGTGACGCAAGGACGGACACAATGTTCTAGATTTGGCGCATTTGTGTCCATAAAACAGGAATCTATATATATAGTATGGTCCATCTCAGAATGACGGGGACCCTTCCAGGTCCAGGGATGAGTCTCCAGAGTCAGGATGGTCCATGGAAAATGGAAAAGGGGGGTGTCTGCAGAATGTTCCATATTCCGATATCATCCATCATCGTTCCATCTGGCTCCTGATAGCTCCTCTTAGTGCTGTGACCGGCTTCCATTAATTATTCAAGCAAATCGCTGCGTTTTCTAGTAAATGAGCCTGTTACAGTAAGCGGCATCCTGAGCCGGGGGGGCCCCTCCCCGAGACGCAGGCCGCCACAAGCCGGCTTAATGCAATTAGACATCTCATGAAGAGCTCCACGCTAACGGCAGCGCCGGCCTCTAACAGGCCGCTAAATGCTGGAATGAGAACCATCAAATGGGATTCTCAGAAATGGACCGCCAGCCCGTCACCTCGCCGTCTCTGCCTAATGCGCTGCATTAACTCCTTGTGTGCCACGGACACCTCACCGTCTCTGCCTACTGCGCTGCATTAACCCCTTGTGTGCCACGGACACCTCACCATCTCTGCTTATTGCCTCTTTATTAACCCCTTGCGTGTCCCAGACACCTTGCTGCCTCTGCCCGATGCTTTGCATTAACCCCTTGTCTGCCAATGGCACCTTGCTGTCCTTTTCCTAATCCGCTGCGTTAACCCCTTATGTGCTGTGGGCACCTTGCTGTCTCTGCCTAATCCATGGTGTTAACCCCCTGTGTACCATGGGCACCTTGCCATCTCTGCTTAATGTGTTACATTTACCCCTTATGTGCCATGGACACATTTCTGTGTCTGCCCAATGTGGCATGTTAACCCCTTGTGTGTCCCAGAAACCTCACTGTGTCTGTCTAATGTGCTGTGTTAACCCCTTTGTATGCCACTGTGGTAACCCTTTGAATACAACAGACACCTCACCGTCTATGCCTATTGTTCTCCGTTAACCTCACTTGTGTACCACGGAGACCTCACCATTTCTGCCTAATGTAGCAAATTAACCCCTCGTGTGTCACACATACACACCTATCCAAATCTACCCTAATGCCTTATAGAAACCCTTTGTGTGCCCCTGAATACCCCCCCCTTCCCGAATAATTTGTAAAATGAACCCTTGTGTGCCACAAACATCCTACCCTGCCCACCTAAGACATTGGAAACCCATTGCCTGCCATCCTGCCATGGCCACCTCACCATCATTGCTTAAAGTGCTACATTAACCATCTGTGTGCCACAAACACCCCCCCCCTTCACATTGTAACCTCTTGTATGCCATGGCCACCTAATGTGCCATTGTATGCCACATGTATTCTGCCCTCTGTCTAACACACTGCAAACCCTTACATGCTCCGGATACCTTACTATCTGCACATTAACCCACTATGTGCCACAAATACCCTGCTCTCCCCACTCATACTATAACCCTGCACAAGCCACAACCCTAATTCCCTTCCAACACATTGTACCCTCTCATGTGCCACGGACACTTTGTAACTTCTGAGGAAAAGATGATCCGCACTCCGGTGATTGCTCTTAAAAAGTGTAATATTTATTGTCAAGCCACAGTGACCAAACGCAAATGAGAACAGTTGACGTGTTTCAGCCTATAAGGCCTTAGTCATAACCAATGGTTATGACTAAGGCCTTATAGGCTGAAACACGTCAACTGTTCTCATTTGCGTTTGGTCACTGTGCCTTGTCAATAAATATTACACTTTTTAAGAGCAATCACTGGAGTGCGGATCATCTTTTCCTCATTACCCTACTCAGCCAGCGACTGTGGATCGAGCACCCGGGATCTCTGCTTTCTATGTGATGTATGGGTAGTAGCACTGACTTTTTTGTTTATATTCTGGACTTTGCAACTTCTATCTGAAGTGCCAGATTAACCCCTTGCACACCACAAAATACCTTCTCATTACCCCCTTTACACTGCAAGCTGAAGTTAACATTACACTGCAAGCTGAAGTTAGCATCTTGTGCGCCACGGACTACTTGCTGTGATTTCTTTACCCCTCGGGTGCAACAAATAGCCAACAAACCATTTGTATTCCGCTGATCTTGGTAGAAATCATATATTAACCCCCCATGTGCCAGACACCTTGCTCTATCTTCATATAAGATGCTGCAGTATACCCTAGGCTGCCAGATGTCCAGCCGACTCCATCTAATGTCTCCTTCATTCATGTTCCCGCTTAATGAGTTGCGAGAAATAATTAACCCTCTGCCTAATGCTCTGCATTAACCCCCTATGCGCCAAGGACACGTCACTGTCTCTATCCTAATCTGTCATGTTTACCCCCTGTGTGCCAAGGACGCTTTGCTGTCTCTATCCTAATCCGACGTGTTAACCCCTTGTGTGCCAATGACACTTTGTTGTTTCTATCCTGCACATGTGCACGCACTAACCCCCAGAAGTAGGCAGCGACATACCAGTATGGCGCTTTGCCTCCATGTGGCGCTCACCCACAGTATATAGAGGGCTGGCGGTTGCCAATCAGTTTACCGCTTGCCGACCAGCCACCATCATTATACTGTGGCAGGTCGGCTCCCCTGCGCAAACCGCCGTAGGTGTACGTCGGCGTTTGCACAGGAGGTAGCGCGTGCCACAGGATCGTGCCCACAGGTCCAGCGGGATCGATGTCCGCCGGTGGCCCGCGATCACCTAGTACTGAGGCAGAACGGGGAACTGCCTATGTAAAAAAGGCGATTCCCCGTTCTGCCAGATGACATATCAGAGATCTACTGTTCCCAGTCATCAGGAACAGCGATCTCTGTCATGTCCCTGGTAGCCCTCCCTCCCCCCTACAGTTAGAACACACTCAGGGAACACATTTAACCCTTTGATCGCCCCCCTAGTGTTAACCCCTTCCCTGTCAATGACATTTACATATTGATCAGTGCATTTTTATAGCTCTGATCAATGTAATAATGTCACTGGTCCCCAAAAAGTAAACTTTGGGATCAGATTTGCCCACCGCAATTTCGCAGTCCCGCTAAAAATTGCAGATTGCCGCCATTACCAGTAAAAACATAAAAAACATAAAAAAAAAAAAAAAAAAAAAAAAAAAAGTTCCTAAATCTACCCCATAGTTTGTCGATGCAATTTCTGCGCAAACCAATCAATATACGCCTATTGCGATTTTTTTTTATACCAAAAATATGTAGAAGAATATATACTGATGAATACATTTGTTATATATATATATATATGTATATATATATATATATATATATATATATATATATATATATATATACACACACACACACACACACATTTTTTGGAGACGTATTATAGCAGAAAGTAAAAAAAAAAAAACAATTTTTTTTCAAAATTGTTGCTATTTATTTTTGTTTATAGCGCAAAAAATAAAAAAAACGCAGAGGTGATCAAATGCCACCAAAAGAAAGGTCTATTTGTGGGGAAGAAAAAAAAGGACCTCAATTTTATTTAGGTACAACGTCGCACGACCACACAATTAAAGTTAAATCGATGCAGTGCCGTATCGCAAAAAACGGCCCGGTCGGGAAGGGGGAAAATCCTTCCGGGGCTGAAGTGGTTAAATAGTACATATTCTATAAAGGTCTATCCATCAGACCAAAAAAAAAAAAAAGGGACAAGTGAGGAGAATTGAGGGACAGAGGAATTTGGCCCACCAAGGACAGTCCTCGAAAAAGTGAGGAGACCAAGAATGATCTATAGAACAAGGGACATTTGTGGAGGAATGAGGGACACAGGGGTTTTGGAAAAGAAGAATGGTCCCTTCGAAATCAGAGGCAATTGGTAGTTATGAGTAAACATGCTTTACACCTCCCCCTCTCCGCAGAACAGTGACCCTGCACTGATTCTTCAGGTTGAACATGACACCGATGGCCGGGTATGACGAGATCTATCTCCTCTTAATTATTCATCACTCCAGGCTTGTAAGTGCTGCCTATATCGTTTTCCTGGTTGTAGACTCCTTATATAATAACCAAGACAGAAATCAGGTCTTTCTATTATTAGGAAGAGAATACGGGCACATGTGGCCAATATTTGGCTGTATTTGCGTAAGAGATATGCCCTAAAAAATTTCAATGTAAGAGTTCCTGAGGAATTTCAACGTTAGAGATGTCCTAAATAATTTCAACGCAAGAGATGTGTCCTAAAAAAAAGTAAACGTAAGAGATATGTCCTAAAAAAAAAAAGTCAACGTAAGAGATATGGCCTAAACAAGGTCAACATAAGAGACCTTTTCAAGGTCAACATAAGAGGCCATATCTCTTACGTTGACATTTTTTAGGACTTATGTCCAAAAACATTTCAACATAAGGGATAAGTCCTAAAAAATGTCAACGTAAGAGATATGGCCTAAAGAAAGTCAACGTAAGAGATATGTCCTAAAAGATGTCAACGTAAGAGATATGGCCTAAAAGATGTCAACGTAAGAGATATGGCCTAAAGAAAGTCAACGTAAGAGATATGTCCTAAAGCATTTCAACATAAAAGGCATCTTTTACGTTGACTATGTTTAGGCCATATCTCTTACGTTGACATTTTTTAGGACTTATGTCCTAAAACATTTCAACATAAGGGATAAGTCCTAAAAAATGTCATTGTAAGATATATGCCCTAAAGAATGTCAATGTAAGAGATATGGCCTAAAAAAAAGTCAACGTAAGAGATATGTCCTAAATCATTATAACATAAGAGATAGCTCTTACGTTCACTTTTTTTTAGGCCATGTCTCTAATATTGACATTTTTTAGGACATAAGTCCTAAAAAATGTCAACATAAGATATATGCCCTAAAAAAAATGTCAATGTAGGAGATACGTTCTAAAAGTTTTCAAAGTAAGAGATATGTCCTAAAATAATGTCAATGAAAGAGATGCGTCCTATAAAAATTTCAATGCAAGAGATACATCCTAAAAAGATTCAACATAAGATATATGCCCTAAAAAATGTCAACGTAGGTGATACGGCCTAAAAAAAATGAAAATGAATTGTAAGAGATACATCCTGTAAAGATTTCAACATAGGAGATACGGCCTATGTTGAAAAATTCAACGGAAGAAAAACTTCCTAAAAAGTTTGAACACAAGAGGTATTTCCTGAAAAATGTCAACATAAAAGATACATCGTAAACAATTTCAACATAAGTGATATGTCCTAAAAATTTCAACGTAAGAGATAGATACGTCCTAAAAATTTCAACGTAAGAGATATGCCCTAAGCTATGTCACATAGGAGATATGTCCAAAATTTTTTAAAAGTAGAAGATATGTCCTAAAAACTGTCAAAGTAAGAGATAGTCCTAAAAAATTTCAGCGTAAGATACGTCCTAAAAAATGTCATTGTAAGAGATATGGCGTAAAAAAATGTCAACATATGAAATACTTTCTAAAAAAATCTCAACATGAGAGACGTCCTTATAAGTTTTAACGCTAGAGGTACTTCCTAAAAATTGTTAACATAAGAGATACATCTGCTATGTCCAGCTCCCCCTGTCACTATTTCTGATAAGTACCATCTGTCAACATTGCAATGACATTGCAAAAATAGAATAAATACATATACATTAATACAATGTTACAATGTATTGTATTGTTTCATTATATTTACCAGGTCATTCATACAGTATGTAAATCAAAGGTGCGACATTTGATCTGCAAACGACACAATTTAAAGAAACCTTACCAGCTCAATGTGTGTCTATTTAACCTCTTCTTAACCCTTAGCTAACCTAATCAGCTCTAATTAACTCCTTCTTCCCTTACTCCCCTTAGCTAAAATTTTTAGCAAAGAACATAATAATAGCACACATTTTTTCTTGCGTACCAGAAACAGAATTTTTCTATAATTTGTAGGGTTTAAGATGACACCAAAAATTATATTTATAAATAAACAGACCTAAAGTGGAAATGTAAAAATTGTACCAGTCCAATAATTTTAAACATGTACGGGAGATGAAATGGTTAAAAAAGTGACCATGTAAAAGAGGAATGCTCATCATTTTTATTTTAGGTTTATTGTAAAATAACACGGTGGCTGACAGGCCCCCTATGTGACAGCATAGTGCAGGTGACAGGTTCTCTTTAAGAGTCCAATAGAGATTTTAGTGGTCTCTAATGTCATCTCTGCTCCCAGTCATAGGTGTCAACTGTCCCATATTGGCTGGGACAGTCCTGCACTGCAGTTTTGTTTCCTGATGATGCTGTGTCCCCAGATCATCCCAGTTACTGAGCAAGCATAGTAACTAAAAAAAAAAAAGTATAACTAAAGGCATTTTTTTTTTTTAGTTTTAGATAGAGGGATTATAACTTCTATCAGGTTTCTATTGGTGTCCCCCTGTTGTAAAATAAAATTCCATATTTAGGGCAGTCACCAGAACAGAAATAAAGAGGAAATCTTCCTATGGGGGCACTAGTTCCGGTGACAACCAGGAATACCTTTCACTTCCTGTTTCATCTATGGGACAGGAAATAAATGGAAATCTCCACAATGGGGGACATATGGCAAAAAAAAACCTCCCTTACTCTAGCCAAAAAATTAAGTTTTGCATTTCGTTTTAATGTAACTGAGGGTATCGTGGCCACTAGAAGGATGTTCCAAAATTTTTAGGAGCAGGACCATCAGAAAGTAGGTGGGTTCCCTCCGAAGGTGGCTGTGTTATGTGTGTGCCATAGGCGGGTTTGAGGCAGGACAGCCCAGAAAGTAAATGTGATCATATTATTCATTGACCTTGTCAGTTCTGGCACGGCCCATCCCCATCAGAGACCAACTACCTGCAAATCCATCCTCCTTGAGTGAATGGTGGTGCACAGCTTTGACCAGTTGTGGAATACCCCTAGTTTCCTGCAGGGGCATGAAGATTTTAGCTGGGCCTCCTGCCAGGGGTATTGCAGGGGCATGAAGGTTTTGGGTTGGCGTCCTGCCAGGGTTACTACAGGGGCATAAAGGTTTTGGCTGGGTCTGCTGCCAGGGTTACTTCAGGGGTATGAAGGTTTTGGGTTGGCCTCCTGCCAGGGGTATTGCAGGGGCATAAATGTTTTGGGTGGGCCTCCTGTCAAGGGTATTGCTGGGGCATGAAGCTTTTGGGTGAACCTCCTGCCTGGGTTATCGCAGGGGCATGAAGGTTTTGGCTGGGCCTCCTGCCAGGGGTATTGCAGGGGCATGAAGGTTTTGGGTGAACCTCCTGCCTGGCTTATTACAGGGGCATGAGGGTTTAGGCCGGGCCTCCTGCAAGAGGTATTGCAGGGGCATGAAGGTTTTGGGTTGGCCTCTCCCCAGGCGTATTGTAGGGGCATGAAGGCTTTGGGTTGGCCCCCTGCCAGGGGTATTGCAGGGACATGAAGGTTTTGGCTGTGCCTCCTGCAAGGGTTATTGCGGTGGCATGAAGGTTTTGGCTGTGCCTCCTGCCAGGGTTATTGTGGGTACATGAAGGTTTTGGCTGTGCCTCCTGCCAGGGTTATTGTGGGTACATGAAGGTTTTGGCTGTGCCTCCTGCCAGGGTTATTGTGGGGACATGAAGGTTTTGGCTGTGCCTTCTGCCAGGGTTATTGTGGGGACATGAAAGTTTTGGCTGGGCCTCCTGCCAGGTGTATTGCAGGGGCATGAAGTTTTTGGTTGAGCCTCCTGCCAGGGTCACAAATCAGACACACCTTTCTTTTTTTTATACAAGTCATACCAAATCAGGTCAAAGGGAAATTAAGCAGAAGAGTACATGATGAATTATTTTTGGTTGCAGGAGGGTATTGCTGGTTGCAGGAGGTTATTGCTGGTTGTGTTTGCAGGAGGTTATTGCTGGTTGTGGTTGCAAGAGTTTATTGCATTTTCAAAGAGTCGAACTACACACATCAAGTCTTATCAAATAAATATATGGTAAAAATTCAAATATAATGTAACCCCAATCACTAAAATCTCACATAAACTTTTTTTAAATAGTGCATTTTTAAATTGCAGCTTTCATTAAAATTAAACCCTGGTGATCCTGCCATGAAAGTCTGCACCCTGGCACTTTCTGGTATAGGGTGACAACGTTCTGTCATTCAGGAAAGGGTTACTGTATATCTACTTTATAAAACAATTTTTTTTAATCAATATAAAATGAATGCCAATGATTTTTTAAAATAAATTATTATTAGTATTTTTGAAATTATTAATATTTAAAAAATCCTAATAAATTATTTTTAAAATAATTTACGTTCATTTTTATGTGACGGACCCCAGCAGCTCTGCCTGTATCAATGATGTCACAGCACCATTCTACCATTACTCTGCTCGGATCTGCTCTATGAGAGTCCGCCCAGACTCTCCGGCTCTATAATTGGCAGCCAAATTCCGTTATTTACTCTCTCGGAGATGTGAGGAAAACATTTGGGTGTGCACAGTGAGGGGCTCAGCTGCTCCAAGTCTCCGCTCCCTCTGGGAATTTAACCTATTATGTGTGTTTTATTTTTTATTTTTTTTTGATTTTACGTCTGCAGCTAATTGCTGCTCCCCTCTAATTAATGCTACGCTGCCTGCCGAGGCCCCCGGGGAGCGGAGGGGCCACCAGCCAGGCTGTTGTTGTTTGGAAGAACAGGTGCCCCTGTGATCCTGGGTGAAAGATGAAATAGGCGAGAGAATATGAGATCAGTCAGCCACATCGCACCCCTCCTGTGCTGACACAGGGAACGCACTTTGATAACATTTGGCGACATTCAGACGTAGGGAAAAAATGAGAACTTCCAGCTAAGAGTTCTATCTACTAATAACTCCCCCCCCCCCCCCCCCCCCGCGCGCTTATCACATAAGGGATCAGTTAACCCCTTCATGATGAGGGTAAAACAAATGTTAATGCCTGAACACAGCTTTGCAACTTGGGCATGTGTTAGTGAAACTGTACAGATCATCACAATGACTTCATGTATCCAGGTGAAATAAACTGCGTTTTATCTTTACAACAAATTGGGCTTCCATTGAGTGGTAAATTGTAATTAATATCTCCTGATTTTTTTTTGTTATATAATAATTATATAATAGTAAAAAAAAAAATGATATATAATTATAATTAATATTTTACTATATATATATATATATATATATAAAATTGTATTACTATTTTTATATATATGCACATATATATATATATATATATATATATATATATATATATATATATATATATAGATATATATATATATATATATATATATATATATATCTATATATAATTTTTTTTTTTTACTATTTTTTTTATTTGTATATATATATCTATATATATATATATATTATATATATATATATATATATATATATATATATATATATATAGATATATATAGATATATATATACACAGTTTCTCACAAAAGTGAGTACACCCCTCACATTTTTGTAAATATTTTCTTCTATCTTTTCATGTGACAACACTGAAGAAATGACACTTTGCTACAATGTAAAGTAGTGAGTGTACAGCTTGTATAACAGTGTAAATTTGCTGTCCCCTCAAAATAACTCAACACACAGCCATTAATGTCTAAACCGCTGGCAACAAAAGTGAGTACACCCCTAAGTGAAAATGTCCAAATTGGGCCCAATTAGCCATTTTCCCTCCCCCCGTGTCATGTGACTCGTTAGTGTTACAAGGTCTCAGGTGTGAATGGAGAGCAGGTGTGTTAAATTTGGTGTTATCGCTCTCACTCTCTCATACTGGTCACTGGAAGTTCAACATGGCACCTCATGGCAAAGAACTATCTGAGGATCTGAAAAGAAGAATTGTTGCTCTACATAAAGATGGCCTAGGCTATAAGAAGATTGCCAAGACCCTGAAACTGAGCTGCAGCACGGTGGCCAAGACCATACAGCGGCTTAACAGGACAGGTTCCACTCAGAACAGGCCTCGCCATGGTCCACCAAATAAGTTGAGTGCACGTGCATCAGTGTCGGTCAGTTGGTCGGTGCACTTACCTCAACCACGGTTGGCTTCCCCGGCTCTCCTCCACGGGCATCACGAGCGGGTATCTCCTTCCTTCTCCTTCCCCTGCTCGGCGGCTTCCGTCTCCTCCCTCCTTGGTGTCCAATTAGAAAGCTTTCTCCTTTTGACCAAACGGGAAATGCGGTCTCACACCCCTGCGCTTCCTGATTGGCGGAGAGGCGATCCAGTGTAATGCCGCGTACACACGGTCGGACTTTCCGACGGGAAATGTTGGATGTGAGCTGGTTGGCGGAAAGTCCGACCGTGTGTATGCTCCATCAGACATTTGCGGTCAGATTCTCCGCCAACAAATGTTTGAGAGCTGGTTCTCAAATTCTCCGCCAACAAAACTTTGTTGTCGGACTTTCCGATCGTGTGTACACAAGTCCCTCCCACAAAAGTCCACCAAGGTGGACTTCACAGTAACCAATCAGAGGCTATCACCGCAATCAGGTGATTGTGAAACGGCTTTCCAGTTCCCAATTGCTAGTATGAGACCCGGTACTCTCGGTGAGTGCCTAGTCCCTGTGCCAGGAGAGCATTGTGCATCACATTTCCAGCAAAAACACAAGAACTCATATATGTGGCTTCACAGAAGACCCACTTAAGTGAGGCCCCATATACACTATATCACCAAAAGTATTGGGACGCCTGCCTTTACACGCACATGAACTTCAATGGCATCCCAGTCTTAGTCCGTAGGGTTCAGTATTGAGTTGGCCCACCCTTTGCAGCTTCAACTCTTCTGGGAAGGCCGTCCACAAGGTTTAGGAGTGTGTCTATGGGAATGTTTGACCATTCTTCCAGAAGAGCATTTGTGAGGTCAGGCACTGATGTTGGATGACAAGGCCTGGCTCGCAGTCTCCAGTCTAATTCATTCCAAAGGTGTTCTATCGGGTTGAGGTCAGGACTCCACCCCAAATTCGCTCATCCATGTCTTTATGGACCTTGCTTTGTGCACTGGTGTGCAGTCATGTTGGAACAGGAAGGGGCCATCCCCAAACTGTTCCCACAAAGTTGGGAATATGAAATTGTCCAAAATGTCTTGGTATGCTGACGCCCTAAGAGTTCCCTTTACTGGAACTAAGGGCCAAGCCTAAAAGACATAAAGACATGGATGAGCGAGTTTGTGCAGGCCAGTCAAGTTCCTCCACCCCAAACTCACTTATCCATGTCTTTATTGACCTTGCTTTGTGCACTTGTCCAAATCACTTGGTGGAGGGGGGATTATGGTGTGGGGTTGTTTTTCAGGGGTTGGGCTTGACAGGATCAGCTGTCTGCCAATGACAGCTGTTCACGGAAGTAAACAGAAGCCAGTTATCGGCTTTGTTTTTTCTTCATGCTGACAGCTTGCGGGAAAGGTAGATAGGAATAATGCTAACTGACAAGAGAGCAGCAAGGGGAGCTCAATGAATTTCGGGTAGGATCAACAGGTATTTAAAGGACACAACAGGGCTACTGATTGGGGAGGGGGGGTACAGACAGTTCTCCCATACTGGGCCTAGGGCCCATTGGCTCACCAGCAGTAGCTTCCTGTGGCTCTCTCTTCTCTGCGCAGTGCAATGTGTCCCCTTGGTCTCCTGTTGATCTCCTTCCTGTAATAAGCACCCTGGGGCTGGCAGACAGAAGGCACATTAGGTCTAACCAGCTTCTTCCTGGGCGTGCAGCTGTGGTAGGCGGGGCGGGGGGGTGTGCCCGCTGTACTCTGGCTGATCATGTTGCTGAGGATGGGGTGACATTGCAGGAGGAGCAGAGATGGAAGTTCAGCAAGTCTTCCACTTCCCGCCATGCAGGAAGAGGTTTTCTCCTGCCCTGCCCACTTCACCGCACACTGTCAGATGGCTGGAGAACTTCCATTGCACCATAACCAGAGTTGGATACTTTTTACTGGCCTGCCATTCAACACTGCCCACTACTCTACCCTACCACTACATACCACCCTTCCACACTGCCTACTACTCTGCACTGCTACTACATACTGCTATACCCTGCCACTCTACAAAGCTCCCTACCCTGCTCCACCATGCCTGGCTACTACCTACTGCCCACTGCCCTGCCATTCCATGCTGCTCACTGCCCAGCCCAGCCACTACATACTGCTCATTGCCCAGCCACTACATACTGCTCACTGCCCTGCCACTATATATAACCCACTGCCCTGCCCTAGCACTACACGCTACCCACTGTGCACCTCAACATACTGCTCAAAACATCCAGTGTGGCAGGCTGAAGGTTGGCTTCAATTTGTTGAAGATGAGAAGAATGCCCTTTGGAAGAAGGTGCTGTGTGTGCTTATTCCCGCCTAATCTGTAGGTATCTAAAGAGCATCCAGTGTGCCAGGCTGAAGGTTGGCTTCAATTTGTTGAAGATGAGAAGAATGCCCTTTGGAAGAAGGTGCTGTGTGTACTTATTCCCGCTTAGTCTGTAGATATCTAAAGAACATCCAGTGTGGCAGGTTGAAGGTTGATTTCAATTTGTTCAAGATGAGAAGAATGCCCTTTGGAAGAAGGTGCTGTGTGTGCTTATTCCCGCCTAATCTGTAGGTATCTAAAGAGCATCCAGTGTGGCAGGCTGAAGGTTGGCTTCAATTTGTTCAAGATGAGAAGAATACTCTTTGGAAGAAGGCGTTGTGTACACTTATTCCCGCCTAATCTGTAGATATCTAAAGAACATCCAATGTGGCAGGTTGAAGGTTGATTTCAATTTCCATCCAACCCAACAGCTACTAATGCAGCCCAACCTCCCTAAAACCACCACCTCATCTTTGTAGCTACATCCCATGGGTTCAGATATCTCAAATGTTTTACAGATATTTCACAAATTGAAATAATAGAGATAACAGTTTTCCAAGGATGAATAGGAGGATGGTGTTACATTAGGACAAAAATTACAACACCTCCTTCTAATGGGCTCCCTTTTTAGCTTCAACACTTTCATCCAACTGGTTGTTCTTTAGATACTCTCATCCTTGTATCTTCACCTCATAGGCTCAGATATCATGAAGGTTTCACAACTACTTCACCAATGGAAAGCTGATATCCCTCGTATCCCTATGCTTTTGGAGATAAGAATGGGATAACACATTAGGGTGGGAATAACCAGGCTACAACACCTTGAAAAGAGTGTCCTTTGGAAAAAGGTGATGTGTGTGGTTACTCCCACCCAATCTGTAGGCTTCTAAAGAACATCCAATGGGACAGGTTGAAGGTTGAATTCAGATATTTACAGATTAGGGTGGGAATAATCGCACACATCACCTTCTTCCAAAAGGCATTCTTCTCAACTTCAACACATTGGAATCAACCTTCAACCTGCCACACTGGATGTTCTCTAGATACTTGTAGATTAGGTACACTATGGGGTTGATTTACTAAAACTGGAGAGTACAAAATCTGGTGCAGCTGTGCATGGTAGCCAATCAGCTTCTAACTTCAGCTTGTTCAATTAAGCTTTGTCATAAAAACCTGGACGCGGATTGGTTTCTATGCACAGCTGCACGAGATTTTGCACTCTCTAGTTTTAGTAAATCAACCCCTATGTCTCTCAAGGTGTTGAAGTTGAGAAAAGTGCACTTTGGAAGAAGGTGTCGTGTGAGGTTATTCCCACCCTATTGTGCTAAAATGGGGGCGAGAGAGGGAAGGATAATTCCAGAGAGGAGTACGGGGGAAACCAGCAATTGGGGGGGGGGGGGGGGGGGGCTTTTACCAGTTTTTAATATTCAGTAACACATATGAGTATTGTAAATGGTTCCCAGAGGTTGGTTTCTGTTTTATGACTTTTTTTTAACCCCTTTCTGCTCTCCCATTTACAGCCTCCTTCTTTTCCTACATAAATACCTTCAGGATAAACTTGCTGGCTCGCTGTGGCCTCCAAGCGTTCGCTCCTCCGTGGGTTCAGATGCTGGAAGGAACATTTGGGAGTCAGAAGCGGGCCAGCCCCTGGAATTCCAATAATGTTTCTGCACGTTTTATAGCAGAGAATATGGAGCACTTTCTTGCGTGTCGGACTTGGCAAACTCGCCGTGCGTTTTACATATTTCCTGCTTCGTGCCAAAAAAAAGCCAGAGGAAGTGAAATAATAAATCCGTTCGATGTAAAGCAGAGCCGTGAACTCTGCCAGCGCCAGAGGGTGTCAGGCCAAATAAACACCAAATTATGTCAGTAACGTGCCATGGATTTGCCGGAGGGTCCTCAAAAGCCCCCCCTGCCTGCAGAGCCTGACCTCTTTCTATAGTACATCTATTATATCAATTCTCCAACTCTACAGGAAAATTGTATGGCCAGAGATACTTCAGCTTTTTATGCCTTTACTGAAAATGCCAAAAAACTGTCTTCAGGACTTTCCGAACCACCATGCCAGGGCAAGCAAGTTCAGGACTTCCAATCTGCATGCTTGCTGTAGCTCAGGTTCACATCAGAATACTTTTTAGTTCTTTTGTAAGAAACATCAAGTCAAACCATTCTTGAGCTGGATCCAGTCCAGTGACTTTGCCTATGCTATTTAGATGATGTCATTAGTCTGCTGCAGGCAGGGAGGAAGCATTATCTCCTGCAGGGTTAAATATTACTCAGAGTTCAGAGGTTTGGATTAAGTTATGCCCAGAGTTTAGAGGTCAGGACTAAATAATACCCAAAGTTCAGAGGTCAAGATTTATTAATGCTCAGAGTTCAGGATTAAATAATGCTCAGAGGTCAGGATTAAATAATGCTCAGAGGTCAGGATTAAATAATGCTCAGAGGTCAGGATTAAATAATGCTCAGAGGTCAGGATTAGGTAATGCTCAGAGGTCAGGATTATGTAATTGTCAGGGCTGGGCTCAGCCCTTCCTTCTCTGAGCTGGCCGCTCAGCTATCGGCTAATTGCCAGCTCTTTTCTCTCCACAGTTACTCACCTGTTGATGATCCTGCTCGTCAGCCCTGCCTACTTAAGTCGTCCAGTGCAGTGGATCTCTGCCTTCGCCTTGGTCAACATCACAGAGACATTCGCCTGCGTTGCTGTTTAAAGACTTGCTTTGCTGACATCCCTTCTGGATCCGGATCCTGTTTGCTGTTCCACTACATTGGTCCCTGACTTCTGGCTTGGCTGACTATCCGTTCCGGTTACTGAACTTTGGCTATGTTTTGACTACGTTTGTTCTTTTTACTTTTATTATTAAACAAGTGTGATTTAACTGTACTTCTGTCTCCATCCGATTTCATGGTTTCTGACAGTAATGCCCCAAGTTCAGAGGTCAGGATTTATTAATGTCCAGAGTTCAGGATAAAATAATCTCAGAGGTCAGGATTAAGTAACACCCAGAGTTCAGGGGTCAGGATTAAGTAACACCCAGAGTTCAGGGGTCAGGGATAAGTAACACCCAGAGTTCAGGGGTCAGGAATAAGTAACACCCAGAGTTCAGGGGTCAGGAATAAGTAACACCCAGAGTTCATAGGTTAGGCAAGTAACAAGATTACGCCTGATGTTCTACTTCATAGCCAGGAACCAAGCAACATAGAGTGAACATTGCCTTGCTCCATCCCAAGTATACTGCAGAAGCTTTATTCAAAAATGGTGCAGCTAGGGCAGTCTGTGTGCATGGTAACATGAATGGACATGCACATGCAGGCTACTCTAGCACCACCATTTTTAAATTGACACTTGACCAGTGTAGCTCCAGTTAGAGGCCACACACTGCAATGTGCTACAGTACCCCGCTCCCAGGGTTGAACCTGAGGATGCCCACTTCCTTGGGACAGACCACTCACACCAGGGACTGTCCCCAGGAACCAGGGAAAGATAGTCCTGCGGCCACTAAATGAAAACTTCCACTGTGCCGGCGCAATTGTCTTTGGTTGCTAGGACCCATGCAGCCACCTGACCCCTACCAGTCGAAAGATGTTCTGAGGGCCGGCTACCCACGCCCTAGTAACTGATGACATCATTGGTTGCCAGGATGCAGACACCCGCATGGTCATTGACTGTTATGTTGCACCATGTCAACCAACTATGGTTTTTGGAAAAAACAAAGTGCGGTTCCCTCAAAATCCCTACCAGACCCTTATCCTAGATAGGGGTCTGGTATAGATTTTAGCCTACGCATAAGAGGGGGAAAAAGAAAATGACATGGGGGCAGAGAGGGTATCTTATTAGGGGACCTTACTGGGAATAGCACCTTGTCATCATCTTAATGAGGAAAAGGGCCTCTTCTCCTGGTGTCTCAGAGAGAAAGTGATGGGAAATCCACATTCCGAGAAGTCATCAGACCAGGAAAATAAGAGAAATCTTCCAATGAGGACACTTTATGCAATGACTATTCTCTAACTTATCTTCCCTCTGAAAAGATTTCTCCTTACTTCCTATTGTGTCTACAGGACAGGAAGTGAAGGGAAATCTCCCCAACAGGACAAAGACAGGCAAAAACAAGGGGTTTAACCAGTGGCGGCTGGTGCTCCATTTGAGGGGGGGATGGGTGGCAAACAAACCACCCGTCACCCAAACCATCCCCCCCGGTTGGTAGGGCCACCATCCCCTCCCCCATCGGTTGCTCGTCCTTCCACGCACCAGCCCCGCACTTCCCCCATCTAGGTTGTGGGTAACTTCAGATTCTCCCTGCGTCTCCTCCTCCTCGACGGCTTCCCCTGCGTCTCCTCCTCCTCGACGGCTTCCCCTGCGTCTCCTCCTCCTCGACGGCTTCCCCTGCGTCTCCTCCTCCTCCTCGACGGCTTCCCCTGCGTCTCCTCCTCCTCCCTCGACGGCTTCCCCCTGCGTCTCCTCCTCCTCCTCGACGGCTTCCCCTGCGTCTCCTCCTCCTCGACGGCTTCCCCTGCGTCTCCTCCTCCTCGACGGCTTCCCCTGCGTCTCCTCCTCCTCGACGGCTTCCCTGCGTCTCCTCCTCCTCGACGGCTTATCCTGCGTCTCCTCCTCCTCGACGGGCTTCCCTGCGTCTCCTCCTCCTCGACGGCTTCCCCTGCGTCTCCTCCTCCTCGACGGCTTCCCCTGCGTCTCCTCCTCCTCGACGGCTCCCCCTGCGTCTCCTCCTCCTTGACGGCTTCCCCTGCGTCTCCTCCTCCTCGACGGCTTTCCCCTGCGTCTCCTCCTCCTCGACGGCTTCCCCTGCGTCTCCTCCTCCTCGACGGCTTCCCCTGCGTCTCCTCCTCCTCGACGGCTTCCCCTGCGTCTCCTCCTCCTCGACGGCTTCCCCTGCGTCTCCTCCTCCTCGACGGCTTCCCCTACGTCTCCTCCTCCTCGACGGCTTCCCCTGCGTCTCCTCCTCCTTGGCGGCCAACACGGTCGCTTCTCCTCTCAGCCAAACAGGCCTCAGGAGCCACTTCCTGATTGGCCAAGAGAATTAGGAAGACAATAATGAATATTGATTGGCTAATTTCACACAGGTGGGTTAGTCTTGGGGGCACACCCCTCTTCGCCCCGAGCCGACCCTTTTTAAAGCCAATTAAAGCCTCAGACTCTAATCATGTGCTTATAAGAATTTAAAAAAAACACTGGTATCCAATGCGTCCGGCGCCCTGCATGTAGATTAAGGGGGCCGGACTTATGGATTAGGGGGGCGGCGCCTCTGCACCTCGTATTGACGGGCCACCGCTGGGTTTAACCCTTTCATACTACATCTTCAAAGTTTTGGCTTTTAGATTTTAATTTAGATTTTTGGCTTTTAAAAATCTGTCCCATATTGTTTGCTTAAACCACCTCAATACCGGGCACTTTCACCCCCTTCCTGCCCAGGCCATTTTTCAGCTTTCAGCGCTCTCACACTTTGAATGACAATTGCGCAGTCATGCTACACTGTACCCAGTGCCCTGATTACATCCCTAGATGTCCCCTGGGAGGAGATGCCGCTGATTGGCTCTCCTCTTCCCACACTCTGTCATTGTGAGGTGAGGAGCGCTGATTGCCGGCATTTCCGTGTTTACATGTGATTGGCTGTGATTGGACATCGACGATCACATGGTCAAAGAGCCGCGGCTGCGGCTCATTACAGAGATCAGGGTTGCGTGTCCTAGCAACACGGCACGGCCGCGATCGCCTATATTTCTTTCATATGACGTCATCCCGGAACAAGAGCCGCACCGTCCTTCCGTCATTTGATGGTGGGCGGGCGGCAAGTGTTTAAAGCTGAAGTTTAATGTGCCTATATTTTGGCTTCCCTGGTTCCTCCGCCCGTCATCAACATACCAATTACATTTCTAAATAAAACCTGTTTTCATTACATACCTTATTATAGACCCAGCAACATCATCACTGAGTCTCTGTGCTTCTCTATTCAGTGTAGGCATATCATGGCTGGTGGGAGGAGCCTGCAGGGTGCTGTATAGAGCCTACTGCAGTGGTCTCCAAACTCCGGCCCGGGGCCAGATGTGGCCCTTTACATTATTTTATCTGGCCCTTAGGGTGCTATTTTATTCACTGACACTAATGAAGGGCACAATTTCCCCAATGACACCAACAATATGGCCCCATGACACGAATGATGGGGCATAATTCCTCCCAATGACACAGACAATGGGGCCCAATGACACCAATGATGGGGCACAATTCCTCCCAATGACACCAATGATGGGGCACAATTCCTTCCAATGATACCAACAATATGGCCCCATGACACGAATGATTGGGCATAATTCCTCCCAATGACACAGACAATGGGGCACAATTCCTTCCCATGACACCAACAATGGGGCCCAATGACACCAACGATGGAGCCCAATTCCTCCCTATGACACCAACAATGGGGCCCAATGATACCAATGATACGGCACAATTCCTTTCAATGACACCAACAATGGAGTCCAATGACGCCAATGATGGGGCACAATTCCTTCCAATGACACCAACAATGGGGCCCCATGACACCAATGATGGGGCAAAATTCCTTCCCATGACACCAACAATGGGGCACAATTCCTTCCCATGACACCAATGATGGGGCACAATTCCTTGCAAAGATACCAACAATGGGGCCCAATGACACCAACGATGGGGCACAATTCCTTCCAATGACACCAACAATGGGGCCCAATGACACCAATGATGGGGCACAATTCCTTCCCACCCAATGACACCAATGATGGGCCCAATTCCTTCCAATGACACTGACAATGGGGCCCAATGACACCAATGATGGGGCCCAATTTCTTCCAATGACACCAACAATGGGGCACAATCTCCTCTCCTCTCAAGACTCAACAGTCCTGATACAAGCAGTGGGCGGGGTCTTGGGACGAGTCATGCAAATATCAAAATGCCTAGATGGGTGGGTGCCAATCTGGAGGAGGGGGCGTTCCTAGGCAGGCTGTATTTGCATGCAGACAGCCGTAGGTAATGCCCACATGTGATGCTGAGCCTCCATTAATTAAAAGAGCGAGATGATGCTGGACGTCCTCCAGCCAGGAAATGAGGCAGGGCTCTATCTGACTTGCGGCAGCTTCTGATGCACGTTGTGAGAAGCTCGCAGTGTTCAGTGAAATCAGAGTAAGCCATTTCAGTAGAGGAGAGGAGCCGGTACAACTGTGCGAGGCTGAAGGGGAGGTCAGATTTAAACAGCTGCCCGCTTCTCAGTCTAAGTTATCGGCCCCCCCACACTGGATTCCAATAGAGGGGTCGATACAGATCTCAATTCAACCCTACAGAGCAGACAGGCCCTCCATTAATAATACATGGCCATTATCATTCATGGTACGGACATTCAGAGTATTTTGGATTTATTGCACACATAAATCGCACGGACGTACAAACGTTGCGTCATTTTGTGCGTTGCCAACCACAGAATACTTCTAGACCGAGAAATATAAAATGACCTTCATTTTTAATCCGAGAAATATAAAATGACCTTCATTTTTAATCAACAACACAATAATAAATGATACAAAGATGCTGTTGTGTCTCGTTTGCATAGGAAACTAAATATGGTACAGCAAAAAAATAAGTGCATTACTCCATTCCGTGCATTATTAGACTAGCAGCACTCCATACAATTCAATACTAGAAAGCTTTAATAATCCAAACAAATCAAGGAAGAACCTCCTGTGCTGACGCGTTTCACTGGTGAACTGCGCAATACCATTTCATTAGCACTGAATAATACCACCGTTTTTATTTATATTATCTTTCCAGAGTTTGCGCAGTGAGCGGGGCATAGGATGAGCCCCAACCTGTGGCATGCTTTTGGAATTGGCAGCAGCACGCTCTGTGCTTCTTTAATTGTTGTAGTCTTATCCGACGCATTTCGGACCTGGTATATCCCGTTCATCGTGGGCATTAATTTGGGCTTCCAGTGTATCTCCTGGCTTTAACCCCTTCAATACCAGATACTTTCACCCCCTTCCTGCCCAGGGGTTAAAGCCTTAACCACTTCAATACCGGGCATTTTCACCCCCTTCCTGCCCAGGACAATTTTCAGCTTTCAGCGCTTTCACACTTTGAATGACAATTGTGCGGTCATACTATACTGTACCCAAATGACATTTTTATCATTTTTTTTTTTTTTACACAAATAGAGTTTTCTTTTGGTGATATTTAATCACCTCTGGGTTTTTATTTTGTGCTAAATAAACAAAAAAAATTTTGGGAAAAAAAAAAGTTTCTTAGTTTCTGTTATAAAATTTAACAAATAAATATTTTTCTTTTTTCACCGATGGGCACTGATGAGGCGGCACTGATGGGCATGGTTAGGCTGCATTGATGATGGGCACAGATGAAGCTGCACTGATGGGCACCAATGAGGCAGCACTGATGGGAACAAATGAGGCGGCACTGATGGGCACTGATGAAGTTGCACTGATGGGAACAAATGAGGCGGCACTGATGGGAACAAATGAGGCAGCACTGATGGGCACTGATGAAGTTGCACTGATGGGCACCGATGGGAACAAATGAGGCGGCACTGATGGGCACTGATGAAGTTGCACTGATGGGAACAAATGAGGCAGCACTGATGGGAACAAATGAGGCAGCACTGATGGGCACTGATGAAGTTGCACTGATGGGCACCGATGGGAACAAATGAGGTGGCACTGATGGGCACAGATGAGGTGGCACTGATAGGCAGGATGAGGCTGCACTGATGGGCACTGATAGGATGGCACTGATTGCGCGCTGATGAGGCTGCACTGATATGCGTCACTAATAGGCAGCATTGGTGAGCACTGATGAGGCGGCACTGATGGGCACTGAAGAGGCAGCACTGATGGGCACAATTAGGCTGCACTAATGGGCACTGATGAAGCTGCACTGATGGGAACTGATGAGATGGCAGTGATGAGGCTGCACTGATGGGCACCAATGAGGCGGCACTGATGAGGTGGCACTGATAGGCACGATGAGGCTGCACTGATAGGGCAGGACTGATGAGGCTGCACTAATGGGCACCAATGAGGCTGCTTTGATGCACGCTGATGAGGCTGCACTAATAGGCAGCATTAATGGGCACTGATGAGGCTGCACTGATGGGCACTGTTGAGGCTGCACTGATGAAGCTGCACTGATGAGGCTGCACTGATGAGGCTGCACTGATGGACACTGATGAGGCTGCACTGATATGCGGCAGTAATAGGCAGCATTGGTGGGCACTGATGAGGCTGCACTGATATGCGGCACTAATAGGCAGCACTGATGATGCTGCACTGATGGGCACTGATGAGGCTGCACTGATATGCGGCACTAATAGGCAGCACTGGTTGGCATTGAAAGGCATCATTGATGGGCACTAATGGGGCTACACTAGTGATCAGTGCCCTGATACCAGTATAAATGTCCCCTGTTAGAATTGCCAGTTACCGGTTCTCCTCTCCTCACTCTGTGGTAGCGCGTGGGGAAAGAAATGGTGAAAACCGGCAAGTGATGAGATGTGATTGGACACAGCTCATCATGTGTTAAACAGCCACTGCGATTGGTTCTTTACTGCGCTCTGTGATCAGCTGTGTCTAAAGGACAATGCACTCGGGGGGGGGGGGGGGGGGAGTACGTGGGGGTCATGGTTGTGGGAGGACGCCCTTCAAGAACTGGATGACCACACTGTAGCCATCTTTTGACCCCCCCATGAGTATGCTCCAGTGGGCGGAGTGAAACGTGTTGGGGAGGGGCGTGGCCTGGCGGGGGGGTCCAGGCTGAGACTGCCATTCACTATCATACAGCAGATCATGACCTGACATGAGGCTCCCAGGGCACCTAATCACCAGTCTTTTAGCTATAGGGCGATCGGGATAAGTTAAGGGATAGGTTGATTTATTTGGGTAAATATTTGGGGTATTTGGTAGCAATATTATTAGCAGGTTTTCTCTTTACCTTACCCTGGCGCTGCCTCCTTTACAAGTCTCTTGAGTCGGAAGGTTCCTCCACTTTACACTAATAATAATACAATCCAGCATTTAAAGTGAAGGTTATTTACTAAAACTCCGACACGCTTGGCTGAGATTACAACAACCCGATAAAACATCTGTGGGAAAGAAGCGTTCGTCCTTTTATACCGCTTTTTAGCTGTTCCATATTTCCCCAGATTTCAGCTTTAACTATTTCCAGTCCGAGCCGGTTCTGACATTCCTCTTCCTCCATAGAAAAATAATCAGCAGCTGTCTGCTAGAAAATCACTTTAAACACTTAAGGACCGGGCCTATTTTTCAAACTTGTTTAAAAAAAAAATTAAATTTAAAAATTTAAAAAAATACTTAAAACCCGCAAACATTATATATATATATTTTTTCAGACACCCTAGAGAATAAAATGGTTGTCGTCGCAATACTTTCCGTCACACCGTATTTGTGCAGAGGTCTTACAAGCACAATTTTTTATTTCTTTTTAAAATACACTTTTTTTTTTGGATTAAAAAAAAAAAAGACAACAGTAACAATTTAAAAAAAAAAATATTGTGGAAGATAATGTTACGCCGAGTAAAATGACACCCAACATGTCACGCTTCAAAATCGCGCCCGCTCGCGGAATGGCGACAAACTTTGACCCTTAAAAATCTCCATTGGCGACGTTTAAAAAAATTCTACATGTTACCAGTTTTGAGGTACAGAGGAGGTCTAGGGCTAGAATTATGGCTCTCGCTCTACCGATCGCGGCGATACCTCACATGTGTGGTTTGAACACCGGTTTTCATATGCGGGCGCAACTTACGTACGCGTTCGATTCTGCGCGCGAGCTCGGAGGGACGGGGCGCTTTTTAAAAAAAAAAAAAAAAAATTATATTATTGATTTATTTTACTTTTTATTTTTACACTGTCAATGTAAACATCCCTTGTATCAGAAAAAAAAAAAAAGCATTACGGGACCTCTTTAATATGAGATCCGGGGTCAAAAAAAATCTTCAGATCTCATATTTACAATTAAATGCAATTAAAAAAAAAAAAAAAAAATGTTCCTTGAGAAAACATTAAAAAAAAATTCCCCTTTAAGACCATTGTGCGGAAGTGACGTTTGACGTTGTTTCGGTCATCCAATGTTATGGAGCTGAGTGGGGTCTATCTTCCCCTCATCGGCTGATCGTCCAATGACAGAAGAGGGCGCTGTGTTGGTAAACAACACAGGGCTCTGTACAGACAGCAACAATGTGCCATTTTTTTTTTTCTCCATGTAAAAAACGTCACATTGCTTAGTAAAAACAGAACACGAAACACATTGTTAGGCAATACAGATAATCCCATTGATTGCCTCCAAATGTTAACCCCTTCTCAGCCAGTGCCATTAGTACCGTGACATATTAGTGCATATTATTATCACTGATCACCGTATTAGTGTCACTGGTGATGTCAGTGGCACTTAGCCCCCCCCCCCCTCCCCCCCAGCATCAGTTAGTGTCAGATTTCCCATCGCACTATCACAGTCGCTGATCGCTGCCATTACTAGTATTAAAAAAAATATATATATATATATATATATATATATATATATATATATATATATGTATTCCAGTATAGAGCACCTTGAACAAGTATTCACACCCCTTGAAATGTTCCACATTTTGTCATGTTACAACCAAAAACGTAAATGTATTTTATTGGGATTTTATGGGATAGACCAACACAAAGTGTCACATAATTGTGAAGTGGAAGGAAAATGATAAATGGTTTTCAATTTTTTTTTTACAATTAAATATGTGAAAAGTGTGGCGTTCATTTGTATTCAGTCCCCTTTACTCTGATACCCCTAACTAAAATCTAGTGGAACCAATTGCCTTCAGAAGTCACCTAATTAGCAAATAGAGACCACCTGTGTGTAATTTAATCTCAGTATAAATACAGCTGTTCTGCGAAGCCCTCAGAGGTTTGTTAGAGAACCTTAGGAAACAAACAGCATCATGAAGGCCAAGGAACACACCAGACAGGTCAGGGATAAAGTTGTGGAGAAGTATAAAGCAGGGTTAGGTTATAAATGAATATCCCAAGCTTTGAACATCTGATGGAGCTCTGTTCAATCCATCATCTGAAAATGGAAAGAGTATGGCACAACTGCAAACCTACCAAGACATGGCCGTCCACCTAAACTGACAGGCCGGGCAAGGAGAACATTCATCAGAGAAGAGCCAAGAGGTCCATGGTAACTCTGGAGGAGCTGCAGAGATCCACAGCTCAGGTGGGAGAATCTGTCCACAGGACAACTATTAGTCGTGTTCTCCACAAATCTGCCCTTTATGGAAGATTGGCAAATAGAAAGACATTGGTGAAAGAAAGCCATAAGAAGTCCTGTTTTCAGTTTGTGGGAAGCCATGTGGAGGACACAGCAAACATGTGGAAGAAGGTGCTCTGGTCAGATGAGACCAAAATTGAACTTTTTGGCCTAAAAGCAAAACACTATGTGTGGCTGAAAACTAACACTGCACATCACCCTGAACACACCATCCCCACCGTGAAACATGGTGGTGGCAGCATTATGTTGTGGGGATGATTTTCTTCAGCAGGGACAGGGAAGCTGGTCAGAGTTGATGGGAAGATGGATGGAGCCAATTACAGGGCAATCTTAGAAGAAAACCTGTTAGAGTCTGCAAAAGACTTGAGACTGGGGCGGAGGTTCACCTTCCAGCAGGACAACAACCCTAAACATACAGCCATATATATTTAGTTTTTTTCTTGTTTATATAATAAAAAAACCCAGTGGTGATCAAATTCCCCCCAAATAAAGCTCTATTTGTATGAAAAAAAAAATGATATAAATTTTATTTGGGTACAGCGTTGCATGACCATGCGATTACCCGTTAAAGTAGCGTAGTGCTGAATAGCAAAAAATGACCTATTCATGAGGGGGGGTAAAACCTTACAGAGCTGAAGTGGTTTAAACAATATGCAGCATATTATTATCTCTGCGAAAAGGAACTTTACATCAGCACACATGTAGCACCCTCCTAGATGGGTGCTAGGATTAGGTAAATTTAGTGTTGGCTCACTGTAACCAGTGTGGCGGTGTTGATTTTTTTGGTCTGTTCAGTTTCAGTAGTTGTAGGGTTGACCGCTTCCCCTGATTAGTCCAGAAAGCTCTGGGAATAATTGGGCAGGAAGAGACTAAATGGCATTTAAATATTAATACAGCCCTGGCCAATCCCTGGGGGGGTTGCCCAGATGGTAGCTGGGAGTATGTATAAATACTCGCAGACAGAGAACAGTGGGTTATTTTTTTCCTTAGAAGGGGATCACAGCCTAAGGGGAGCTGCTTGCCTCCTTAGGCCATCCTGCAATTTGCCTGTGGACTGTTAAGGCTTCAGGTGGGCTACCTGAAGGCCTGCTTTGCTGGAAGCTGCAGAAATCTAACTGAGGGACTGAAGCCTGAGGATCTAGTCTGGTATCACAGGGAGAAAGTGTCTCAGGGATATCGGAAGGAGGCAACCAATTTTCCAAGGACATTTGGGAGTACAGACTGGAGAGAGATTCTCGAGACTGTGGGCTGAGGCCATCTCTTGGGTGTTAGAGTCAGCTGTGTGTGTAAAGAGGACTTAGTGTCCAGTGTCCTGAAGAACTTAGTCTATTTAATTCCCTGTGAAAAGTCTATTTAATTCCCTGTGAAAAGACTTTGCTTAGACTGTCCATCAGAGGAAGATTAATCTCCTCAAGTCTGATACTGGTTGTCCACCAGAGGAAGCTTAATCTCAAGTCTGATACTGGCTGTCCACCAGAGGAAGATTAATCTCCTCAAGTTTTCTACTGGCTCATAGTTCTATAGAAGATAAGTGTCCTCCTATTTGTACATAGTTTTGGAGTATCCCACTCAATTCCCCAACCCTATTCAAGTTACCCAAAAATAAAAAATAAATGCCAAAAAGAAACCTCTGAACAGTTCACTGAGCCAAATAGTGACTGTGACCGTGTACCTGGCTGTGGGGCAACTACTGGGGAAGGAACTCTGGGCAAACTACTTAGTGGCTCCTTCGGGGGTAGTGCTACACTGTTTGACATCTCTTTACTTTCTTGGATCACTTTTGGCTAACTGGGTCTCCAACCTCTTTACTTTCATAAATTAATTTTGGCTCACCACTTCTACAACCTCTGTACTTTTTTGTATCGTCATTTCCCCAACCTCTGTACTTTCTTGTATCATCATGTCTCCAACCTCAATACTTTCTTGAATCATCACGACGTTGCAAGAAAGTAAAAAGGTTGGAGACATGACGATACAAGAAAGTAGAGAGGTTGGGGAAATGACGATACAAGAAAGTATTAAGGTTAGAGACATGATGATCTAAGAAAGTATTGAGGTTGGAGACATGTTTCCAACCCTAATACTTTCTTGTATCGTCATTTCCCCAACCTCTGTACTTTCTTGTATCATCATGTCTCCAACCTGTTTACTTTCTTGTATCGTCATGTCTCCAACCTCAATACTTTCTTGGGTTGTCATGTCTCCAACCTCTATACTTTCTTGGAAAGTTATGTTTACAACCTATATACTTTCTTGTACAGGAGGTCCCGAGCTACGAATCTCCGGCTTGCGGACGACTCCTACTTACGAACGGGAGGCGGTGTCGGCGGGCACTTCGGAAAACGACGTTGAAAAACAGCAGAAAACATCGGAAAATGACGTCCCTGCCGTTCTGCGCATGCACTTCCGACTTACGAACAAATCCGACTTAAGAACAAACATGCAGTCCCTAAACCGTTCGTAACTCGGGGACTGCCTGTATAATTATGTCTCCAACCTCTATATTTTCTTGTATAGTCATGTCTCCAACCTCTATACTTTCTTGGATTGTCTTGTCTCCAACTTCTATACTTTCTTGGATTGTCTTGTCTCCAACTTCTATACTTTCTTGTATTGTCATGTCTCCAACCTCTGTACATTCTTGGATCGTCATGTCTCCAACTTCTATACTTTCTTAAATCACTTTTGGCTCACCAGTTCTCCTTCCAAGCTCTATATGTTCTTGGATCATCATTTCTCCTACCGCTATACTTTCTTAGATCATCTTTGGCTCTCCAGGTCTCCCTCCAGCCTCTATACTTTCTTAAATCACTTTTGGCTCTCCAGGTCTCCATCCAACCTCTATACATTCTTAAATCACTTTTGCCTCTGTTTGTCTCCAACCTTTATACTTTCCTGGATTACTTTTGGCTCAGCGTGTCTTCAACCTCTTTACTGTCTTGGATTACTATTGGCTCACCATGTTTCCAATCTTTATACTTTCTTGGATTACTTTTGGTCCAACATTTCTCCCAGGCCCATACTTTCTTGGACCATTTTTGGATCACCGTTTCTCCATTCTCTATACGTTCGTGGATTACTTTTGGCCCATCATTTCTTCCAGGTCCATACTTTCTTGGATCACTTTTGGCTCACCGTGTCTCCAACCAAAAGTACTTATATACTGGGCCCACACACTCTATATGTATTATCATACTGCAAATGATGTTACAAATGTGAGAACATTACATTAATGCTATTTTGACATTATACGCCAAAGCACAACTTGTATTGTTACTTGAAAAAAAACAAAAAATCTGCAACAAGACATGTTTAAAAAGGAAACCTAGTCAGCTGCAGGGAACTTATAAGGGAACTGAATCTTTCATGGAGGAATAGGGACTGGATCTAGGAAAACCTCCTTCATTCAACAATAAACGTTGTGGTACATTGAAAATAAAGTTACATTGAAGCTTCCTATTGAATGAACTGATTAACTATAACAGCGTGGGAATCTCCCATGATGCCTTGGGCCAGCTACTAGACTGCCCCACCCCATGAGAATCATTGCCAGTAAGTACAGACTCAGGAGAGCATTGATCCCTCACTATTAGCTCTTGATGATGCTTCTTTAATTAGGAAGAAGATCCGGCTTGGGACATCTCTGCAAAAAGCCGAGCGGGTGGAGGGAAGCTATATTCATTTTGAAAAGAAGTATTGAAAATCATCCTATGTCTCTGTGTCTTTAAAAAATGTGCCCCACTGAACCAGTGGCATTTCCCCTTTACTGGGTCACCGGGGGGGGGGGGGGGGCAGAATACCCTCAGTAAGGACCTGCATGGAGTTTGTTTGACCCACCAATGTGTGTTGATTTCCCACAATTCTACACAATTCTAAAAATATATTGACAAGTTATTGATCTGCCTGGGAGGGGGGGGGGGGGGGCATTAAAGTGTAATCTCTTCTGGTTGATTCCATTGCCAGCATTGCAGGAACCAAGCGTCTCCCTTATCCGGTTACCCAGATATGTATTTGTAGTAGTGTGCAGAGAGTTTATTAGTAACCCTTGTACTCCTCAATGCTTCAATCCATTCAAACTGCTATCAGCAATGACCCATCACCCCCTCACTTTATTAAAAATCTGTATATCATTCTACCTGTCATAGGAGGGGATTAGTCACTGATGTATTACAACTATTCCCCTCCTGTGTTACATTAACAATCAACGTGTGAAGCTGCCAAGCCACAATGTAATTTTTTTTACATGGACAGCTGCCCTAAGCAAGAGATGTACGGGCGAGAGATGGGGACACACGGACCGCAGAGAGCCGGGGGACACACAGGAACATACAGGGACACACACGTACCGCAGAGGGTCGGGGACATGCGGACTGCAGAGAGCTGGGGAAACACAGACTGCAGAGGGCCGGGGGACACACAGACCGCAGAGAGCCAGGGACACGCACGGACCGCAGAGACCCGGGGACACACGGACCAAAGAGAGCCGGGCACACATGGACCAAAGAGAGCCGGGGACACACGGACTAAAGAGAGCAGGGGACACACGGACCAAAGAGAGCCGGGGACACACAGACAACTCAACACTGTTCAGAAGTACAACTAAAATATGAATATTCTTGTCTGATTAATTTTATAGACTCAAATAACTCGGGATAGTCTGTATCCCTGTAAGTAAGCAAGATTGGTTCATACAGCACCAACAGGGGATACAGTGTACCACATCCTCTCTACAGACATATATGGTGAGGTCTATCATCTATATCTTTATCTACTCATCTTTAATATATCTGTATGTCTTTCTATCTACCCATCTATGACGGAACAATCCAACACCCAGCTTGGACGCCTCCGTCAAGATATAGCTTCCTCCAGCCTGGAACCAGATATTATAGCTGGGAATTGCACCCAAGTACTAGACAACACTAGCTTAGGTGCAAACTGGAACTCTTTGTTGTACAGAAATACAGGTTTTTATACACTTCAAAAGTAGGTCAGTCACCACATGAACAATGAAACCAAATATTACGCAAAACATCACACAATGCTTAGATAACGAGGTAGAGTTGACACAAGGCTAATCCCATCGTGTAGGAACCTTATACAATATTACAGCAGTCTGAAAAGGTGGAATTTATTTATCTTCATAGATTTCTTGAAATAGATTATTGATAAATATTTCAGTCCCAAGTGAAGGAGCTTCTCCAACCCAGTCTGCAGGAGGGTCACCATATTCCCTCTGACACTTAACCTGTACAAGATAAATATTACACTTTTCCATTCACTCCAGAAAGAAAGCTTTATTGTCCTTATTCAGAGAATTAATCCAAGCCTCGCTCTCAGCGTTCATCACGTGGTTGTCCTATATTAGAGAATGATCTGCTCTCTCAAAAGCCAGGGCCCATATTCAGTATAGGCAAAATGCCACCCTGCAGTCCCATCCAAAAGCCCCTGTCCTGGTTGGGTCTGTCACACAATTTATTATCAGTCTTTCTATCTATCCATCTATTATCTATAATTCTATTTACCCATCATTTATCTTTCCATACATCAATCCAATTATCCATCTATTATCTTTCCATTTATTCATTCATCCACCCACCTGTTTAACAGAGATATTCCTGCGCTATCAAGTATGGAGATGGCTGGAGGTGGAAAAGCTGCATGCACCTATTCAGGTAAACACCTGACTTTAGTTGATAATTTATATAGATAAATGGTGCAGCACTAATCCTGTATGTAAAACCTCAGGTGGTTTAAAAGTAGGTCATAATATATGTCACTAAAGTGTATATAAATAAATAATAAATTGTTAGAAAACCAGTGGGGTATTCCTACAAGTGGTGTATCTCACTGGACTAAATAAAAATAATAAAAGCCATTTATATTATGCACAGTGTTTGCACAATGCACATTGTCACTTTTGGACTATTATGTATTTAATTTAAATCACGCTGCACTTTATTTAAAATTGGTTTTTGTCACTTATGTTGAACCAGTTATTGATTATGGTGATCTAAGTTTGCAACACACATACTCTTTTGCTTACACTTTTATTATTTTTATTTAGTCCAGTGAGATACACCACTTGTAGGAATACCCCACTGGTTTTCTAACAATTTATTATTTATTTATATACACTTTAGTGACATATATTATGACCTACTTTTAAACCACCTGAGGTTTTACATACAGGATTAGCGCTGCACCATTTATCTATACATCCACCCACCTACCCATGTATTATCTCTGTCCAACCAGCTAACTATTCATCCACCCATCAAGCTACCCATATACTTTCTTTCCTTCCATCTATCTATCCATCCACCTACCCATCTATTATCTTTCTATCCTTCCACTTACCTATCTAGTATCTTTCTATCCTTCCACTTACCCATCTATTATCTTTCTATCCTTCCACTTACCCATCTATTATCTTTCTATCCTTCCACTTACCCATCTAGTATCTTTCCATTTATCCTTCCATCTACCCATCTATTATCTTTCCTTTCATCCATCCATCCTCCTACCAATCTATTATCTTTACTTTTATTTATCCATCCAGCCACTTATCCATCTACTATCTTTCCATCCATCCTCATACCAATCTATTATCTTCCCATCCATCTAGCCATCCTCCTACCCATCTATTATCTTTCTGTCCATCCATCCTTCTACCAATCTAATATCTTTACTTTTATTTATCCATCCACCCACCTATCCATCTATTATCTTTCTGTCCAACCATCTACCTATTAGCTATTCATCCACCCATCAAGCTACCAATCTACTGTCTTTCCTTGCATCCATCTATTCATCCATCCATTAACCTACCTATCTATTATCTTTCCATTCATCCTTTCACCTACCCTTCTATTATATTTCCATCCATCCTCCTAACAATCTATTATCTTTCTATTCATCCATCTACCCAACTACTATTTTTCCATCCATCCACGCATCGTCAATCTTTCCATCTATACGTTTGTCTTTCTATCTATCATCTATCTTTCTATCCATCTTTCCACTTATCCATTTATTATCTTTCTTTTTATCCTATCCATCCTCCTACCAATCTATTATCTTACTATCCATTCATCTACCAATCTATTATCTTACTATCCATTCATCTACCAATCTATTATCTTTCATCTATCCATCTATACATCTGTCTGTCTGTCTGTCTGTCTATCCATCCATCCATCCATCCATCCTACTATTTACCCATCTGTTATCTATCTTTATATACATCAATCCATCTATCCATTTATCTATCACACCAAAGAATAAGACACATCATCTTATTTCTATTACAAGACCCGCGTGCTCTACCATATCCTTTTGTGTTTGTTTCTTGGATTTCTGACATGTAAATACTTTCCATTTTAGGAAGGAAATTCTTCCTAACAATCGATGAAGGGCCCTGAGGACTCCTCTGGCTGACCACACTCTGAGGACTCCTCTGGCTGACCATACTCCGAGGACTCCTCTGGCTGACCACACTCTGAGGACTCCTCTGGCTGACCACACTCCGAGGACTCCTCTGGCTGACCACACTCCGAGGACTCCTCTGGCTGACCACACTCCGAGGACTCCTCTGGCTGACCACACTCTGAGGACTCCTCTGGCTGACCACACTCCGAGGACTCCTCTGGCTGACCACACTCTGAGGACTCCTCTGGCTGACCTTACTCTGAGGACTCCTCTGGCTGACCTTACTCTGAGGACTCCTCTGGCTGACCTTACTCTGAGGACTCCTCTGGCTGACCATACTCCGAGGACTCCTCTGGCTGACCACACTCTGAGGACTCCTCTGGCTGACCACACTCTGAGGACTCCTCTGGCTGACCATCCTCTGAGGATTCCTCTGGCTGACCATACTCCGAGGATTCCTCTGGCTGACCATACTCTAAGGACTCCTCTGGCTGACCACACTCCGAGGACTCCTCTGGCTGACCATACTCCGAGGATTCCTCTGGCTGACCACACTCTGACTCCTCTGGCTGACCACACTCTGAGGACTCCTCTGGCTGACCATCCTCTGAGGATTTCTCTGGCTAACCATACTCTGCGGACTCCTCTGGCTGACCATACTCCGAGGACTCCTCTGGCTGACCATACTCCGAGGACTCCTCTGGCTGACCATACTTCGAGGACTCCTCTGGCTGACCATACTCTGAGGATTCCTCTGGCTGACCATACTCTGAGGACTCCTCTGGCTTACCATACTCCGAGGATTCCTCTGGCTGACCATACTATGAGGACTCCTCTGGCTGACCATACTCCGAGGACTCCTCTGGCTGACCATACTCCGAGGACTCCTCTGGCTGACCATACTTCGAGGACTCCTCTGGCTGACCATACTCTGAGGATTCCTCTGGCTGACCATACTCTGAGGACTCCTCTGGCTTACCATACTCCGAGGATTCCTCTGGCTGACCATACTATGAGGACTCCTCTGGCTGACCATACTCCGAGGACTCCTCTGGCTGACCATACTCCGAGGATTCCTCTGGTTGACCATACTCTGAGGACTCCTCTGGCTGACCATACTCTGAGGATTCCTCTGGCTGACCATATTCTGAGGACTCCTCTGGCTTACCATACTCCGAGGATTCCTCTGGCTGACCATACTATGAGGACTCCTCTAGGTCACCATACGCTGACAGTCAGGAGATGTAAAGACTCTGACATCCTCACATAAATACCTCAGTAAACAATAAAAAAGAAAGATCCCGCTCACAGTTCCCTCTTTATTTATTTCTCTGCTCAGCTACAAGAACCAAACTCTCCGCTTCCTGACAATGATTTTTTTGGAACGATCCGTCAAAATGTTCGCTCAGACACATGTGCAATGTATTTATCATTTCTCTTGTCGAAGAAAAAAAAATCTAAAGAAAAACAAACAAAAAAAAATTTTAAGCTTAAATCAAAGTTTCCTTTTTACAAAAAAAAAAAAAAAAGATTTCCTATAGCAGCAAAAACCACAATGGTAAAAATGATTATTTTCTTCAATGATTTTGCCTCCACAGATGGATACATGTACAGAGGAACATGTTTATTATATTGAGCATTACTGCAGGAATGGATGTGGCAGGAGATCCCAAACGGCTTACAGGGAGATCAAACCAATGTGATAGGAGCGGAGCTGGAAAAATTGAAAACTGGAGCTCAGGGTGTTACAAAAAAAAAAAAAGCTGTGTAGTAACAACATTGAGAGTGATGGTAACAGTGATGGTGGTTTTAGTATAAAAGCAATAAAACAAATAACCAGAAAATCCTAAAGACAGATGAAACCTGATCCTCTGATCTGCCTGTGTGTGGTCAAATGCAAAAGTTTGGGCACCCCCTATACATACTATATTCCATTTCCTAGTGGACAGCCAACATAGCTGCTGTGCACATTTAACACTTAATTTTTATTTATGTATAATTTATAAACATTGTCACCAATAACTCACCCAAATTTCACCCAGCATTCACATTTTTTTTTAAATAATAAAAATGTATAAATCCTGGGTAAAAGCTGTTTAAAACATTTTTTAAACAACTCCACAGTTACTATTTATTGGCTGGATTTATTCACAACCAACTACTGATAATCCATCACTAGATCCCAGACCTGCAGTGCAAGCAAGAAAACCAGGGAGTATTTTTGCACTGGAATAGTTTTGCAAGGACTGAGCGTGACAGTTAAATTAAAAAAAAAAAATATATATATATATATTTTAAAACGTTGTTCAATCGGTTTTGCAGAATACATCTCACTTCTTTAATTTTTTTTTTTTGTTCACTGCAAAACATGAGCTGACTTTTTTCACTTTATGCTATGTAAAATCCCCCAACAAATAGCATTTTTTTTTAATGCAAAATTATGTGAAATCAAAACAATGTGCACATTTTTATTACATCCTAAAATGCACACAATTTCTTTTCTAATAAAAAAAGTGTACTTTTTTGATTATTGCATTAGAAATTTTGCAATAAAAACGTGTTCATTTTTGGATTTTGCATACAAAATTTTCGAATAAAAATGTGTACATTTTTGGATTTTGCATAAGAAGTTTTCTACCAAAAAAGTGTAAATTTTTGGATTTAGCATCAGAAACTTTGCAATTAAAAAAGTGTACATTTTTTTGATTATTGCATCAGAAATTTTGCTATAAAAATGTGTTCATTTTTTGATTTTGCATATGTAATTTTCAAATTAAAAATGTGTACATATTTGGATTTTGCATAGGAAATTGTACACTTTTTTATTACAAAGTTCCTGATGCAAAAGCCAAAAATGTACACATTTTTATTTGAAAATTTCATATGCAGAATCAAAAAATAATGTGTACATATTTGGATTTTGCATAAGAAATTTTCTACCACAAAAGTGTACACTTTTGGATTTTGCATCAGAAACTTTGCAATTAAAAAGTGTACATTTTTGATTTTTACATTGGAAATTTTGCAATAAAAACGTGTTCATTTTTTGATTTTGCATATGAAATTTTCGAATAAAAAACACATTTTTATTGCAAAATTTCTAATGCAAAAATCTAAAAATGGACACTTTTTTATTACAAAGTTTCTGATGCAAAATCCAAAAGTGTACACGTTTTTGGTAGAATATTTCTTATGCAAAAGCCAAAAATGTACACACTTTTATTCGAAAATTTCAGAAGCAAAATCAAAAAATAATTTGTACATTTTTGGCTTTTGCATAAGAAGTTTTCTTTTTTTATTTCAAAGAATTTTATTGAAGATCATAAAATCTTTACAGCAATTGTGTTACAGTAAACAGTAAACAGCAAACATGGTAATGTTAAAGTAAACAATTTTTTTTTTTTTTCATTTCGGAGTATTCTCAGCCGTGTTACAGGAAAATAAACTTAATTATCCGTGTAATAGGGGGATGTGTGCCCCACAGGTGTCTTTGGGTAGGTCAATTCGGCCCTAAAACTGAAATTCCTTTTGGGGAGTGCTCTACAATCCGTGATAGATTTTGTGTGTATTAAAAAGTTGATTTGCCTTTTATGGGAAAGCTCTATCAACGGGGTGATGTATTTATCGTTTAATGTGTGAGGGGCCAGTCAATATTCGTGTTTGGTAAGACCTTTTGTCTCTTGGTAGTATTTCATAAGTTGGGTAGATAATTGGTATACGACATGGGCATCCTAGTTACTCGTCAGGATGTTTAATATTTCGGGCGAGGGAAAGGGAAAGGGAGAGGGTGAAGAAGAAAGAATAGGAGGAATGAAAGAAGGCAAGGGGGTAGGAAGGGATAGGGGTGGGCCTGAAGGATGGGGTGGGCCTGAAGGATGGGGAGGGCGGGGGGGGGGAATCTCTGACTTCTCTTTGTAGGTGCGATATGTTCAATATATATTCTAGGTCCTGGGGTGCTTTCAAAGGGGGTTACCTTTTCCTCAGGGTGGGGGATTAAGATATATGTATGTTGGTTGTGTGTGAGCAATGTATCTGTCTTTCTCGACTCTTAAACAGGGGAATTCAGAATGGTCTCGTATTCCGGTAAAGACTGGAAGTGAAGCCAGCATGCCCATTTGTTGCTAAATTTTGTCGGTGTGTCTCTTGCTATATGTATTAATTTTTCCATCTCTGCCACTTTGTTTATTCTGACGAACCATTCTTTCAGAGTGGGTATCTTGTTTGATTTCCAGTGTACTAGGATGCATTGTCTTGCTGCATTGATCAAGTGCATCATCAGTGATTTGTGGTAAGTAATGTGTGGTAAGGAGGAAAGGTGATAAGAAGTTTTCTACCAAAAAAGTGTACACTTTTGGATTTTGCATCAGAAACTTTGCAATAAAAAAGTGTACATTTTTTTGATTTTGCATACGAAATTTTCGAATAAAAATGTGTACATTTTTAGATTTTGCATAATTTCTTATGCAAAATCCAGAAATGTACACATTTATATTGCAATTTTTCTTATGCAAAATCCACTTTTTTGATAAAAAATGTACACATTTTTATTAAAAAAATTTCTTAAGCAAAATCCAAAAAATTTACAAATTTTTTATTGCAAAGTTTCTTTTGCAAAATCCCAAAATTTACATTTTTATTAGAAAATTTCTCATGCAAAATCCAAAAAATTTTCAAATTTTTTATTGCAAAGTTTCTTTTGCAAAATCCAAAAAAATGTACACTTTTTTTGCAAAATTTCATATGCAAAATCCAAAAATGTACACCTTTTAATTAGAATATTTCCTATGCAAAATCCAAAAATGTACATATTTTTTATTACAATGTTTCTCACGCAAAATTTAAAAAATGCACATTTTTTTATATGCAAAATAAAAAAAAATGGTGTTTTCTTTAAATGCAAAATTCTAAAAATTTCAGGCATGCAATATTTTACTAATACGTCGGCCTTTTATGAAAACTAGATTATCTCCTGCTATTTGCTGGTAGTAGACATTGATCGTTTTCCACTTTTTCGGTACAAAATATTTTGTAACGCTCCCTCTCATTCCCTCACTTCGCCCCCCCTCCTCTGGTTTCCAGCTGTGGCTATTGTCCTATGGGGAATCTCGCTTTGGTCAAGCATGAAGGAGGGAGGAAATCTTCAAGGATTTTGTGTATAGAAGACCCTGCCAAGGTCCAAACCACTGCTCATCCTAAATGTAGTTGTAGATGGATTGCAAAGATCAAACTCAATCCGGCTCCAGAGACAAGAGAAATACAATGATGCTCCATGAGTATTGATTAAGACTTAATTCCAAGGATGATATGAGATCTGAGCCTGCTTATGACCCTCTATCTTCGGACTTGTGCGAACATTTGCAATATCTTCGTTGTAAGAACCGTCTAATTGGTGAGCAAGGCCGGACACCCTGCACACCCTAATGAACATGTGTTTGCTTGCTCTTCACTAATTAATAAAGTCTGTTTATTGTAAAATGTGTCGACACGCAAAGAGCGCTCCCGGTAACGAGCGTATTACAGGCACACATGTTCCCGCAGTCAGTAGGCCGGACAATTAAAGGGAAATTAATGATGC